>JAKJXN010000046.1:0-267478 GCA_022225945.1 Didymella pomorum | reverse complement strand
ACAGATAGAACAGATAGAACAGATAGAACAGATAGAACAGATAGAACAGATAGAACAGATAGAACAGATAGAACAGATAGAACAGATAGAACAGATAGAACAGATAGAACAGATAGACGAATAAAAATTACATAGCAGTGTAAACTACCTGTACAAAGTACACTCTCTATCTAGTGTAAATTACACCCCTGCTGCGGTGTAAACGGCAGACTTTCTTCAGTGTTTTTTACACCTACAAAAGTGCGGTGTTTTTAACCCGTTCTGGTACCCCAGTGTGTGGCTTGAGAACGACCGCAATTATGGTACCTTCGCGAGCGGCAATGCTTCAGCCAAATTAGTGGCAGCTGTAAGGAACCGTATTAGTGTAAAATGGGACACCTACCAGAGAAGCCGTTGATGCGCGGCCATCTTGCGCGAGAGCCGACTTCAAGGAATACGCTTGTGCCTCGGAGACCAACGGTGGAGGTCCGGAGAAGTGCGGTGCAAAGTTGCCGGAATGATAGAGAAATTGCTTGTGAGAGAGAGATTGGGTCATCAGGCGACTGCCCTGACATTGCTGCTTTCACTTCACTTCTCCCACACGGTGTTTGAACGCCTTACTGTATTCCGCACCCCTGGTTGAGATCTTCATTGTCATCTAGATGAGGAAACCACGCTATTGCAAGATTACGACTGGCCGGGGATCATTCGAATGCCTGCTTTGCTGAAAGTCATCATGCTCCTCTTCATGAGACTTCCTCATGTACGCCTTGGACAGCAACGACGGATGAACGTTGGTTAATGAACCGGCTGCGACCCCGCGACGCACACTGAGTCTGTCTTGACCGTCGAAGACGAATCCCAAAGGGAGCTAGCTTCGAATTTGTAACTGCTCATTCTGCTCGCTATCTTGACTGCAATGATAATCTGAGCAGTGAGCAGCGACTAGTGTCTGCAGTATGAGACGGTCCCTCTCCAGGTTTGCGCATGCAAAGATTACCGTGGAGTAGTAGACAATGTGTCTCTTGAAGAGCCAAAAGACGAGATTGTTATGAGCTCCCTGGGCAAATGGCGGTGCTAGAAATCGATCGCCGAACATGCAAGCTTGGACGAGAGACATTTGAGAATTGGCGCTCCACCTATCGCCTTCAGTTTCAAAACGGTGGTGAACGCGATCTGGCACGTCTTTGGGGAACCTTTCTGTGTACAGCCAACTTACGAAGTACGGACTACACCTGTTAGCTTGGGCCAAGACTTAGATGAGAAACCTACATGTATCGGGCTCAACATCTTGGCAAGCGTATAGTGCCCTTGTCGGCTTCAACCCAAGGTCCCTCAAAAACATTCTTGAAGATTCCGAATAACTTGCAAGCAAGGCCGTGTGCGCACGGAAGGTGACAGGATCTGAACTAACGATGATGACCACGATGTCGTCGGTCGCAGTGTCTCTGCAATCTTGGTCAGCTCATATGTCATCTAGAAGAGGAACGAACGGATCCAATGAGCAAAAGTGGTCGCTCGTGTAGGCAGGAAAGGGTATTCAAAGTTTGATGATCTCACTGTGATGAGGGAAAGGGAGACTTCTTGAACTTGAAAGGCAGCGCTGCAGCAAGCGCAGTGGCAAACACGCATAGTCAGCTGACTTGCGCAACAATCCTGGTCGTAGATACAAATGGCCGATCCGAATCTGGGCCTGTAGCGCCGCTCCGTATGAGATCAAATCGTGTCTGACTGCAAATATCCAAGGATTCGAACATGGTCGCTAGCATCAATACTAAGAATTTGACTGCAAATCGTCCGAACCTTGCGGAAGCTGTGCTAGTCTCGATGTAAGGCACTCGACGCCAAGAGTACGAACACACCCAGCACAATAGCATGCACTTGCAGACGGCTGTCCTGGAGGCTTTCTTTGGAGTGAATTGAGTTCCAACTGACCTTGAGACAAAGTTCTGATTGTATCAACCCGCACTTATCTCTGCAAATGAACAGGACTCATCATCACCGACCTTCGCTGTGTGTCTCAACGCGCGGACTCTGCCGTTTGTCAAGCACGAGCCAGCAAAATAAGACGAAAGTGCGTCTTACAATGCAAGACACCATGGTCGACACATTCTGACCCAAGATGCCTTCCGTGTAAGATCTGGTGGATATATGAAGCTTCCTGCCGTCTACAAAGATGTCAAGCAGACTCACAAGCCTTAGCTCAATCACCACCTATCAAGCAGTAGAATGCTCAAAGCCAACAATACTAAGATGCTCTTAACAAGGTATCCCCCCAGCACCGATGATATGAGTGTACTGACCAGTGTACAGCGATATCGTCAAGGACCGTACCATCACTATCGGGATCCAGAATATCAATGATTCATACGAGTACGAAACATATCGTATTTACAGCGAGGCCTGTTGACACGCCACTCAAACTACTTCTTACGCCTCCTCGAAGGCGTGAAGCAGGATGATAGCGATGACGAAGTCGACAAAGAAGCGGAGGATGATAATGATAACTACCTTGACAGTCTCAAGGGGAACGAGAGCGACTTAATCCGACTAGACGGCTCCTATTGCAATGAAGGTCGAATCTGTAAGAACCACGCTGGACTTTAGCAGTGGAACCATAGATGCTGACCTCATACAGTTGACATATTTGCAGCGTGGCTCTATCACGACCAGCAGCTGCCAGCTACTGAGGAAGAGTGAGCTTCCCCTTACCCAGAAAGGAAACAAAAGGATGGAGCATGTCGAGCTATGATCAATGCGCATGCTCTGGCCCAGTACCTCGGTTGCCCACTCTTCGAGCATGCGGTCACGAGCGCTCTGATCGAATACTGCACGGCTCAAAGCCCCCCGTATGCATCCTTCGTATGGGCATTTCATGAGCCTCGATCATGTGAATCGATGCTCCAGCTTCTGGTCGATACGTATTGTCTGCATGCGACAGAAGGTCACGAGCAAGATGGATATCCTGGCGGATACAGCAGCCTCTTTGAACCGGAAGCATTCTCCACCTTCCATGTCCGAGTGAGGCAGAAGATGGTGGAGACATTGCAAACGAAGGGGATCAAGGAGCTGGATCCGAAGGACTACCAGAAGGACGTGACCGATGAGAACAAGTGAGTGGCATTGGCGGACGACGCGAAGTGGTAGATAGCGCTGGGTGGACCTCTCGTATGCGGGAACGTATGTAGACGTACTTCGATTGTAAGATCTTCTCGCTGCTCGTGTCGTATACTCGTGATCCCTTGTAAGGCTGTAGGTCTGGAAAGCATCCGTGAAAACAAGCACAATGTCAGCTTTAGCAAAGTCCGTATCCGTGTATAAGTCGCAATAGCCTGCCTGACGATCATATGGGCATATACTCAGTATAGCCGTTTCGATAGTCCTCGTATGTTGAGCAGTTATCTTATAATAGTCTTACAACAGCCTTGCACCCATAAATACCACCCAGATACGAACCTCCTCGGCAGGTCGAGCCGTTGACGTGCAACCCCACGTGGCGGCTACAATGCTACCCCAGAGTTCCCACCGATCGCGTGCAGATAACCGAATGGCGAAATTTCAGCTTCAGCCGCACTTTTGACGTTGCTGGCGTTGCTGCAAGCGTCATCCCAAGCTGACAGGTCGGAGGAGCGCCGACCATCCGCTCAGCTTACAGCGACCTTGCAGACGGAAGAATTCATATCTTGCTGCAGCAATGGGACGAATCTCGGTCGATTTTATCTTAACGATTGCGCATATTCAGCAGGTTTAGTAGATGTCAGCGCTGTATAATGCATGAGTAAGGTGTATGGACTCTGTTAGATTATGAATAGGGCCTCGGCAGAGTTCGTACGGACGTGAGAGCTCGCGTGTTCGGCGCTTTCGCGAGTTTTACCGCCGAAAGGGTTGTCAGATTGATTTTGGGCACGACTGACACCGAGACGGCACAACGGTCTTGCCCACGACACGAGACTATGAGTTGATTGTCGAGATTCATCCGTAATCGTTGAATCTCGGGCTTGTCATTCGAACCAGCGTAAGCTTCGGACTGCTTTCAAGATTCGCTTCGATTTATCCTGCTTGTGAGAACGACGTCAAGTTTCATTTGGGCAGCCCAAACTCAGAAACACGATCGTTAACCAAAGTGGGACATCAGCCGGTGCTAGTGTCTTCCGCGGAGTTAGTGACCTCAAATTTTGGTCCACGTTACGCAGGTTCAGCCCTATCAAATGTTGTGTGGGTAAGTGCGGGCTTGGTGTTGCCCTGCATCTGTGACTGAGGAAAACTGCAAGGAAGAGCAACGCCTGCATAGCGATGTTGAAGTGCCTTTGAAGGACTGTTGCTGTCGAACGGTGAAGTCGCTCGTCGCCTTTTCGTTTGTTCCATCAGGAGCTTCGACAGGATGGAGTCTGTCACCGCTTCATTCCCGTCGCGATGATGGCCGGCTCAGGAGGATGCTTCAGTGCCTCAGGCGTCATGATCGGCAATCGTGTTACCCCCGGCGGCGATTGAACGGCAGAAACTTCGTCACAATCACGCCGACGCAGGGTCTCGCGATCCCGCAGAAGCGGATTGGTAGGCTGTTGCGCTACATCCAAGCAAGTATGGCACCCGCTCCGAGTCCACTCACTGTGGGCTCGCGGCCACCATTCCGTAACCCGCCGATGATCATGACTGCATGAAGGCCGCTCTGAGAAGTGATGCACGCCGTCGATGTCCAGCAGAATATTGACGTCGAGGAGAAAGGTAACGATGTGCGATTGCAGGATATTGTTTCGCAAAAATAGATCGTGAAGCAGGACTTGATCCAGAGTTGTGGCTGGTGAGTGCTACGAGGAAGACTGTTCGTGAGGATGCGGAGATACTGACATCATAACACTTGGCATTCTGCTGCAACAAACTGATTGCGAGGAACATCTCTGTCCGGGAGGATGCCCAAATCTTCGGTCTGAAGCACCGAGAGCTTGAAGCATTTGAGCCTCGGTGACACCGGTATGCGGCTTTGTAATGTGGCTAGTATCTTCTACAACCCACAAGTCCACTGGAGGAGAGTGCTGGCTGCGGCTAGGCCCTTCGGAGGTCTCGGGGAAGGCGCGCCCGCGTGGCTGTGTCAGCCCTACAAAGACCCTGGAACGCTCTCACCCAATCGATTCTTGCTTGGGCCTTCCACAACGGGCATCTCGATTCCACACTCTGTTCATGGACATGCTTGCGGGACGTTACAGCTAAGCAGACAGATTTTGTGTAGAACGTGGAGAAACCCCAGTGTAGAGACTTTTCACGTGTACTACTGAAGGACTAGTCGCAGATGTTGAATTGAATCCCCGGAATGCGTGAGCATGGCCTTGCGAAGTCCAGATGTACTTGGTGGTGTGACAGTTGTTGTGAATTACAGTGCCTAGTAATCTCCAAGATCGATTCCTTGTGTGAGGGTCAAGCTTGGTATGTCCTGACCAACCTTGTACTAAGAATCATTTGGAGCCAATAGAGTTGGTCCAGCTGATGCTTCAGCAAATGTGTTCAAGCTGTGAAGCATCCATCCCACTTCAGCCGCGTGTGGCCGCGTGCGGACTTGCGCGTCCTGGTCGACAAGAAGCTGAATGAAGAGTCACGAATGGCACATGATTTGATTTACAATGGAGAAAGACACGAGCCACATCCTTGTGACCTGGCGTTGGCGAGAGCTGTGGCTGTGACTCCTCTGCTAGCAATGCTATCGACTGTCTCAATCCTGAATAGCGTATCATGCGCATGGAATGTAGTCTGTGAACACGTTCGAAGTACACAAGCACTGCCGACAACTCTTTGCCGGAGATTAGGCGACGGCCTTGTAGTGCAACTGGTTCTCAGGCGCGATACGACTATACGGTTGCATCTAAGCGTGTCGCACATCTCCGTTCAGGAGATCTTACCGAGTATCCCACACGGATAAACGGGGGCTCCATACATTCATCTGCAAGTCGTATACGTTGCGACTGCAGGGCTGTAAATCTCTACAATATGGCTAACTACTGTTGGCTGGTATTCTTAGGAAGTCGGCTCGTGGTATCTCGGATCCCACCCGAGTAGGGTCGCAGGGTTCTCAGTGGAAATTTTCAGCACTGCCACATTTTCGGGTGCACAAGGGTTAGTGGTAGCGTTGGGTGACTGCTGCAGATCGCTGCCGTTAGCGTGCCTTCTAGAAACGCCATGCATACACGGCAATCGCACCCCTGTCTTTTCTTCTCTATGACGTTGTTCAAAAGCACAGTAAAATCCGCACCAGTTCAGCGCATCCAAGTCGCCTAGAATCTTTCAGCAATTTACAAACCATCACGACTCGGAAGAACTGAGAATTAAAGCCGTTAGTCCGAGCACAGCCGGACCTATTCAGTTCAACATTCCACCGCTTTCCACAGATCACCTCATCAAGAGACTCTCATCGGCCAACCCTACCCGAGTCACCGGCCAGTCGAGTCACTAGTATAAAGCAACTTGCCACCCGGCTTGGTCCCTTACTTCTTTTCGACATTATGCTAGCGCAACCCACACGACGTCAGCATATTGTACCGCAGCACTACTCGACCATCCCATCCCCTTCCTCGCAACAGCTCGCCTACCAGCAATTACCACATCAATCTTTCGCTACGCAACAACAACTATTTGACCAGAAGCTGCTCAACGACTATCTTGAGTCTCAACAACAGTCCTACAACACTTCCATCAACGCGTCCAACTCTTATATGAGCGCATATACCGACTTCGCGAACCCGGCAATCCGCGTCCAGCAGTCGACACCCACACCGCAGCCCTCTTCGAACGGCTACCAATCATCCATGCTTTCTAATAGCTGGAACACATATGATAATGTACAGAACCAGTCACTTCAGACACCTGTACAAAACCAGAACCGAGGCCATCAGCGCGCATCCTCTTCTTCGTCAGTAGGATCCAGTGCTTCTCAATACCAGTCGGCACCTGCTGCCAGCTACCAGTATGTCGCACTCAACGGGACTGCGCGTCCCTTCTGCATACAGCGGACTTTGGCTGACATATCTTCTAGGTCATTCTCGAATCACCTACCCACTCCTTCGCACACACCTACTCAGGACTCGTTCATGAGCCAGGCCACCTTCAATAACTACGCACAGCAAGCCAACATGGACCAGACTATGGCTGCTCATATGTCGATGAAGCAGGCACTGATGGATCAGGGTGATGATGTGCCAGACTTTGCACACTCGGCCAGACAATCAGTATCGAGCTACGATTCACCTGCTACACCGCACACAAATCTGGATGACGATGTGAAACCTCCAAATGGTGAGACCCTCCACAAGGTCGACTCGTGGCTTTTTAATCAGTTCTGTACTTACGACTCATCAGACACAAGACAGCAGCCTACTATCCCCAAATTTGAGAGGACGTACACGGACATTGCTGCCGACAACTTCTACGACCCCAACGCTGTGTCTGCTCCAGCAGTGCAACCCACAAAGCCGGCACAACCATCCCTGCTGTCGCCGTACCGCTCCAACACCACTGAGAATGTTCAGCGTGCGCTGCAGGCAGCGCAGTATGCGCGATCACACTCTCCGAGTAGCACAGTATCCCGCGGTGACTCTCCATTTCGTAAGGGGTCACCCTACCGTCAACCTAGCCACAGCTTCAACTCACCAATGCTCGGCAACGCCGCCGCGACACGTGAGCAGAACCGCCAGGCGGATGCAGCTTACGCAATGAAGCCGCAGATGCAGTCCGAGGAGTCGGTCGTCAAGACCATCTCGCCCAAGGATGCCCTTCTGGATTACCGAGCAGAGGACGAAGACTCGAAGATGCCATTGTTCCCGGACGGAGGCGCAAACGAGTACGACAACCAATACAACAGTGGCGCCACCCAATCCAGCTTCGACACAACATCAGCACAGTCCTACCGTCGTGATAGTTGGGCGACACCACAATTCACACCCAACTTCTCGACATCAAGTGTACCCTCGTTGCCAACAACATCGAGTTTCAACTTCGTCACTCCTGCGATACAGACTAGCATGCCTAATATGTCGATGGGTGCTACATCACAGTACCGATCCACTCCCATGACCTCTGCGGTGGAACAGACGCCCGAGTTCCCAGCTCATCCTCACCTGACTTCCATGGAGTCGAGCGCCAGCGAGGCCGAACCACCAAATGGCAGCCAGTCGAGCGTCGAGCAGTTCTTGCGCAAACCAGCGAACTCTGCCGCGGACTCCGGAACATACTCTTGCACATACCACGGATGCACACAGCGATTCGAGACTCCACAGAAGCTGCAGAAGCATAAGCGTGAGGGTCATCGGAATGCAAATCTCGGCCCCAGTATGACATCAGCGGCTATCTTGGATCGCAACACTCAAGCGGGGCCGCACAAGTGTGAGCGCATCAACCCCACAACGGGCAAGCCTTGCAACACAATCTTCTCTCGACCATATGACCTTACTCGGCACGAGGACACTATTCACAACGCTCGCAAGCAGAAGGTGCGCTGTGCACTTTGCGTTGAGGAGAAAACCTTCTCGCGCAACGATGCACTGACAAGGCACATGCGTGTTGTGCACCCCGAGGTGGACTTCCCTGGAAAGCACAGGTCGCGTCGTGGTGGTGATTGAGCGAGTACTGGACAAAAGGCTTTGCCTAGAAGTCAACATGCGAGGCACCAAAGAGGCCCGGATTGTGGTGCGTCGACCACCGACGAACACCAATACCACGCAGGAAGAATTTGCTGCCTAGGCTGCAACAGTCGCACTGAACTTCTTCAGACGCTCATTTCCGCATTGCGTCCCTTGCATCTCCGTGCTACGCACGAGACTGCGACATTTCTTCTTCTGGATCGTTCTGCATAGCATTCGACGTTTCGCCGGACGGAACAGCGCAGCATTTGCCTTTCTACACGATGTATATTACGTTACGAGTCGGTGGATATCTTTGTTTTGGTAGCGTTCTACAAGCGGGCGCATAGTACGATTTTCACGAATAGTTTTTGGCGTGAGCAAAAGCGACGAGCGTAGACGGTTTGCGGGCCAGAGAGCCTTTATTCTGGGTCAAAGTCACGATATCCTTTTTGTAATTGATGCTAGACAGGAGCAAGATCGAATGTACAATACACTACTACATGCTTTTCAACCAATATGTCTTCCGTGATACACATGACCCTCATACTGCCCGGGCATCCAACTTCTCTCCTCCCACTACACTCTCATCCTCAGCCCCACAGCTTCGGCATCACCGACCACATGATCGTGTGCTCTCTCGCCGCCAAACAATAGCCTCCTGCGAGCTTCCGTTGCGCTGACTCTCTACACCACCACCCAAGCGCCGAAGAGCCTCAAACCCCAGATCTAGATCTTCCACATCCCTACTCCAAACACGTTCCTGTCAGCACCTAAACGTGTGGACCACAGCGCATCGCTGGCTCAGCGTGCATGAGATCTGGGCCCAGAAGCCCTTCCGTTCCCGCCCGCTTGCGCTAGCGGGTAGCACACATGGGGCTGAGCAACGACGTCGAGATCTAGACGCGACAAAAATGTACGCTGAACGTTTTGAGGTGCTTTGAAATAAACACGACGGAATTAGCGAAGGGAGAAAAGACAACGAGCGGGTGTTGCGGAGAGAGCGAGGGCGAGCACTACCAGGTCCGCTGATGGATTGCTGAGTGAGTGCAGAAAGCCGACTTTGGGCCGTGCGCCGTCCGTCCGAGGCTCATCCGCCCTCTACCCGCGATCTTTGCGTCATGTAGGGCTGAGTCGAATCGGATCTCAGCGGTCGTGTACTCAGCTCGACCACGCCGAACCTGACATCTCCGCGCAAACGACGACTATCACCATATAATGCATTGACGTGAAGTTTGTTTCAATGCGACGTCAAAATCCGATTTCGTGAGATTAAAAGTCGTCACGAGGGCTATTTCCGAGGGTAAGGAAGCTGGCACGGCGCGGAACGAGGAACGTGAGGACGACGTCAATGAGGACCAAAAGCAGGGTCACTGAGCTGCGCGGACGTTGACTTCGTCACCACCATCTCGTCCCGTCCACCTTGTCACGTTGCTGGCAAGCTTGGCCTTGCGAACTCACGGCAAGCTTGAAACGTGGCTTGAGTTTGTCTTCGTCAAGGTCGTCATTTGCTCCAAAGAAGCGGTTGAGCGGCTGCGCATGACAACCTTATCGACGTCCTGATCGAGCATCAAGCGTTGAGCACCGAGCAGCGATTCGTTCACCCTTCTCATGCTCTAACAGCGACTCTGCGTCACCTTTGCGTTTGCAAAAAGCAAGTAGACGCGAAGGACGAGTCGGGTTGCACGAAACTGGCTCAGGGCCAGTTGAGTGGAGAGTGTCAATCGAATGCGTCACACATGTGGCTTGATTGGGTGAGCCGCAGATGGACTTCTCACCGATGATGAGGCCTGCGGGGCGATTATCAAGAACTTCTGCTCGAGGTCGTCTGTCTGGAATGGGGATAATCGAGATGCTGAAAAGGGCGGTCTTCCGAGGTGAGGTGGAGGTATGGAGTAGATTGGAGTGACGGTTGCGGTAAGTCGATCAGTGGGTACTTGGATGGAAAGTTCGTTACGAAGCTCTCTATCAAGACGACCGAGGTTCGCTTGGGATGTATGCTTTCATGTTGCTTCCTTTGTCTTACATCGGTGTATAAGGGTGTTCATCCACCGGCAGAAAGTACTTTGACCTAGGCACCGATCTTTGTAGAGGAGAATGGTAACAGTATGTTGATGTTCTCGAGAGTCCGGACCGATAGTGAGCTCAGACGCTTCGGTCATGTACTACCGGTCCGCATAGGAGACCTCCAGCTGTGACAGGAATCCAGGTGCATCTATTGGTAATCTTGAGAAGTCGACAGGATGCTTTTGCTATGATTCAGTGTCGCAAAGAAAAGGACAATGACTGATTGTCAGAACGTGTTTGCTATATACCATGTGAAGAGCAGACATGTACATCTGTTGATTGCATTCGCAATTTTTCTGGCCACCTAGATCGCTACTGCGCGCGAACAGACGCATCTGACACACCCGCCCGCGATGGTTATCCTCGATAGTGTACCAGGCTTTGGGGCTCAGATACTTGTAGATGATGAGCTCTTAGAACAATGTGCGGAGCCAGACAAGTCAGCAACGCCGGACACAGTAACGAAGTACATGCGTCGAGCACTGCCACATACAATGGCAGTGCTCGACGCACATCCGGGCCTGCGAACGGAGATCACGGTCAACAAGAAGTCTCTTACCGAATACCACAATGACAACGTTGATACATCCCCAACCGCGGTCAACAAATTCATCAAGGCTCGCACAGGAGCAGAGGTAAAGACCATTTTGAAGAACCCGCTCCCTCGAGACAATGGTGTAGAGATTACTTGCAGTGTGGACGGTCATCAAGCTGCCCGCTGGGATATTGACCCTGAAAACCCCACCTGGTACGCTCCCACAAATATGAAGGGAATAATAACAGTTGGTGAGGAGTCTATTCTGCAGAAGTTCCAGTTCAGTAAGCTGGCGATTGGTACGTACAAGTGAAAAGGTGAAAGACAGCGCGCTCTAACCACGGCCTGTCTAGTTCGAAGGAGATCCCGGACGCATTGGCAAGAAGCTGTTGAAGAAGCTTTCGTCCTCTGGTACTATCAAGATCGTTCTCCAAGGCCTGCACAACATTCGAACCGGTGCTACAGTGAAGCCCCAGCGAACGACTGAGCAATCCGAGATCGGTGTCGTGCCCGAGAAAGCCGTGAAAGGTCAAGCAAAGACGCACACAGCCATGTATGAACCATATCGGATCTCAGCGAAGTTAATGAGCAACGCACAGTCTGAGCACACCCAAGAAGACGAACGGAGTCACATGGTGCGCAGGCGATGATGCCAAGTCGGGACCATGCGCAACGTAGTACTTCTAATACCGATCGCATATTAAGTTTTGTTCTTATAGTCATAGTCATTTCTGACACCTGCAGCGGCGCTACAAGCGCTTGGCGTCATACCGAGGGAGCCAACCCTCACGCCACTCGAAGAGCGACCGGCGGACGAGTTGAACGCTGAAGAGCTTCGTGAGTTGGTCAAGCGCCTGAGGGTATGTAGAGAAGTGGTCTGCGATATGCAATTACTGACATCCTGAAGGAACGTGAGACGGCATTGACTCACATCAAGGTCGAATAAGGAGTCAAGCGCGAGCGTGCCGCGTCTGACCACAACAGCGGCGACGTGACTGACGATGTAGAGATCACCGAGGCAAGGAGCAGGAAATGTCGCAACCAGGATCTAGATGAAGTCATCATGTTCGACTGAAGACTGCGCATGGAGAACAGAGAGATCAGAGGAATAGATATGGTACAAATTCGAGCATGACGACGTTCTGTCTGCTCAGTAAGCATACGATCAATGTGTCAAACTGTGGCATATGAGTTGGTGTCAAGATAGTTGCGGGCTTGCCTTTTACTTCATGGCAAACCCTCATCTAGGGTACAAGTACAGTACGAGGCTATTCCATGTACCCAACATCTACAAATGTCAAGATGATAATCTATGTGACCAGGCTGCTTCAGCCAATTGTATTACATGGCAGTCATTGTTCGACGATCTGCTTGTAGATCCCATCTCACCCTCTCCTCAGAGCCTCGCGTGGCAACCACGCTAGTCAGCAGTTTTTGTTTGTCGCGCGCTCCACCATTTCTCCAGACCCCACACTTTACGCCGTATCTACACTAGTCACAATCACCCTACGCAATGGGAGTACACAGCGACGTCTCCGGTCTCAAAGCTGAAGTGGTGGTTGACGGCAAGGTTCTCCACGAGTACGAAGACAAAGACCTCACGTCGCCACCAAAGACAGGCGTTCAATACGTGGAAGCTCAAGTTGGTGCTCAATTCAGCCTCGAGTATGTATTCGACGAGTTTTTTTAGCACCGAACGAGACATAAGTGTCGCGGTAAAAGTGGACGGCCAGATCGTTAAGAGGCCCGTGATCGGGAACAAGTTCATCAGGACCAGGAGTCGCACAGTCAATGCTACAACCAGGGAGGAGGAGAATGGACGCTGCTAGCACAGCACATGTTTCGCTTCGCTGGACAATGCCTTCACTTGACAACGCCTTCACTGGAACTGATTCGGTCTTAGAGAAAGATCTGAAGGGCGAGGCCAAGTCGATGACCTCAAGGTTGGTCGTCATGAATAATGCGTTCGGAACGAGCGGTACTGACGAGAGTCAGACTAGGCGACATCTAGTGCGGCAAACTGAGCGCCCTCCGGTCTTGCACAAAGAGCAACATTGAGCTATTTGCTATATTCAAATTCAAGTATCTTTCCAGAGGTACGTCCATGAGCACCTGGCCAAGTTTTGGTGGTACTCAAGTGTCTCGGTAGCAAACCTTGAGGCTCTTTACGTCATTCGTCGGACGTCAGAGTTGGAGTCCGCTACTCCACAAATCTCGACACCAGAACAATCACCAATTCGCGAGCTATTTCCTGGACCCGGAGAACGAGAGGAAGCGCATATTTCCACTTGGAGCCTCCAATGGCACAATTGTCTCTCCATAACAGAAACCCACAGATTCTGCTTTGAGCAGCACGACTGGGCTGAGTAGGCAGGAACTCATCGGTCTCATCAAGCAATATCGAGGCAAAAATGATGCACTTACAGACTACAGCACAAAGCGCTTACAGATGTTGCTCAAGTTCTACAAGGTCAGTGTCGCCATGATGTCTGCAAGCGCTGCTGACGGTATCCATGACCAGGACACAGAGAGCACACCTGTCAAGCCCGAGACCGCACACACAGGCAACTGTAAGGCTGGCATCAAGCGAGAGCATGAAGACATTGGGACTGGGCGCGGAGGACAGAAGCGCAGCAAACCCAAGATCATCGTGTTCGATGGTTGAGTGAGTTGATGCGACAGATAGAGGAGAAGAACGAGGAATGATGGACATACAAAAGTGTTTCAGAAAGAAGGGTTGGTCTTCGGTCACCGCCTTTTAAAGATGACGACTGTCACCGCATCATTCCATGCCCGGGTGTACACTGCAAGACACACCCAGCGGACTCAAAGATCAGCAACTGCCCTGGACAGCAACACATGGCCAACATCAATCGTCTCTCGAGATGTTCATAGTCGTGCCTTCTCCTAATCCATCAAGTGATATCGTTGTAAAGAGCGCTTGTGTGCCATAAGCTGCCTTTACTCGCTCAACTTCTTTCGCGTGGGACTGCGGCCGCCTAGAATTTTCTCTGCTTCACCTCGACTCTAGCCCCACTGCGAGCGCTGAGGTAGCAACGAAGTCACGAACCAGCCTGCGAGTCCTTCTCTGCTACACCTCCATTCCCACTTCGCCGACCAGCAACATCATGGCGATCCACAACGACCACCCCGGCCTGACAGTCGAGATTGTCGTCAACGGCAAAGCACTCCCTGACTACGATGCCCCAGCGACCTGCGCCAATCCAAAGGTTGTGACCAAGTATGTCGAATTCAAGGCAGGCAACGAGTTCTTGATCGGATACTGGCTCGAAGACCCTTTCTTGCGGAGTTGGCGATGAAGGGCGACCGAAAGTCTTGCGGCGTGAAGTAAGTTGTTTGTGTTGAAGGAACGTCGTGCTGACATCAACTTGACTAGGCAAACGAGTACGCTGCCATGTAGGCTCGGGTGCTATGCGCCCTGAGAACCGAGAGGTCTTTGCCATGTTCAGATTCAAGTATCGCTCGCGGGGTAAGCACACACAAGGCCTCTACTCATCTAACAGTAGAGCTGACACTATGATAGATGAGCTCGAGACACTCGACGTCTTACCGTCTGAGGACGGGCGGACACTGTCAACACCACCGCAAGCCATGCAAACCGTCAGCGGGACTGTGGAGAAGAACCAAGAGACTCAGTTGGCGTCCGTCAAGCAAGAGACACCCCGCACTGTACCGCCAACCGAGGACGAACAGCAACTGAAGTCTAAGACAGTGACCTTAAGGTTCTCGGGAAACAATACCGCGATCCTCAGACAGATCCTGCGCTTACTAACTGAGCGGCGGGCACCATTGTCTAAGAGGGGTAGCCGTGTTTCGCACCAAGAGTCCATGATCACGAGACAGGCGACAACTTTGGAAGACTCGCGACCGCAAGCACCGACCCCGGCATCCGAGCAAGCACCGCGACTGTCCTTTCCACTCCGACAGCGCAGTGCAACCCTCGTGACATCAAGCTTGCAGCCGCAGTTTCCCACCCCAGCACCGCCTGCAGAAGTCGATGTCGATGGCCTCACAGATCTAGAGCTCGTTGCTCTCATCAAGTACTATCGAGGCAGTGACAGAGGCCTTGCAGGTCAGAGCCGAGTGCGATTACAGGCCCTGCTCAAGTACCACGAGGTATACGACAAGAAGACCGCGACGCGTGGATTCCACTGACGTCCAGGAGAAAGATACCAGCCCCTCTACCAGCATCCTGTACAAGGGAGCCACCACGAATGACGGCGTGACCGACGAGCGAGGACGGGAGGATGACTCTGGTCAGGAAGAACAGCGTAAGCGCAAGAGGCTGCAGGCCATGGCGGTGGGCGACTGAAGAAACAACAAGTAGGCGACTTGGCCATATCAAAGAGAAGATCGGGTCTCTATAACAGTGCGTCCTTCTCTTGTACGCGAACGCGGGACATGTGTTACGACTTGAACGGTTGAGGTCATCCTGAGCAGCTCACTTGCATGAGACTTCACAGGAGCTTTCAATGTTGCAATTCACACAAGCAGACTCAATGACGAGTACAACAGACACGAATAGCCAAGAAATACAATAAAATTGCATGCAAACGAAGGGATGTGACCTCTGCTGATTCCCAACCTCTCATGATACTCAGAATGAGTTCATCCAGGTCGGGCGCCCAGCCATGGGCCTGCTCTCCTCTACGCCAGCGCGAAAACAACCCTCGCCATGGGAGGCGATAGGGCTGCCGTAAGTAGTGTTTTGTAGTGCTGGCGATGTAAAGGAGAAGAGAACGAGGCTCGAAAATTTGGGTTTTGGAGGTCGTCGCGCACGGACTCCAGATCATACTAGGCTCAAGGCGGAAAGGTGCTTGGAATGCTGGACATCTGGCCTGTGACGAGCCCACCAGCGACTTCGAGAGCTCCGGTTCAGTACACCTTGCAGTCCAGCGGTATTGTTGCAGCCTGTTCCTGCTGCGATCACGCTGTTAATTGCTCGACGCCCGCTCCAACCGCCACAACGCCCGCACGCACACCGCCAGCCCCTCACTCACTATCGAATTGTGGGCGCCCTCGTTCCCCTCCACGAGACATCGCCCAAACACCTCCACCGCGTAAACACCACCCAATATGGCGGACTTCGAGGCATTGAAGGACCAGTGGAGCCAGATCGAGGATACAGATGGCGTCCGCCTCAGTTGGAATACGCTGCCCAGCTCGCGCATGGTACGCCCGCATTCACCGCTCAATAGGCGCATCGTCGACATGCAGCATGCTGACCTGAAATGAAGGAAGCGTCGCGACTGGTTGTTCCCATCGGTGCCCTCTACACGCCTCTGAAAGAGAAGACAGACACTCCGCTGCTCCAATATGACCCCGTTGCCTGCAAAGCGCCGTGCAAGGCCATCCTCAACCCCTTCTGGTAGGACATACCAAGTCCACGATGGACGCACAAGCTGACTGTCACCAGCCAGGTCGATATGAGGGCCAGGATGTGGATATGTCCCTTCTGTCTGCAGCGTAACGCCCTACCGCCGCATTACAAGGACATCTCCGCCGAGCAGATCCCTCCAGAGCTGCACCCCAGCAGCACAACGATCGAATACCGTCTGCCTCGCCCAGCTCCCGCGCCGCCGATCTTCTTGTTTGTCGTTGATACCTGCCAGGAGGAGGACAGCCTGAAGGCCCTGAAGGATTCGATCATCATGAGCCTGAGCCTGCTTCCACAGTATGCGCTTGTTGGTTTGATCACATACGGCACAATGGTAGGACAGATTCTGGAAGATCGAAATTGGAGAGACTTGCTGACACCACCAGGCCCAAGTCCACGAGCTGGGCTACACAGAGTGCGCGAAGTCGTACGTCTTCCGCGGCAGCAAGGACTACTCCACAAAGCAGGTCCACGAGATGCTTGGCCTCGGACAGGCCGCGCCCCGGCCGAACATGCCCCAGCAGCCCGGCCGGCCGCAGATGCCCATGGGCAACGTCGACACACGCTTCCTCCTGCCCGTCTCCCAGTGCGAGTTCCAGCTGACTGCCGCGCTCGAGCAGCTCCAGAGGGACCCCTGGCCGGTTGCGAACGACAAGCGTCCGCTGAGGTGTACCGGTGTTGCGCTGAGCATTGCTGCTGGTCTGCTTGAGTTCCGCCACCGCGAGGCTGGTGCGCGCATCATGCTGTTCTCTGGTGGCCCGGCTACCGAGGGTCCTGGCATGGTCGTTGGCCCTGAGCTGAAGGAGGCTATTCGATCGCATCACGACATTGACCGCGATAACATCAAATATTACAAGAAGGCCCTGAAGGTAAGCAACAGAATAAAGCCGGGGAAGCCAGGACTGACATTTGGTAGTTCTACGAAAATCTGGCCAAACGCGTTGCCCAGAACGGTCACATCGTCGACATCTTCGCTGGATGTCTCGACCAAGTCGGTTTGCTCGAAATGCGCGGTCTCTCGAATTCGACCGGTGGACACATGATCCTGACGGATAGCTTCACATCGTCCATGTACAAGCAGTCGTTCGTGCGCATCTTTAACAAGGACGATCAGGACAACCTGCTAATGGCCTTCAACGCCAATCTCGAGGTCCTAACTACCAAGGAGCTGAAGGTCACTGGTCTGATCGGTCACGCCATTTCAAACAACAAGAAGTCCGTCTCCGTCGGCGAGACAGAGTGCGGTATCGGCAACACTTGCTCCTGGAAGATGTGCGGAATCGATCCCGAGTCGTCTTACGGTATCTACTTTGAGATTGCCGGACAGGGAGGACCCAACCAGATGCAGGCTGGTCCCCAGAAGGGCATGATGCAGTTCCTCACATACTACCAGCACTCGTCTGGCCAGTTCCACCTGAGGGTCACCACAGTTGCGCGCAACCTGAGCGGACCCTCCGGCGACCCAGCAATCGCACAGTCCTTCGATCAGGAGGCAGCAGCAGTGCTGATGTCGAGGATAGCGGTCTTCAAGGCCGAGGTTGATGACGGCCCAGATGTCCTTCGATGGGTCGACCGCATGCTTATTAGGTTGTGCTCGCGCTTCGCTGAGTACAGGAAGGACGACCCATCGTCATTCAGGTATGTCAGCCACTTACTGATTTCGCATTCCGTACTGACAATTGTAGGCTCGAGAAGAACTTCACATTATACCCACAGTTCATGTTCCACCTCCGCCGTTCGCAATTCCTGCAGGTCTTCAACAACTCGCCCGACGAAACCGCTTTCTACCGCCACGTCCTGAATCACGAAGACGTCAGCAACTCGCTCATCATGATCCAGCCCACACTTGACAGCTACGGCTTCGACCATGAAGGCGGCCAGCCCGTACTCCTCGACTCGTCCTCGATCCAAAACGAGACCGTCCTGCTCCTCGACACCTTCTTCCACATCTTGATCTTCCACGGCGAGACCATGGCCGAGTGGCGCAAGGCTGGCTACCAGGACCAGGAGGGCTACGAGAACTTCGCCACTCTGCTCGAGAGTCCCAAGGAGGATGCGAAGGACTTGATCCAGGACCGCTTCCCGCTGCCGCGCTTCATTGTTTGCGATGCGGGTGGTTCGCAGGCGCGTTTCCTTCTGTCCAAACTCAACCCTAGCACCACGCATACTACGCAGAGCTATGGCGGTGTGAGCCAGAGCGCGCAGACTATCTTCACGGACGATGTCAGTCTGCAGACGTTCATGGACCATCTGATGAAGTTGGCTGTTAGCGGCACGGGCTAGAATCTGGCTTGTTATGAGAAGGACTGTGTTGTGTGTGAGCGCGAGGTGTCGCTTAAGCAGTATTTAGATTGGGGACTGCATGAGGTGTTGGGGCCGCCATGATGGCCCTTGGATGGGTAGTAGGATGAAGAAACAGATAATCAATCAACCACTATCTCACGCTGTGCCCTGATTGTGGTGCTCTTATGTTGAAGACGAGGCCTTGTGAGATGGGCAATGATCAAGACATGATGTGAAGATGATATCGCTTTTCCCTATCCATGGTATCCTCTAAACATGCACATGCACATAACAACATGAAACCCTCTCTACGGCAGCGACTGAACACCTCGCAGCCACTCCACGGCCCTATCTAGTTTCGCCTGTTGCGCAGGCGAACCCGTCGGCAGAGGCACATCGGGCACCTAAGCCTTGTCCTTGTTCACCTTCCCCTTGATCGCCTTCCTCTCACCCTTAGGCCCCCTGTTGTTCTTCACCCTGCCGTTCTTGACGTTCCCCGCCTTCACGACACCAGCGGGCTTTCCGACCGTAGCCCTCTAAGCCTTAGCCTTCTTCGCCTTCTTGGCCTTGGGCGCAGCCTTCTTAGGTTCCTCGACCGCGAGAATCTCAGTGGCGTCGGTGGACTTGCGCTTCTTCGTTGTCTTCTTGGGTGCGACCTCGATCTTCTCCTCGACGACGGCTTCGACGACGGGTTCAGGCTCGGCGGCTTTGGCGGCCTTCTTGCCCTTCTTGGGTGCGACGACCTCGACCTTCTCGACAACAGCCTCGACAACAGGCTCAGGCTCAGCGGCCTTGATGGCCTTCTTTCCCTTCTTGGCCTTGGGCTCTGCCTTGGTCTCCGCCGCCTCGGTGAGCAGCTGTTGCTCGGCGGTGTTCTCAAGTTCAAGCTTCTTCCCCGCCTTGACAGCGGCAACAGCACTGAGTGCCGGGGCCTGGAACTCGTACCCCATCGACTCCTTCAGGTCCTTGTTCTTTCCAACACGGCGCTTATTCTCCTTCTCCACGCGCTTCTCCCACACTTTCCTCTCTGCGCCGCGCTCCATAGCCAGCCCGGCCTTCTTGTTGCGCGGATCGACCTTGAAGCGGGTTCCCGCGCCCTTGAACAGGTTCTCGTGAACCTGCTCCTTGGGGATCAGCGAGCACTTGAGGATATGGCCGAACATGAGGTAGTTGTTCATTGTGCGGGCGACGATGTCAGCGACCTCTGCGGACGCGAATTCGACGAAGGCGTAGTGCTTGGAGGCGCCGGTTTTCTTGTTGCGAGATAGGCGCAGGTTGAGCACGCGCCCGAATTGCGCGAAGTATTTCTTCATCTGCGGCTCGAAGAAGCCGCGGGGGACGCGTCTGGAGGTGTTAGTAGGAGGTCGTGGTATGTAGGCAATCGAGTACTCACCCGACGTAGATGACGCCTGGCTCGGTGGCCTTGGGTGTGTCCTTCGCCCTGGCAATGGCCTTCTTTTGCGACTTTGTGAGCTTGGGAACGACGGCGCTGTCTGCGGGGAAGTCCTCGTCGTCCTCGGGGTCGCTGTCGTCGCTGCTGAAGCCGGCGAGGAGGGCGGCGGTCTGGTCATCGTCCTCTGCGGCGTCCTCGACAGCGCCATCCTCAGTGACGACTGCATCGACCTCGACCTCGGCCTCAACCTCGGCCTCAACCTCGGCCTCAACCTCCTCTACGGGCTCTTCCTGCGCCTTCTTGCCCTTCTTCGCCTTGGCCGCCTTTGCCTTCGGTGCTTCTTTCTTGGGTGTCTCCTTCTTCGCCTCGATCACGTCGAAGTCGAGCATGCTCTCATCCTCGTCGCCGTTGGTCTCGGGAGCGGGCTCGGCCTTCTTCTTGCCCTTGGCAGTCTTTGCGGGCTTCGCAGCGGGCGCAGCGGGCGCTTCCTCGTCGGAGAAGAAATCCTCGGCCGTCTTGCGCGCCGACTTCCTCGTGGGCTTTGCTGCAGCGGGCGCAGGGGCAGCTTTGGCGGCCTTGGGGGATTTGGCGGGCTTTGCGGGGGCAGCACCGTCGAGCGACTGTCTGGGCTTCTTCGCCTTGGGCGCGGCGTCGGTTGCGCCTGGACATAGTCAGTACGTAGAATTGCAGCTGATTCATGGGAAGAGCATACCCTTGCGCTTCTTGCTCGCGGTATCTGCAGCGGCCATTGTGTGAGAGTGAGTGTGTTGAGGGTGCGGACTTCACGTCTCGTGAAAGTTCAAAAGTTCGAGAGCTGCTTCCACACTTTTTTGACGCTAGCCATCGCAACTTCGCGCTAAGGGCATGGGTAGGCGGTGACTGCCTGCAACACGACGACTATCAACAACAATCATCTTGAAGCGCTCGCAACTTCTTCATTACCTTATCGCTTGATCCTCAACCCAATCGATTCGGCGTAGTACCATTTGTCTCCACAGCCGAATCGAATCTTAGTCTTGAGGGTCTATCAGAATGGCTGGCATCGACATCAGCGACAAGAACGCGTGGGACGACTCCTTCCTCCAAGACTCATGGAACGCGGCTGTGGCTGAATATGAGGTAGAGCTCCCGCTCACATTTATGTTTCACTGACCGACCTGGACCAGAAATACCATAGCATCGCCAAATCCGGCAAGCGCCTGGAAGACGTTCTGACCAAGGAAGAGCTCAGGGAGCTGCAAGCGTGCGTCTAACAGACGACATTCAAATGCTTCGTGCTGATCGTCGTAGGGACTATGGAGACCTGATAGGTGATGCTGAAGACGAAGACGAAGGCGAAATCGTCGAAGCGAACGGCAACTCGGATCAGATGGACACCGAAGACTCAATGCAAGAGACAGATGACATCGGGCGTGACATCCAAGCAGAGCCTCAGCCGCAGGTACGACACAGCAACATGCACACGACATGTAGATCCTTGATTGACAGGCGTCAGGAAACAGCAGCATCCGAAGCGCAAAACCAGTCGCAGCCAGCGAGTGCAGGAGCCGCAGCGCCGCCTGACAGCACTTTTGCGGCTATGCCTCAGGCCCTGCTAGCCACAGGTACGTTCCGAGACTGACAGGTCGGACATACATCGAGACTGACATGTCCAAGTGCAAGACGAGAACCTCAAGAACATTATGATGTCCTGGTACTACGCAGGGTACTACACAGGCCTGCACGCGGGCCAGCAACTTCCGAAGAATGCTCCGCCACAGCAATGAGGGCGAGAGAAAATGACGATCGCTACAAACGGCGCACGTTGGAGAGTTGAGCGTTGAATCCTGAGAAGTTGAATATGGACAGGGACCTCCAATCAGGAAGGCGCATGTCACCGGCTAGCCCGATTGAGCCGCAACCACCAACAGTTCGTGCCTCACAGCCTTCGGGAGCGCTGCGCTGCGAGATGAACTCCCAAGAAACTTCATGCGGCAGCCGATCTTCCAGCCTCTCCTTTCAGGCACGCTCACTGGATGCGGCTTCGCGCCTGCCGTTGGACTGCCATGTGTGCAGGGAGGCGAGACAGATCTGCGACGCTACCGCGACAACCTCGAACCCACCTCCTACACATCCCGCATCACGAACCCCCGCCACGCCCACGAGGCCTCGCGCGTTGCCTGGAATCAGTCGATTTGTGCAGATAGCAGCCCGTTTCGCGGTACTAATGCCCAGGCACGCGAACGTTATGTTTCGCCATGTATGCAGCCGTCTTCCCGTCGCGGATTGACAATCTCATGCGTCTTCATAAACCCGTTGCGTCCCAGGCACACATGCTTTGCTTCTCCCATTGTGCCTCATAACGAACTGCGTCGCGCGATCCACTCTCCTTCAGTCTCTCTTTCTTCATACTTTCGAGCCGGCTCTCGTAGCGCCCTTCGATCTCTTAATCAAGATACCCAGCCCAGGCGGTTCCGTTCCTTACGACACGATTCAGTATAGTCGACTCGAAGACAAATAGTCATAATGAAGTACATCAGCGCTCTCCCCGTCGTCGCCGGTCTGGCTGCCGCCCAGATGCAGGTCATGTCTCTTGCGCCCGCCGCTTCCAGCGGGCCAGCCACACACACCGTTGGTCTCCCTCTGCCCCGACCCACCACCATCCCATCTAACTCCTTCTCCAGGTTGTAGTCGGCGGTCTCACACCCGTAGCAACCGGCATGGCGCCCGTTCTCGGGTACCGACCTGAATCCATCACTGCGGCCGTCGGCGACGTAGTCGAGTTCCAGTTCATGCAGAAGAACCACACCGCCACGCAGAGCACGTTCGCCGACCCGTGCAAGGCCATGGAGGGCGGTATGGATAGTGGATTTATGCCGAACCCGGAGGGCAAGGCGGGGGTGACGTGGAACATGACGGTTACGACTACGGATGCTATTTGTAAGTCCAGTATTGTTCCTTTCAAGGAGATGGGAATAGAGAAGGGTGAAGGCTAACAGTATTGAAAGGGATGTACTGCAAACAATCCGCAGGCGAACACTGCGGAAAAGGCATGGTCTTCAGCATCAACGCGGCCTTCAGCGGCGAAAAAACTATGGCCCAGTTCAAACAGCTCGCTATCAAGACAAACGGCACCACCCTCAAGGACAGCGCCATTCAGAGCGTCGACCTCGCTGCTGCCGCCGCCCCGACCACCGTCACTGTCCAGGCGGGCGGTGGTGCGGCTGCGTCCGGCACTGCGAGTGCTGGTGCTGTGGCCACCGTTGTGGCTGGCAGTGGAACGGATGGTCAGGGACAGAGCTGTACTTGCAGCTGCTTGTGTGGAATGAACAGCTTCCCAGCGAGCGCGGCGGTCAACAACTTCGGCGGTTTCGCTGGTATGATTGGCTAGATGTGCATGCAGTGCGCATTGATGGCGAACGCAGTAAGCTTCAGCTACGAAGAGGGCATCGAGCGAGCTACCGATGGGCTGAAAGAGAGAGTCGACGACGACGGAAGGTGGTAATGACGAGTAGGACGATTTATTGATGGCAACAGACTGGCTTCTGGGTAGCCATGTCGGTTATTCGTATTTATACCACTTCTTGATGAGGGGCGTTAGCATTATACCATAATCCACACTTGATGATTCGAGATCGCGTCAACGTTGCTTCTTTGGTGGAATGATCCCAAGTTGAGATGAGCGATGTGGTATTTTTGAGCTCAGAGGATGCTGGGGATATTGATGTTGCGATTCAGCGGCCTTTGAGAACTTTTTGCAAGCCTGGGCGCATGTTCACAAGCCCTCCATCTTTGATCTCGCTATGTGCCCATCTTGAGAGGAGAGTCAGCTGACAGTTGGCTGTCCTACAGCCTCCTGAAATTGAACCACCTAAGACTCGTCTTGCAGGGAAGCGAGAGTTTTGAATGCTGTTGCTGAGTGCTCGAGGATGGAGATGCTCATGCTCGACAATCTAATACGTGTCGTTCAGTGTTTGTCGTTGCCTGACTTTCGGGTCCAGGATCGAGTTAGCCAGACCTGCTTTCCGTCTTTCTACTGATCGAGTGTGGCCTAGTAACGAAGAACCCGTGAAAGTCGAGCTGACGACCTGCTTCCGCTTTAAGAGCGATGAAAACTTTTGCCCGGTGAGGTGTTCGTGGCATTGCTGAGATTTCTGAAATTCCCGGGATTGCTTTGGCTGCTGGGATTGCTGTGCTCGACAAAGCAGGACTTGTTCCCACGCTCCTCTGCTTGTTACGTGTGTCCTGCCATCGCTGTGCGATTGATCACGAGCCTGCTTCCCCGCGGACGTGTTGCTTCATGTGCCAGAGTCTTGGCTCAGAGACTCTGGTAGTGCATATGATCGGCTCTTATAAATCAGTAAGATGTCGAAATTTGCACTGGATCTGCTCTGTGCAGTGGAGAAATTTGGCGCAAGTGGGCGAGTGCATCACGGCATTGAGACCGCGAAATCGCTTGATTAGAGATGTCGAATACCCAAAACCCATGTCGCAATGATTGCGAATCCTCAAAACTCCATCTCATGCTGGCTTCGTTCGTCTACGTGGCTTCCCAAGGTTGTGCGCGCAGGATTTGTTGATGGTCGCCGCTCGCTCATTTGGCGCCGCCCTCGGCCTTCTTCGCTTCGGCTGCGCGACTTATCAGCACCGCCCACAGATCACGGGAGTCCACAACGCAGGCTGCGCAGCAGCGCGAGCTTCGAAACAACAACAGGAGGTGAATTGGAAGTATGAGGACGTACCTGCAAGCTGCTTGGCGCGCATGATGGCGGCGGCGTTCTCCTTAGCCTTTTGCTGCTCAGAGCCGGACATCTGAAGAAGTCAGTCAAATCCAACAAATCGCAAGCACTCGATGCTGCACTGCTAGCAGAATACACCTCGAGTATTCAGGAAACGGCACATACGGTATTCTTGCCCTTCTACAAAGATCGTCAGCACATACTCATTGCCTCAGCCTTCCGCAACCCACCTTGCCAGCCTGCTCCTTCAGGTTCTTCTCCCTGGCCTTGTCACGCTGGTTGCCACGAGCCATCTTGTCAACTCGTCTCTCTTTGAGTCGAGAAGTCTGGTGTTTGGAAGTTTGCGCGTAGTGTTGCGGTGGAAATCGAGAGTCAAGAGGATAAGCGTCGATGGAAGGCGTTAAAAGCAGCGCTGTTTGCGCGCCCGTGATTGGTGCCGCCAGGGAAGGGCTAGATCGCTAAAGTGGGGCGCGTGGAAGGCAGGGAAGGCCACGCCGGTTGTTTGCTACGCCTCACAACGACACGTCCTGCTACCTTGTGTATCATTGTCTACGTTTACGCACATTTCCAGTGAAAGCAACAGGTGTCACTGATATCAAGTGCAGCGAGTTCGCAACCTGCAGCTGCAGCTTAGAGCCCCTGATCGACATTGGCGAGCAGCATCAGCCTGTCTTCTCGACGTGTAGACCTCTCTACAGCTGCGAGCTGGATGTCCATCATGCTGAAGGATCCATTGTAATCGAGAGTGTTATAATGGCTGTTTGATGGCATTAGGACAGGTTTTCTACTTATCTGTCGTTTTTCTGCTCACCACATTGCCAGCAAGCCAGAAATGCAACCTCTGAAATCATTACATGATACGATTTATAGTGTATGAAACTCTGAAAACTCATCATGATGGCTGAAACACTGTACGCTTGGGTTTTTCGCGAGAGGAACAGTCACCGTTGCACAAAGTTGCTCAGCCTCTTGAGCTGATCGGTGGCTCAGCCGCACCCAGGCAGACTAAACAACGCGCTCTCGCTACTGCTATGCATCATCGAAATCTGTTCCGATATGGCGACGAGTGAGTCTGCATTGAGTCTACTTTGATGAGTTGCTAACTTGGATCAAGTTTACGGTGAACTTGATACGCCTGTCGGGCATATTGCTCAGGACGACATCGAAGCAGCAGAACTCGTGAATCCAATGGGTGATGCGGGTCGATCGCAGAACATATTCAGGATGTACTTGAACAAGTTCAGTAACGGTCTCAGGTGGTTTCCATCTATCCTGCTTAGCTTAGTTGGAGTTATCTGGACTGTGAGATCCTTGAGCGCGGCAGAACAAGCGAATAGGCTGTCAATGATGGAGTCCTGCAGGGCTCATCCGGTGATTATTCTCTTTCCCGAACAAGGACACACCAAGAGGACTTACTTAAGTGTTGAGGCCGACCAGGCGTTGCAAAAATCGCCCATCTGTCAAAAAATGCGCAAAGACCTCGATTTCGATGATGATACTGCTTCAAAAGAGACATCAAGTGCCTGCAGTACATCGGTCCATTCGGTATGTTGACACAGGTAGATATCCGTGGCAGACTATTCACAGCTTTCAGGTGCTAGTCACTCCGTCGGCCATCTCAGAGCTGTCCAGCCTTCCATTGTCTATTGTCTCTGCTTATTCAACTGGCTCTGCTCTTTCTCGCATAACTTTCAGCTTAGTGCCCAATGCTGAGTCCACTCATACTCCGGCCCTTGTTTTGCCTACTGACACTCTTGCACCACCTATTTCAGCTACAGAAAGTGCCAGCATTGCTACCATGAGCCGGCCAGACTTCCCATCTGGTCTTATCTCTTCCGGCATCTTACCTGCGGTGGGGAATCCTTCGGCGACTCTCAGTCCCTCTGAAAGTCTCAGTACGGCATCAATGGTCTCGGTAAGTGAAGATTGACGTATTCAAGGCGTGATACATTATTGACAGTCAACAGAACGACCAAACCACTGGTAGCGCATCAGCGTTCTCGATCACTGGCTCTGCAACTGTTTCGCGCCAAACGCTGGAAGCAGAGTTTGACTACGAGTCGTACTTCTGGTTCCTCTGGTCACAATCGATAACGCCGCATACGACACAAGAACGACTGAAGACGACTTGGAACGCGACTGCTCTCATCGACACCACTAATGTCTATTCGAAGACCAGCAGTGCACTACCCGTACGCTATACTTCGAACTTCGACGCAAATACCGAGATTGTTCAGGAGGTCAATCAAATCTACGGCTTGGTGTGGCCGAGTGTAGTCCTCGTATTGTCTGCTGTGTACTTTCTAGGATCACTGCGATTTGCGCAGTCTCGATATGGTGCACGACGGTTGTGATGTCTGGAGTATGCCAGTAACTTCACTGCCGACACGGTAGCGTGGCTCTTGGTACGGGGACTCATTGGAGAGGATGTGAGACGATGCTCAAATTGGCGGTGCCTCGAGGTCTGCGTATGCTCTGCGAGACCCTCTGCACCTCTGCATATGGAGCTCAACAGACATATGGAATGAACTTCTTCGTCCTTGCCCTGTAGTCTCTCCACTGCTGCCCAAACTCCTTCTCCATCATCACCTCCTCATCGACGACTCTCTTCAGGAATAGAGTGAAGGGGATACCTATAGCCAGAGCAGGCACCAGGTAAGTATACTTCGGGTCCGTAACCAGATTCTCGTCAAATATCGGGAGCCAACAGCTTACCAGCCCTCGCTGGCGGAAAAACAAAAAATTCGCTGCCAGGAGTACGGTGAACAGTCCGGTATATGATGGATGGCGGACATACGCGTATTGACCGGAGGTGACGAGCTGATCTGGTTTCGCGATGCGGTAGGTGAAGTTCGACCCCAGCTGCGCGTATGCCGTGAAGCGAACATAGCTTCCTACGTACAGTAGCGCAAGAGATGCTACCAGAGCTGTGTTCCATGCGAAGAGTTGCGGATCCAGGTATTGCGGTGTCGGACAGGCGGACAGCAGCACCTCATCGCTGATAGGTAGAGTGTGAGAGAGCGATAACGCGACAACGGCTTGGTGGAGAGCGAGGGCTATTGTTGCGACTCGCGCGATTATCATGCCTGAGGGCGATGCCATGGCCCATCCTACCCATGATCCGGTTTGAGTCGAGATGACTTTGCTGCTGGGTTGGCGGAAGGAGAGCTGGATCAGATAGCCCGAGTGGATGATGACGAGAGCGTACAGGATGCTGGGTATGCTCATGATGGCTTTGACGTTATGTAATAGACTGTAGGTACGCAATAGACTTCCAGAATGGTCGCAGGTAGTCACTGGCTACCTAGGTGGCATTTGGGAACGGACTGTGTCTCTGTTGATTACAACGATCTTCTGCGGTTATGACTGGTTGCTTCTGCAACATAAGAGGATGGTTGTGCGAAAGGCTCCAGGGCCAGCAGATCCAGTTTGGAAGAGGCGAGACGATTGGAAGGCGATGCGTGGTGTGGCTGGATGATTTGCGAGGCACGGTTTTGGTGATTACATCATGGCGTGCGGCTCCACACTGCTCAGCTTGCGGACATACCTCGGGATCGTCCGGCATTCATTTCCACGCTGCTTCGGTCAGGATCAAAGCACTATGGCATTGCAATGTTCGTGTAGAGGCTCGTTCCACCTCCAAGAATCAGTCACGGTACTACAGCGAATGCAAGAGTCGAGCTCTGCGTTTCCTCGTTGGATTTATGACTATTCCGTTCCCCTCTCTTGTATATTGTAGTATAGAAGCTTTTCGTCGTAGATATCCCTCGCAATTTGACAGACATTGAAGCAAACTGGTGCACAGCCTCGGAGACCTTGGGAATGAGGCCAATCATGTGTACGAGTCAACGTTTTGCGATGGTTCAGCCTGCTGAAGTCAGACCTCGCGACGTGGATCGACCATCAGGATAAGATCGACTTCACAGCCATTTCCATCTGACCGCTTGACTGCTTTCTGCTTAGTTGAATCTGGGGTGGTTGCTCTGTTTGGCAGTCGTCGCGTGGCCTACGTCGCTGCGCGGAAGTATTGGGGAGTGGATCTTGCTGCACGCTATCAGCTCACTCGTGCTGCAATTGGCCCAGAGAAGGGTTGGCTTGACACGCTTTGGCTACGGACGCTTCCGCGCTCTACACATGAGTGTGGGGTAAGCAATTCTAGAAGACCCCTATGAGCACAGACTACCATAATAGTCGCGGCTCTGCACCTTACCTGCGCTACCGCTTTTCAACACTCTTCCCGGCCTTTGTGTTTGTCTCCAACACTGAATTCCCAGGCCATTACCAACCTTGAACATTTATATAATGCCCGCGATGTCCTACCACGACTTCCAGTCTCCATACTCTAGATTCCTAAAGTTGCAATAACATTCTCCATACTGACTGCTGTTGACGGTTGGCATCTTGCATTCTCACGAGTCCGCCTTACCAACCAATCAGATCACGACGCAGCCATCTTAACCACGACCATGGTGAACGCAACAGAATCGGCCAACCTTGCGCTGCAAGCATGTTTTGGTATCTTTGCAATTGTCGCTATCCTCATTACTCTTGCCGGGCTTCATTACAGAGACTCAATTGGCTTCATACTCCTACGACGGTTTCGCCGAAACCGAACACAATGTAAGTCTGCTGGCATGCAGCTTCATTTGTAGCTTCAATATAACGCAGACTGACTACAATGCGTGTAGATTTCGAGCTGGACGCTGGAGCTGTGCTACCATATTACACCACCGCTGCTACCGTCGTTGTCACGTATCGTCCAGCCTCGTGCGCATGAGCACAGCCGAAGGACTCCATCTGACTATTCAGCCTTTGTTGTGCTGACTCGAGGTCCAAGGTTCGACCACTTGTGATCCATATACTTTTTAAGGGAGGCGGATGTACCGCTCTGATCGAGTGCCTGGGTCGGCGTTCGTTGTGTATCTTCAGCGTCAGCGTAGAAAATTCAGAATGAAGGCGAAGTTTCAAGATTTCGAAGGCTGACTTGACTTTGTGTATGGGTCACCTTACTCGGAATACCTTGTGCTGGCAGAGCACGCCTGCAATTTGTTCTTCCGCATGCTACATATCGAGAAGCAGGGTAAAATCCCAATGCCGGCAGCTCGTGTGTCAGCTTTATTTTGTATAAGCCTACTTGAAAATAGGGGAAAGTGCAATGTTGGCAGTTTTCAGCGAACGATCAGGGACATCCCACGTGCAAACCGGTGAGAGGTGGGGTGTGTGGCTTAGCAGTCGCGATCCATCAGGCTGACGTCGAGGGCTGCGCAGCACCGGATCGCGAGATGATAAGGTCCTGCAAAATCAAAGCCCCATTCCTGCGTGAGTTGATCCGGTGTTTTGGGTCCGATAGAGCAGGATTCGAAAAGGGAAGAAGGAAGTCCAGAGGTTCTGCAGACGCTGTCGCCGGGCTGAATCTGAGACCAAACGGTGTCTCGGGCCAGCCTGGAAGTGACAGGTCACCTCGCCAAAGCAGATTCGTAAACGACTAAGATCAGAACGATAGCAGTACACAGGGGCCTGAGACCGCAGTGTTCCCAGTAGGCTACGTTTGGTCAAGGGCCAGCGACTCCTAGCCGTCAGCAGAAGCCAAACGTGCAGGCTGACAGCACGGGTCAGCCCAAGACACCAATGAACGACCCAGATTGTCCATATTATGTAGAAAATATGGTGAAAGAGCAACAATCCGACCGTTTGGCTCGTGTCTCGTATCCCATGTGCATCCGACCGACTGGATCGTCTCCTCTTCATCTCAGGGCCGTGGTTTGTACAAGGCTGATACGGGCCAGTTCGCGATGAGGAGGATATGGCCATTCACCGAGCACCCGGAACGCCTCTCAATGGCCAGCCAGTCCATATGGATGCAATAGCGTTGAATACCACATCAATTGTTTGGACAGTGGCTGTGTGATGTTCAAGCCTTGATTCGGTATTTCGCAGCCTGATGCAGTTGCTGTAGCTGAAAGGAACAGCGTCTGTAGAGGAAGAGTCGGTCGGCGTATCATCTTGTATTTCATTGTGTTTGGGTAGCGATATCCGGCGAGGCAGTCTTGACATTCGGCGAGGCACTTTTACCCAGCTATTACCTAAGAGGGGACTATTAGAAGAAGTCAACCATTGTTGCTTTCAGTATAAATACAGGATGTCGTCGTAGGGCTGTCTTTCACTATGATATGCCTTCTGCTGGCTATAAGTGACCTAGCTTTACAGAGCATGGTCTTGCCGAATATCAAAACTGCTTCGCCGGATATCGCTGCCGTTGCGTTTGTTATACATGTGTATGTTACACCGTTTGTCAAAAATCGTTTCTGCGTAGTCCAGCCAGTGTGCGTAGACAACACCGTTACGAAACGACTCTTAACGACGGAGGAAACTAAAATGCTCATGCGTTAAGTGCTTCTTGCTTCTTGCCTCTTCATCTTCTCTTCCTCATCGTACCATCCGAGGTAGTGTGCCACATATTCACCAGCCAGTCCGAGGCTGATTGCTCCGCCAGTGAAGAAGGCACCGTTGACGAACCACCACCAGCAGTTCTTGACCTCCTTGAGCCTGACGCGGCGGATCATGATGCCGAGTGTAAGCGCAGCGCCTCCGCAAGATCCAAGGTAGAAGATGGGACCGAGACCTGCAGCGTACCCTGAAGCGGCCAGAAGTCCAATCTGCACAACGGCGAGTCCTGACAGAACAGTCTTCGTCTCCTTCTCGTGCTTGAGCGCAATGCTCTTGATACCGGCCTTGATATCGTCCTTGATGTCCATGTGGGCGTAGATCATGTCGTACAGTACGGTCCAGGCGACATTACTCGCGTACAGGAAAGCAGCTGCGCTGAGGGCTGCCTGATTGGCGAGCAGGTCGATGCCGAGCGCAGGGAAGCCCATCATAGCTCCCCATGAAAAGGTCAAGCCGAGAACAAATTGTGGGTAATAGGTGACACGTTTGGCCAATGGATAGAGCGTGACGAGGATCAGTGATGGAGTGGCGTACCAGAAGCACTCCCATGGTAGGGACAGCAAGACTGCTAGGCCCGTGAATAGCTGACCACCGAGGAAGACAATGGCCTGCTGAGGTGTCACCGCTCTCCTAGCAAGCGGTCGAAGTCGTGTGCGCTCGACGTGAGGATCGAGATTACGGTCCCAGAGATCATTGATGGTGCATCCAGCTCCTCTCATGACCAATGCTCCAGTGAGGAAGAGCGCTGTGGTGCCAATGACAACTGAAGGTGCGGCGAGAGGCACAGCCATAGCTCCTGCCAGGAGCGTGCTGAAGAGGCAGGGAAAAAACAAGTAGTAAGTTCCTGCGGGTGCCTGCAGCCGCATCAGCTCAGCATATGGTATTGCTTTGGCCGGTAAATAGGAGATGAGACCAGTGGTAGGTGGCTTGTATGGTGCTTTGACTGGTGACTCTGATGTTGTCGTTGCTATGCTGGAAACAGGGACTGTAAATCGGGCGAGAGCTTGTATCCGTGGTCGATGTGACTGTGAATTCCCTGATATGATAAGTTGAGTCGGTTTCGCTTGATGCCTCACAGGCAGAAGTGACGTTGATGATAGTGTTCTCCGCCATGAAGTTTGAGGTTGAACTAAGAATGTGCTGTTCTGGCGAAGGGTGGCACCGCAACGGCCAGCTCGAAAGATTGTAGATGCCATGGCCGTTACGCTAATGGTTCAGAGATCTGAACCACTTGTCAATGGTGATAAAGCGGGTCCGCGGCCTGCCTAACGAATATCTGGTGAATTATAAGATTAGACGCGCCACGCAGACTATCGAATGTCGATCTGCCTCAATTGCACAGGCTAGAATAATCTCGATGATTTGACGCGTCCTGAGTCCGCTCCAGTAATCGAACAATAGGTGCGGATGGCGAGGGTGAGGGCAGAAGAGAAGTCGAGGAAAGAGCGAACGCACTAGCGCCAGTCCGTGCACCTTCCCGAGCCGAGCTCCAGCCTCTCACGCTCAAGCTCTCCGTCGCGTTTGCATCAAGCTCCAGGCCACCTTCTCGCCGCTGCCGCAACGACATCAGCGCCGCCGCGCCCCCTCACCACCTTGATGCGCTCGAGGACGCCTGACTGAAGCTTGCCTGCAGCTTCAGCCATCTGCTTGACAACCGCAACGCTGCGGAGGCTTGCTCAACCCTACCCGGAGCACGCGACTTTGGGAATGCGCCGTCGACCATAAAATGCCCGCCGCCAGACCGAGGGCCTCATTCGAGCCCATCCCACCCGACTTCGACGTGCGCACATTCGTGGAGACTGCGGAGAATTTCCACTATGTTGATCGCATTTCTCATGAGATGATCGCCAGTAATGGCATGGAGCAATTCGAGAAGCTTGTTCTGCTACATGTCATTATTGGAGGAAAGCCTCTGGTCATTGATGGGTTCGAGGAAGTCCTGGACCCTTGGACTTTTACACCCTCGTGGCTGCGAGACAACCACGGCGAGAAGAGTACGTCAGGGACATTTCAATGACTGTTTCGAGCTGCACTAAAATATCTGTAGTCGAGAACGCACGCAATCTCACCACAAAGGAGAACATTCCGCTCACCATCAAGCACTATCTGAAGCATCTCCCCAAGCTTACCGATCAATTCTTCGTCAACCCAGACCGCTACCGGGACAAAACTCGCCAACGCATCTACCTGAAAGACATCGACTGCCCTCAAGTCTGGCAGGACAAGCTGAAGGATCACATGCCTTCTGGCCTTTACTATCTCAACGAGAGCACGGGCGAGGTTGATGGAGCTGGCGCGCTGGAAGACTTCACTGGGCGCAGGGGTCGTGGCATTGGCCGAGCAGGAGACCTGATGAGCAGTTTGCCACCAGAGATGCGCGCTGAGAACCTGATGTGTTATATTGGGCACGAGGGGACGTACACACCATCTCACCGAGAGATGTGTGCATCGCTGGGTCAGAACATAATGGTGGATGCATCCAAGCAGATTAGCGAGGATGGCAAGCCTGAACACCCTGGATCCTCGCTCTGGTTCATGACCGAAATGAAGGACCGTCACCTGGTCTCTGAGTACTGGCTGTCAGTGCTTGGTCACGATATCGAGGTCGAGAACCACTTCGCACAGTTGATCGCATGGAAAAAGGCTCCTTTCAAGACATACGTGGTCGAGCAGCGCCCCGGCGACTTCATCTTGATTCCACCGCTGGCCCCGCATCAGGTCTGGAACCGTGGCACTCGCACCATGAAGATTGCATGGAACCGTACAACCGTCGAAACGCTCGAGCTCGCAATGTCCGAAGCACTGCCCAATTCCCGCATCGTCTGCCGTGACGAGCAGTATAAGAACAAGGCTATTGTTTACTACACCCTTTCGAAATACTCGCAGCTCATCAAGACTGCCCTCGCGCAGGTTGAAGCTGGCGGAGAGCAAGCAGAGGCGATTCAATATTCGGTGAAGGTGCGACAAGTACAGCGCGATTTTAAGCGTCTCTTCGAATTGTACAAATCCATTATGCTCTCGGAGATGTTCGATCCCAGCTCCAGAGAACGGTGTGAATTCCTTCCTTACGACAGCAACGTCACTTGTGCTTACTGCAGGTGTAACATTTTCAACCGTTTCCTCAGTTGCAAGACTTGCAAGAACCTATTCAGTTCCGAGATCGAAGAGCCATATGATGTCTGCATGGATTGTTATTGCATGGGACGCAGCTGTGGTTGCCAGTCTGGCTACCAGTGGGTCGAGCAATGGAAGTGGAAGAATCTTATCCACAAATACGAAGAGTGGCGCGCCCAGATTATTGACATCGATGGTCACATGACCGGGAAGACCCCTCTGCCACTGCAAGAAGAGCGACAGTACCTGGGAAAGAAGACACTGGCACAGGTCTGCCAGGAGCAATTCAAAGTCCGGCCGTTTGTAGACATCAAAGCACCTCAAGTAGAGGACAACTCGGAGAATGAGGAGATTGAAGTTGACGCCCATGGCGTTGCAAAGAAGATCAAGAACAAGAAGTCGAAGAAGTGGTTGAGAACCCACAAGTCTTGCCACGTGTGCCTGCACCGCCACCCTAATTGGAAGGTGGCATTTTGCTCCAACTGCGATCTGGCGTTCTGCTACGGTACGCTCTTCCGAGCTCATGACATGATGCCTTTGAGCATTATGGAGCAACATAACTGGAAGTGTCCCCACTGTCGCAGAGTGTGCAACACTGGACACTGTAGACGCGATACCCGACAAAATCCCTATGAACCCAAAGGTACTCTCCTTGGTCACGACACCAAGAAGGTCGCCGATCCTCGTTCTGTCGAGTGTCTTGTTGACTTCAGCGTGTCGAACCTCAATTGGATGCGTGAGGAGGAAGGCATGGGTCAAACCGCAATCCAGCGACGCATGCAACAAGCGGAGCAAGACCGATTGGCAGACCCTTCCCTGGACCCTCGATACATGGACGAAGATTCTACGTACCGGACCGGTATCGCATATTCTCCGGTTGAAGACGCGAACGGCAACATCGAGGACAATGGCGGCTTCGTAGACATTGACACCATCTCAACCGGCATATACACCGCTCACGACCCGAACGGCGATATCCCGCGACTGGGCCAGAAGCGAGGTCGACACGACGGGGACGAGCAGACCGGTCGCAAGGAGAAGAAATCCAAGACGGCGAGGGAGAAGAAGAAGGACGAAGACCAGCCGCTTGAGCCCAAGAACATTTCTGGTAAGCAGTATCAGAAGGAGATACAGCGCAAGCTCCTGGACGATGCGAAGCGTGAGGATCGCTTCATTCTCGTCGCTGCTAAGATGAAGAACAAATCAAAGGTCGTCAAGCTTTTCCTAGACCCGCAGATCCTTGAAAACACTAGCAATCGCCCGATGCCTGAGCGTCCTTTGATAGCGGCTCGACAGAGAACTACTGGAGTGGAAGCAGAAGTTGGCGCTACGGTATCAATCCTACAGTCAGACATTATACCGAAAGCGAGTGCAGCGAGGACTATTGACGAGAAAAAGAAGGCTACGAAAGTCTTCCGATACAGGGCAGAGCCTGACGAGTCATACACTACAAAGAAGCGTAACAACGATGTTGGTGGGGTTGCAAAGACGCATGGTCGACCCCGCAAGCGTTACGAAGAGATCACACTCGACTCTGATGAAGAGCTTTTCGATGACGACGACGATGACGCGGATGGTGCATACCCTGGGCGAGTTCGCGAACGCAGATCGAATTGGCTTGCTCGCAAGAACCAGGATGAGGACGAAGACCTTCCTACGGAGCTTCCCGCTGACTTCCGGGATGGCGACATGCGGCCGGGACGCGATCGGGAGCGAGGGCGGGAGCGAGCTCGCGAAAGGGCTCGTGAGCGGGCTGAGAAGAGGAAATCAATGCTTCAACCAGGCGTCAGGCCAAAGGGTCGACCTCCAAAGAAGCAAAATAATAGCACCGGGAACCTCGTGGCTGAGTCAGAAGATGGCGCCCAGGGTGTTCAACAGGACGATGACGACGCCACGCACGAGGATGACGAACAGTCCAGTGACGCTCTCGTGCTTGCTCAGCAGGCTGCTGCTGCGGCTCTCGAGGCTCGACAGCGTGAAGAAGAGGCTCGCAAACGCGAAGAGGAAGCACAGCGCAAGGCTGCCGAAGAAGAGAAGGCAGCAGCGGCAGAGCGTGAAGCTCGAGAGAACCTGCGGGCCAAGATCGCGCTCTTCAACTCGGATGATGAGGAGCCCGTTGACGACTTCTCCAACGACCTTGCGGCCGAAGACCCTGGCTTACACGATGACTTCCCCTTCGCTGAACCCATTCGCACTGGGCCGCCTCAGGCTACCAACTCCCTGTTCGATCGCCCAGAGATGAACGGCAAAAAGATCAAAGCTGTCTCAGCTGCATCAAAGCGCAATGGCGAAATCTCGACCACGACGACGACAACCACGCTCACGGCACCTGTGTCTGCATTCACGAGCGTCAACAAGAAGCCACAAGCAGTAGATATATCCGACTCCGACTCTGATGACGAGATACCAGCGAGTGCGCCCGAGCCGAAAAAGCCCCTTGGACGACCTCGTGCAGTGCCTTCGAGAGGAGGCATAACACCCTCCAGAGGTGGTGGAGTACCGAAGCGTGGCCGTGGGCGACCGCGGAAGACAATGTAGGAAGCACGGCACAGATATATCATGGATAGCATTTGAGCATTTGACTTATTCATGTAGCATATTCTGCTTCCTTTGCATCCCAGCGAGGCGCTTGGGGATATTATGGCACCCAACGTTGGTCTGCACTCTCCATTAGGGTAGTTCGATACACCACATGAGCCGGCTTACGGCTACACAATACAACATCGAGACAGATATTTGTTCATTCTCCTTACTTTTCCCGCCCTGGCAATCAGCGGCTTCTGGCGTGACTGAGGACTGCCACTGATGACATCATAACACGTGACGTCGCGCGTACGCGTTTCGACGCGTCTCCCAACCTCATCCCATCAACATCGACGCCAACACATTCACTATGGCATCTTTACAAATCAGCAAGATCTCTCTCGAGTTGTTCAACACAACGCTACAGCGCTACTCTGAGATAGCATCGTCATCACTCGCAGACACCTTGCGGTACGAAACAGTCCCCGCAGAGCTCGCAAAGAACAAGAAAGATGCGCACCTCCTCAAGTCCGACGTCGAGAAACTCGTCGAATGGAAACTGTAATTACGACACATCCATCCACGTTCACCGTGCAAACATTGACCCTTCTAACAGAAAACACGGCACATTCCGCCCCACGCTCATGAACCTCGTCAAACAAAACTCCGCCGACACGGTCAAAGAAACCACACACTCCGCATTCACCGAGCCAGACATTCTAAAATCCCTCAAAACATTGACTTCCCTGCGCGGCATCGGTCCCGCAACCGCCTCCCTTCTGCTCAGCGTGCACCAACCAGACACCGTGCCTTTTTTCTCGGATGAGCTATTTCGGTGGACGCAGTGGGATGTAGAGGATAAGAAGGGTGAGGGAAAGGGCTGGGGGAGAAAGATCAAGTATAATGTTGGTGAGTATAAGGAGGTGCTTAAGAGTGTGGGGGAGTTGAGGGAGAGGTTGGGGGTTAGGGCGGTGGATGCGGAGAAGGTCGCGTATGTTTTGGGTAAGGAAATGGCGGATGTCGTTGGGAGCAACAATAGGGAAGGGAAGGCGGAGGATGTTACGGATGTAGAGGTTGAAGAGAAGGTCAAGGGTGGGGATGCGCAGGAAAAGAGTGCGAAGAGGGTGCAGGAGGCTCTTGCAGAGATCAGAGGCGAGAAAGCGCGTGGGGTGAATGACAGTGAGGCGGAGCGGAAAACTAAGTTGAAGAGACCGGAAAAGATGGCCGATGATGGAAAGAAGACTGGCACGAAGAGGAAAGCGAAAGAGGAGACAGTACATACTGAGGCGACACGCAGAAGTACGAGAAGGAAGGCATGAAGTAAATTGTCGCATCCATTGCTATGTCTCTGAGTACCTCCAGAAAAGTGCATCATTCGAAAGCTGTCGCCAGTGCTGCATTCCGTACCAGACCATCAATTGCGTAATTATTAATTGAGCAAAATCTCGATCTCTCGCACCTAGACGTCATCAAATAAGCGAAGGATTGTGAAGAAGTTCTCGCGGTGTGAATGATTGTATTGTGCATGCTCGAATATGTTCTCCTCAGGCGAGCTGCCCATGCCCATACGCACTGCCTTCGGAAAAACCAAATGAACGTCCATAATCTCCGCAGCTCTAATTGTTGTCCCTTCCGAACACCTTCCCGTATCCCTTCTTGACAGCATCCGTGATACTGAAGTCATTGAACAACCACTGGTTGCTGTGACGCCCATAGGCATGCGCCTCAAAGCTATTACTCTTCTTCTTTCCCTCACTCTTCGAACTCCTGTGGCTCCCATCCGTACCCCTGCGGCTCCTCTTCGGCACTCTAGGCATGCTGAACTCGCCAGGGCTGACCTCGACATCTTTGCGGTGCAGTACACGGCTGGGGTACACGTGTAGACCGGAGAACTGTGTCGAACCAGTTGATGTCGAAGACATGGTTGATGACTTTGTGAAGCGAGGCAGCGAGTCGAAGGAGGAGGCTCGGTTGACTCTTCGGTTTCCAGACATGGTGTTGGTACCGTGAGTGGTGTCATTGCTGGAGGTAGAGTTCTTCTGGGCGATGCTGTTGAGACGAGAAGACAAGTCTCGGGCGTCGATGTGGTGATTGGAGTTTGTCATCACCAATGGGGTATAGATGTGTGTGATGTGTGTCGACGTTGATGTGGTGGTCGAGTTATGTAGTACTGAGCTGTTGTGAAGTCTTTGTTCGATGTTTGATTGTGTGCTCGTCGATGAGTTGTGATCGTGATCCAGATGATTCTTAAGATGTGTTCTGGAACATAGTTGGGGACCTGAGGGAAGTATATATGCTTCTTTGTTACGCAACCGACGAGATAGCCAAGCCGAGTTATCCAGAGCACATACGCAGGCAAGAGTTTATTTTCGTTCCAAGCTTCCCAGGTGGATCACTAACATCTTACCCTAGACCAGTTCTTACAATTTTGTGCACCCAACACCAGGCCGGTAAGAGCAATGACGCCCTATCAAGGCAAGGGTAGGCGCCCATGTGACGACTAAACCCAGCGTGAACTGGCCTGCCTTACGCCTCAACGGCTATCCGGCAGCCCGTGCACCAGCCACAGCAAGCCACAGCGAATCCGGGGACGCTTGGGACGTGAGGCCGCGAAACCTCTCCTGCAAGTATGACACAGGTGGTCTGGGCTGACAAGCATTGCGAGAGTCTCGTGACTGGTTCGATAGAAGTTCGTGTGCCGATATCTCCGGCTAGCGCTGTTTTAAGGCAAGTGCGGCTTGGAAGTTACGTAGTGGAGACTTTGAGCCGCATCGCTGTTTGCGAGGCTGAGATTGCAATCGCTTTCGCCGAACGGCAGCATGGATGCGCGCCGATATGTACGCAAAAACGACACATCATCGCGCGGGTTGCGCATCCCATTACTTCAGCCGACGCCCGGTTGACACCACCGGGGACAATGTCGACACGTTTCGCGAGGTGGATTTGCTGAGCGGCCGCGCAAACCACATTGTCGATCATCATTGAGCTTGACTTCCAAGAGTAGGGTGGAGATAAGATCCTTGGGTGACAGAGGCCAAGTTCGACGACGACGCTTTGTCTGACGACAACAGTGCTCGATTCTCGAATCGATTCGACGTGTTCAACAACGCGCCTGGCGGGCTACAGAGCGTGCCTCATACTGTACAAGCCGCTCAGATTTGATTCATTAGGATCGTTCGGCTCGTTGAGTATGCCAACGTCGCGTTTGAATTGGCGCAACCATTGCGCGTTGTCTGCAGCAGTCTGGTTCCAGGGATCGTCACTATACAACGTTAGCATGCCATGTAGAAAACTTGGGAAAGCACTCACTCGTCATACACAATACATCTGGCTTGGTGCTGGAGCTCCTCGTCGGTTGGAACATGACAATTAGGATTATTGGGTGACATGGTCGCTGCTACCCACCGAGCGAGATCGCGAACAAGCCAAGAGAAGAAGTTGGCACTGTTTATGAACATCCTGGATCGTGCTGGCGGGAATAAATTCGCCTCGTCAGGTGGTGCGTCTGGCCCTGTTGCCAGATGGTACGTTGCTTCATCCAGATGTACATTCGGCATATTCTTCTCAAAGGGAAGAAGGAAGTCCTTCATCCGTGATGGATCTAAACTAGATGGGTCAAGACGACCCAGTTCAGCGATGTTGGTCTCCATTCGCAGTGGCAGAGGGCGCTCTATCGGAGCGGAGGCATAAGCCACGCTGAGTCCAGATGTCTGAGGCTCTGGCCCAGGTGCTGGCCCGGATTGAGTGGAGCAAGCACGCTCTCTGAAGGTTCGAAGCCATCCGGTGTCTGCATGTATGAGCTTGATCAGCCAATTCGCAAACACGTCGGATGGTGTCTTCGAAATCTGCTCCATGTAAGTGACGATTTTACTCGCCTCCTCTTGGATGTTCTCATTCGTCACTGTGACATCGATCGCTTCTTTGGCTTTGATGAACGTCCAAAGCTGTGCCTCAAGTGGGCAGAGCTCGAAGATGTTATCTTGGCCATTGATCTTAAGGGTCGAGAATCTGCATTCGTTGCGCAGCCTCAACGGCCCAAATTTTGCTTCGTTCATTATCGGTTGGCAGGCCATGATGAGGTCGCGCAACCAAGATGCTGGCGGCACGTCATGCTTCGTAGATGTGACCTCGGAAGCGAAGATGATCCGGCAGGCCTCAAGTTGCATACTAGCATTGTCAGGCATCTTGCCTGAAAGATCGAAATGCGTCTGCATGGAGTGATCCAGTTCGATCTTGATCAGCTCGTAAGCGGTCGTGGGGGATCCGTACGGTGTATTGCTTGCACCAAATGGAGCTGGTGTACTACGCTCATAGTCGATCAGATCTGAAATTGAGCTGTTAGCATAGCCGAGAAAGCCTTTATGAGACACTCACACGGCGGGATTGCGTTCTCTAGTAACCTCAAATGCCGTTCATCCAAGCCCCAGTCACCTTGCCAACATGCCATAGTTCTGCCTTCTTTGTAGTGAGCTGCAAGATGATCGACGCGCTCTTCCCAAGTATTCATCTTATGGCCACAGAAACCGCATCTCGTCTTGATGTTTGACATGGGAATTTTCCACGAACTCATTGACCACTTGTCGAACCGCACGTTGTGGACGAGCTGTAGATGTTGGTTCAGATGATCCTTGCGGTTGAAGGTCCGCTCTTCAAGGGTCCGTTCATGGCAGGGTTGGTAATTGTGAGTCTCGAGATGTGCCTCGTCAGGCTCGGGCTCGCCGCAAAACACACAGCACATGCGTCCAGTCTCGAGTTTTAGTGCTTGAGGACCGTGCAGAGTGCACACCCATTGCTCGATTGGCAGATGTAGGGTCTTCTCGTGCCGTTGCCAATCGTGCTTTGTCTTGAAGTCTTCAGTGCAGAAGGTGCACTGATACGGCAGCAAAGAGCCTATAAGAGATGTTCGTCGAACGCGCGCGCGCTGCTTATTAATGCGTCGCTTGCGGAGTGGGCGAGAGTACGCTGTGGGCTCGGCAGACCTTGACGGTGTGGAGCGCTTGGAAGCTCCAGAGACGTCACTGGACACAGAAGTACCAGCACTGCTTGCTGAAGAAGTGTTATACCAAGACTGCGCGGCACTGTCCCTGTAGTCGAACGAGTATTGGCCACCGTCGACTGAGGAAAGATGTCAGCAATCATAAAGGAGTGACTGTCTACTCGTGTAACGTACTCAAAGGTACACCACCAGTCGATTCGACAGCACGAGCAATGTCTGAAGCTGCAGCCGGCTCGTGTTCTGGAGGCGAAGATTGCCATCTTTCCATTGGGTTCAAGTAGTGCTTTCCACGTCGTAGAGCGGGTGTATCCGGTCTTGGAGCAATGTCAACCGGTCGACTCGAGATGCTTTGCGACGAGTAAGAGGAAGGTGCTCGTGGGAGCTTGCCACGTCTTCGGGCATTGGCAAACCAGTTCGAGATCTGAGTCTTGTTCAGTCCAGTCCGCTGCTGTAGTAGCTCCATCTCTTCATTTGAGGGATATGGTCGCGCCTTGTGAGCGGTCAGCCAGTTCCTGAGCATTCTCACCACCTCTTTGGAGAAGCGTCCGCCACTCTTCGGCGTTGGTGGTGTGCTGATCGTCACATCACCAGAAGCTGTGTTGTCTAAGAGGATCTGAAGGCTGTCTCCCAGGTGCAAGGCATGTTGACCATCGCCTGGTGTTGATTGCCCAGATGACTGTCCAGACAGATAGACCAGAGGCGAATCGAAACCATCGCTGTCAAGTGGGCCATTCAGAGCTGTTAAATCGAAAGCAATGTCGTCCGTAGGAAGGTTGAAGAGTGCCTCCCACTCGGCGTCTACGGTCGTGTCCATGTCGCTCAACCGATTGTATGCGCTGATAGCGATTTACATGGGGAGATTGCTGGGTATGTCACATTCTGGAGGTCCGGGGTGGGGAAGAGCTAACCGCAGCCGGTAGTCTAGACGCTGTGAGGGTAAGCGCGACCGTACTCTGATTGGTTGGTGCATGACAAGCGCACCTGCACTAAGTTTTCAACAGGGCGCAAACTTATCGACAACCATCACAAGGCGCGAAATTTCCACAGGGCGTGAATGAGCACGCTCGCACACTGATTCTGCCGAAGGATTTCCAGCATCTGCAGTGAGTGTGACATGGCCCAATTTGAGCCTCGTGCTTCGATCAGCCTCATTGGCGCCAGTTTCAATGGCTGCTGTTCGGTGACGTGCACTGACGTCCACCCTTCCCCAGAATCTCACGATGCTGGCGGCTATGACGACCCACAGTACGCGATGTTGAAAGCCGCAATGACCCACCGCAAGCAACGGGTGCTCATGAAGAGATTTCTGCGTAAGGCGCAGAATTTGCCTTGACGACTTCACTTTATAGAAGGCACCAAGAACGCTCATTATTTACCACGTACAGCGCTCACCACAAGCACACTACGCAGCACTGGCAACACTATAACATTGACACAAGCTCCATATCCGCTATTTATCAAAGATTGAAAACTCATTGGGTTCTCAAAACGAAAGCCGTGCTGTCCACCAGTCTCTCACCTTGCAGAAGAAGCTGGCAACAACACACAAAATTCATTGTAGCCACCAGAGCCTTAGTCGCATTGCAGATGCTCTGCTGACAGCTTCCGCCTGCATCCCATTTCCCTCTTGTGGCCGATTTACTTTGCAACATAAAAGCCAGTATGGCGACCACCACCGAACTTCAACAGCCAGAGCTAGAGCTCTGCTACTTCCCCAAATCCAACACTACGTCCAACAACAACTCAACGATCTACCTCTCATCTTTTCCCAATTCGACTACCATATCAGAAACAGATCTCGCACACCATCTGGACAAGCACCATGAACAACCGCGGAGGCATTCAATATCAGACGAAGAGACCCAGACACCACCTCGCACACCCTCACCAACCGCCATCAACCATGTCCAATCCGCAGGCGCCTTCAGTACCACCGCCATCCCCGACGGCGGCTACGGTTGGGCTGTAGTCCTCGCCGGCTTCCTCTTAACCTTCTGCTTTAATGGGATGATAAACTGCTGGGGCATCCTGCAATCCGCGCTGCTCAACAGCACACTCTCCCACGTCCCGACATCCACCGTCTCCTTCATCGGCTCGCTAAACCTCTGCTGCGGCGTAGCTTTCGGCGTGCTCTCCACACGCTGCGGCCAGCGCTTCGGCTCGCGGTACACAGCCATGGCAGGCATTACGATGATGGGCTTGGGACTGGTTGCAGCGGGGAGCTGTACATCGAACGTCCCCGGCCTGTTCGGCACCATCGGTCTCCTCGCTGGCATCGGGATGAACGCCGCATACACGATGACGAACCAGCTGCCAGTGCAGTACTTCTCCGGCCGTCTCGGTTTGGCAAACGGGCTGATCAAAGTCGGCGGTGGCATCGGGGGGACGGTGATGGCCATCGCGCTCGAAAAGATGGTGCAGCGCGTCGGCATCGCATGGACGTTCCGCATCCAGGGGCTCATTACTATTGGCATGGGACTGCCTGCGGCTTGGATGATGAAAGACCGTACCAAGCCAGCGAGGAAAGCGCCGTTCATCGACCTGAGCATGTTCCGCAGCGTGCCGTTCAGCGCGATGTTCGTCGCGGGCGCGATAGGCACGTTTGCGCTGTTCGTGCCGCCCTATTATCTCCCGCTTTTTGCGCAGAGTCTAGGACTGAGCAGCACGACGGGTGCGGCGCTGGTGGCGGCTTTCAATGCGTGTAATGCCGTGGGACGCTTCGCGGGAGGCCCGTTGTGCGACAAGATTGGGAGCACGAATACGTTTGTGATCACTATGACGCTGAATGCTGTCAGTATGCTGGCGATTTGGCCGGTCTCGAATACGCTGGGCCCGCTGCTGGCGTTTGCTGTGCTGAATGGTGTCGCAAATGGTGCGTACTTCACTGTCTTTCCGACGGTGGTTGCTAGTATCTTTGGCCCTGGGCGAGCGGCGGTGGCGATGAGTATGTCGATTACGGGATGGACGTTTGGATATCTGCTTGGTGCGCCTGTGGCGGGATACATCCTGCAAGCATCTGGAGGGTCGGAGAAGGCTGGAGGAGGCAACATCGAGGTGTATCGTCCTGCGATCTTCTACGCTGGAGGAGTGGCGCTGGTGTCGAGTATGTTTGCGCTGTCGGCGAGACTGCACATGGCGAGGAAGGTCGCGAGGCGGGTTTGAAGGAGGCATGATCTGAATCATAAGTAGCAGTGCCCAATCCTTGTATCCAATCGAATACCATACTCAAGCACACCCTACATGCCTCCGACAACCATGTATGAAGCAGACGGTCTGGTGGAATTTCCTCCAAAGCACGAGTTGTTGCGAGACTGACTTGATACTTTTTGCATTTCTGTCAGCTACTCAAAGCTTTGCTGAACGCACACTCATCCCCAGTCTAACGATAACGCAACCAACCGTGATTACCCTTGACAAGTATTCAAAACAACATGACCGCATGCTTGCGACGTCGATTCCGTGCTCTTCACAGGACAGCCCTCCCGCAGACTCGCTCCTTGCCTTCGATATTGGCCAACCGTCTCCCTTCCCAGCGTCCTTTCCAGTGTCCTCCATCCTACATTCCAAGACCCAGCTTTTCCACATTGATCCAGCTCACTGCTCCTCAGTGCTTCTTCTCATCGCCCATAGTAACCCTCAGGACAAAGTTGACAACCACGGCCGCAAACAGCGCAAGCGTAAGCACCGTAGGGCCTAGCCTATCGTCAAAGCCGCCCTGACCACGCATCCTTATGCTCTTCGCACGCCAGTGGAATGTAAACAGGGCATACACCATGGCCATCATGGCGACGAGGGTAAACAGGCCGGCGCTGATCTTTCCGACTTTGTCGCCGAAGTTCAACAGCCCGATCGCGAGACCGCCCAGGATGACGGTGAAGTTCAGCCATGACAGGAAGGTGCGCTCGTTGGCGAAGAAGACTTTGGGCTCCACGCGTGTTGGGAGCGCGATACGCTTGCCTGGCTGCTGTTAGTAGGGCAAAGGACAGGCGGGGAATTGACGTACCCGGGGCTGTCTGGAGGAGAGGCTGGCTTGACATGTTGCTGGTGTTGAGGCCCCACTGCTATCGGGAGCTGTTGTGACGTCGGTCGTCGTCGTGAGGAGTCAATTGGTCTTGTCGCACAGTCTCTCGTCTCGTGTGTAACGTCAGACGGGCGTCTCTCTATCAATGCGGTGCGGGCGTGGTGAGAAAGCGCGCAAAAGTCTTGCAGGATTCAAGCTCAAGCTCCTGCCCTGCGGTGGGAACGGCACTCCACTCGACGCTGGGAGCTTGATGCGGCTTCTCAGCCAATCAGAGGGGCCACGTGACGGGCGCGCGAGAGGTCGAAGCGCGGCCAAAACGGGCCTGGCCGTTCCCTGACGACGGCGCTAGCGAGCCAAACATTGACAGCGGCGCAACGACAACAGACCGTATCGCTATCAGCCACATCACGTCGCAAGAATATTCCTACAGCAAGCCGCATTAGATACCCGAGCATTCACTCACGCACATCATAATGGCTGTGAGTACCTCATCACAAGGACATCAGAACAGATACTGACACCAGCAGGCCGCTTCACCGCTTCCCACCGAGCAGCTGCAGAAGATTGCCAGCAGCGTGAGTCTCAGCATACCAACATCAAAACACCGTAACTAATAAGATGGAAGGCCTGCGAGCAAGCAATCGGCGACGCCGCCCTCTACGACCACTCCAAGGTCGCCGACTGGAACACCGCCATCATCGTAAGCCACCCGCACGCGAGCACTCCCATCCCACCCCATCATGATGAAAACAATTGGTCCGTGTTAATGAAGCGGCTTAAGACCCCGCTGTCTGAATACAAAACCACAGCTTCGGCACTACTGACCCTTACCCTCACCACACACTATCACACCGCCACGTCTTAGCTCCGCTAACCTGGACTCAGCAAACGATCCTCAAATCCCTCATCGACGCAACAACTGTCAAAACCGAGGGCGCCGAACCGTCGCAGCCCAGCTACAAGTACATCGCCAACAGCACAGTGATCCAGCACATTGGGTCGCCTTCGGAGCCGGAGAAGCACGGGCGCCGCGGCATGCACAGCGCGGTTGGTGCGTACTGGAACAACGAGAAGGATGGAACGTACAGCTATAAGTGGGAGGCGGCCGAGAAGAAGGGCATGGATATTGTGATTACGATTACTTGGATCGCTATTTAGGAGGGGCGAGGGATGTCTTTCTCTTAGGGTGAGAAGAGTGGCGAGTCTGTCGTTCAGAGCGGGAAGGGCGTTGACCAAAAGCACGTCGATCACTTGGGAGTCTATCTGGGCCGCTGGGTCAAAATGAAGGCGACCCAAAGGTTCTGGGCAAGCTGGCGCCTCCAACAGCATCTCTGGTGTCCTATGAACAGAAAGGTGGAGAGGCTCCGCGGTCAGGGGTATGGATATGTTCCGTTGTAGACGTGGGATCACTCAGTTGTACAAAGGCGTTTGGTAGCATGTTCATAAGCCAGCGAATGCATTCGTCCTTTTCAAGTGTGCATTGATATTCTGCAAGTTTCGCGCGCCTCATTGGTATGGTGTACAATCGAAACTTCCACGTTCGATGAAAGGCGTGGTTGCCTCGTGCCTGCCATCTCTCCCAGTCTCATCTGCAAGGCTGAGGCCCCTGTCATTGGGCGCCTACACCTCCCACATCATTACTTTCTCCTTTCCACTCATCACCTCTTTCACGTCGCACCCATCTCAACCCTTTCAACATTTCTTCTCAATTCCCGTATATACCGACACCGAATGCCAAGGTCCTGGAGCAGCTGAATACTACAACGTGCCAGTGACAAAGCCAGAAGCCCCACTTTTCCAGCATGAGCTGTTTCGCGATGCCAGAAGCCAAATACGCCTATTACAGGTTCTGCCAGATTTGACAGAAGATGGCCATGTACAGCTTTCGATGGAGCGCTACTCAACTCAACAAGGCCGGACGTCTTACAGGATAGTTGAGCTGCCGACAGCACCGTTTGCTCATGCCTATCGTACACCTGGGGCGATGAACCCGAGGAACATACTGTTCTTATCAACGGTAAACTATGCTACCATTTCAAAAGACCTCTTTAACTGCGACCATTATGACGAGAACCCGAATATCAAGGGTTTCATGGGTTTCTATACCATGTGTTGGCACTGGGAGTTCAAGCAGAAGCTACCTAGCGTAAGCGGCGTAAATGTTACTTTCGAATCAAAAAAGCACGGCAAGTGACGCCTAAGCATAGGTTGTCTGTTGTCTTTCCCCAAAATCCAGATCTATGCAACCGGGCAACATTGGGCATACCGAATATTTCGCAGCCAGACCTCGTGGAGCTAGAACTCCATTAAGGGTAACAGTCCTGCATGAGCGATCTGAGTTAAAGAGTGGACAAAGCAAAAAATAGTAGCGATTGTCATGAGCCGTCCTGACAGCATATTAAAGTCCATGATCTGCGAAATGCCAGCTTTGACTAGCCTGTCAGCTTTACGAGGCAGCAGTGATGGCAGGTCGCTGGGTGTCAGCCTGTCTCCAACAGTTTCTGTGGAGATTAAGGATCTCATATGAGCAAAGTATTGCGCCTTTTAAATCCTCCAGAAGCACTGCTGTATCAACAGCTGGGCTCACTCTGTGTAGCTCATGCCCAACTCCTCCACGAGAGACAATAACAAAGCCGATGTCTTTGTAGTCTGTCACCTGCAATCATTTGACAACATACCTTCCCCACATTCTTCAAATACGCTAAGAATCTGCCACATGCAACATGCGGCCCAATACCCGTCCTCTCACATCTCAATGTTTCTGTCAACACCCATTCTACCCGTCCAATGCTTGGCATCAGGCCATTTCCTCTGGACGTCACACCTACGCGCCATCACCAACCCGGACCAGCAAACCCCCCAAAAATCCCATCAAAATGTCGAAAACACACAAGATCGCCCATTCATACCCACCGTCCACACGCTCAGCATGGTCGCCATCAACATCACGAACTCCCACCTCGGAAACCAAGCCGTCTTCGCTCCCGACACTGTGACCGCAGCAGGCGCCCTGGCCCTGCTGATTCTTGCTACACGACCGACGTTCAAGAGAATCAAAGCTCGAAGGTTCTCGTCCCCATCAAAGTCCGGAACCAGAGATTCTCCGCTCAAATCGACATTGGGGACGTATCTCTTCCTCTGGCCCGCGCTGCTGTGTCTGTTCGTTGCGTACGTTGTGCGCTTCGTGGGCGATCTACTTAAGACAACCGGTAGAATCGCGTATGCGGCGGGCTTGCGCTGGAATGGCCAGAGTCAATATGATGTCGAGCGATTCAACCTTGCAACAAGTATTTCTGCACTGAGCTTCACTACGACCCTAGCGAATATCTTCTTCACCGTCCTGCTTAGCGGCGGCGTCTGGATCCATTCGAGCCATGTCCAGGAAAACGGAACAGGCATCAGCACACCAAAGATGAAGAGCAAGATCTGGAACATGCTCATCATGCTCGCTATGCTGGGAACTGGGCTCGGCGCCTGGGGACGCGGGATGAGCGTGCGCGACATCGGCAATGGCAGCTTAGGTCCTAACGCGCTGTTGTCGTGGTCGAATGTATTGCAACATGACCAGATCACGCGCATCTTGTACATCGTACATGAAGCCATCGTCGTCGCTGCGAGTCTCAGCGTGACGGCCGAAGTCCTGCAAAATACAAATCAACTAAGACAAATGCGCGCAGTGTAAGCTCTTCTCCTCTCCGACCCCCTGCACCGGGGCGATGTAAACTGACGCCGCCGGTCTCCCGAGCGCAAAGACCTCGCGCGTTTTGCCTTCATTGTTGTGCCGCTGTTTTGGCTGCGCGACATATTCATCGTGCATGATGTCGTTCTGCTGTACGTCAACACTGAGGGCTGGTCGACCGCAGCGACGCTGGCCACTACATTCCTACTCATCATCTTCCGGCAATTCGCGAATTTGTCGATTCTGACTATGGTCCTATGGGGCGCATGGAGGATGGGTAGGAGTGTAAACCTTCTCAGTGGAGAAGAAGGAAGGAAGGGCAACGATGAGCAGGCGTTGAACAAACACCACTTTTTACCATGGCTTTACGGCCTCAGCGTGCTACACGCAACGCAAATCTGCTTCAGATCGTTATGGCGTGCCGAGTCGGGGGACCAAGCAACTGAGCCAACGTGATCGGGACATGTCTCTGTAGTTACTATCAGCTGGGAACACGGTACAAAGAGAATAGACAACGACAGCCAAAGAAGATAAGAATAAAGCGAACACACTCAAAGATAGTAGATTGGAAATACGGACTGAGACCAAGAAGCTCCGCGGCGTGCTCTTGAAGTGCAAAGAAGGGGGCGACGCACGTGATGCGCAGTCGAAGACCCCCTTTCAGTCCGAGGCGTCCAGTGTTACCAACAGGCGCCCAAAATCCGGGCACGAGTTTGCGCTTTGCCGAAATGCACTACGCTACTCGCCATCACTCGTCGTCGGTTTCTCGAGCGGGAGGTAGTGAAGTAATGAGCAGTTCTCAGGGTATCATACAGCGTACGCTTGCATGTCTATATGTTTACCTACCTATCTACCTAAGTGACTATATGACACTGCGAGGGACGGTTATATCCAAGCGTGCTGCAAGAATTCCGCAGAGCCTTGACTAGACATGTTCACACCTCCCACACTCAGCCATTGACACTGTCTCAACCCAGGATGTGTCAGCGCCGATCTCGCACTCTCCAGGGGCCCGGCGGCAATGAACGCAGGGTCCTCACAAGAGGGTTCAGATGCCGGAAGAGGCTCTCAGCGTGGGATGTCTAGGATCTGGCTGGGCATGCTGCTGCATCTCACTCTTGCCTGCAGGGCGCGCTCGGGGCGGCGCGTATACTCCAAGGGTGCAGCCGGGAGCTTGCATCTCGTGCTCAGCATCTCCGGCGCGGTATACCACATTGAGTAATGGAAGGGGGATGATCAGGGTACCGTCGCCGTGGGTAAAGGGCGTAGAGTGGTCGAGGTGACTGAAAGCGCGGTTGGTGTGATAGCGTCATTTTTCTTCAAACTGACGAAGTCGGGTTGGGGTCCGAGTGTAGCCGTGACCTTGGAGATGAGAACGTCTAGAGAGAACACGAGGGTGTGGGAACATTTGGAGGACTGTCTGAACATGTGGAGCAATGACAGAAAAATGAGGATGAGAATAAGTGACGGTTGGAACATGAAGAGAAATGGGTAATCTTTGAATTATGTTGAACAAATCAAAAGGTATCGCATCAGGCTCATATCTCATTTACCATCCTCTCAGACATAACACCCTCAGCTCTCAAAACCAGGGTATATCCTCAGAAACGAAACAAATCTAACACTTTTGGCTGCGGCCTTCGTTTCTCACGCCTTGGTACCCACACCCTCAGTGTGCGCAGGGCTACTCCGTCCAGCCTTCTGCTTCTCGTGCTCGCTCAGCATGGCCTTGAGCTCAGATGAAGAGCTCTTGCCTACGTTCTTCTCGGTAATTAGGCTCTTGAGCCATGTGTTCTCCGTCTCCAGCTGCCCAATGCGCGCTTCGAGTTGCTGCACGCGGTCGCTCATGTCCTTGGCAGTCTTTTCCAGGGCCTGTTCGCGCTGCTTCTTTTTGACACGGAAGCGGGCGGATGCGGCAGTGTTGCGGCGGCGCTTGTCCTCCTCTGCGGCGACGCGGGCATGCTCGTCGAGGTGCTGGATGGGCGTGCCTACGGACATGTCGTCGGCCTTGCGCTTCTTGGAGGAGTCATCGTAGTTGATAGGCGAGATGGCGTTTGGCTGCGGTGCGTATGTGGTGGGGAGAGGGTAGTGGGGTTGCTGCGGCTGCGACAGGCTGGGCATGGATGTGTCGAGGATGGGTGCCGCGTTGAAATTGGAGAAGTCTGTGAACTGGAAGTCGCCTGCAAATAGGTCAAAGTCAGCCATGGCCGCGTGGTGAGACGATAAAGCGTCGCAGTGTGGTGTAACAGAAAATGCGGAGAAGGCAGCCTTCAAGACAAGAGTCGTGAGGTTGACATGCCTGCGCCGGGCAATTGCGTGCTTGGAGGGGAGGTTAAGCTCAGCGGCAGGGCTGCAGCGTCCCTCGGCCTGTGAGTGGCTGTAGGAAGGAAATGTGGGGGTCGTGATGCACATGGTGGTGGGGTGTGTGCCCAGGCTGCAGCTCTGATTGGCTAAAACCGCGTGCAGAATTGCTAGCCATTGTATGGACGACGACGGAGGAAACGGGGTGGTAGGAACGATGTAAAGAGCGACAAGTGCGTCTAGCGGACTGCAGACTTACCATTCAAGTTGAAATCCATGTTGGGCTTCGCGCTGGCTGCGCTGATGCTGTTCCTCGGCGAACTCTCGGCAGTGGGTTCAGTAGAAGGCTTGATGTCAAAGTCGACGCCAAAGTCAATGGGCGAGTTGAGATCAACGTTGTTGCCACCGTTGATATCGAAGAAGTCGGTGTTGAGAAACGCGGAGAAGTCGTCGTTGACGGGTGCCGGAGCTGCGAGGTTGTCTGTGGGCGGCGACAATTGGTTCAGATTGGCAATGTACTGGGACACATTGGGTCCGCGCGGTCCCTTGTATCCCGACATGAGCGGTCGGCAAGAGGGGGGAGGTGGGCGTAGGTCGTGAACAGATGTTGTTGGAGAGATGGAGTCCAATATCGAGGGGAATTTGGTGGAGTCGGATGGACCCGTTGGGAGGCTATGGGTCTGTGGATCCGATTCGGCGCGCGTGCGTCAGGCGTGTTTGGCGTCGCTATCTCTGGGATTTTTGGTCGACAGTGCAGAGTTCACACGAGGCTATGTCGTGCTACAACAATCGTGAGACGTGGGCGTGATGGGCAGAGAGTGACAGCAGCAAGTGGTGACGTTGAGTCGATTTCAGAGCCTGGGAGGATTTGTGAGCCACTCAGCCCCGCGCTATCGGACGTGCGCAAGCGTTTCGCGCCCTGACTGTATTGCCGGTGTAATTGCAGCCTTTGCCGAGATCGTGCGCCGCGTTGATCCGTAGTAAGTCCGTCACCCCACGCTTGCTCGTTCGCACTCGGGTTGCTTTCCGATGGTCGCAATTCTTCTCCAGTTGTGGGCATGCGTTCACGATGGTGCAATTGGAGTCGCGAGTGCGTTGCGCTTCTGGCGGTACTGCTCACTGCTACACATACACAGCTGCCTCGGCTGCCGCTGCTACGTGTGTTCTGCTCACTAATTGTGAGGTTTGTAATCAAAGAGGATCATCGAAACGCTGGAACCAATCATGTCGCACGAGCAAGCTCCGCGATTGATCCGTCGATGGAGGGCGATCATCACGGCGGACGCCGGGCTGGAGCGTTTGCAGCGCGAGGCCGTAGCATGCAGCAGCGTTGGATTGCTGTGAAGGGTCGTGCACGTGAAGGCCGCATGCGGATGAGTGGTGGCTCTGGAGTCGATCAAGGTCTCGACGTTGAAAGACCAGACCCTGTGAAGACCCTTCATTGTATTCACTGGCCCGGTAAACGCCAGATCTGTAGACCAACATGGCAAAGCGAGTGCGCTTTAGTCACGTGCTCGTCGCGTCGCGCCTTCCCAATCGATAAGGGTCCATAAACAACACCCAGCTCCAATGTAGAGCATCAATGCGCCGCACGTCATGGCTACTGCTCCGGACTACAAGAATATCCCGCACTCGCATCGGCTGCCTGTGTCCCACCGCGATGTCCAGCGCACCTTTACGAAGCTGTCGCGCCAATCGCTGATCTCGCTCGCGCAGCAATGGCTGAGCAAGAAGAACCGCGACTTCTGCAGGCCGTACCTGCTTGGCGACCGCAACGAGGCGGAGGATGAAGAAGAGGACGACCTAAACGAGGCACTGTACGAGCCGGCGCAGAGCTACGAGGAGCTGCTGGAGACATACAAGGAGCTGGCCGCGCGCAAAGGTGGGCGGAGAGAAGTGCTCGACCGCATACTGGAGGGAGACTGGAGGAGCGGGGTGTCGATGTACATGCTGGCGACTGCCGAGATACAGTACCTACTCGATCATCCCAATTCACTGCGCTGGACCGCCAGGCGGCTGACGAAGATACCCAACGCGCGCTCCGCCGTCACCGACATGGAAGTCACGAACGACTCAGATCACCTCCCACGATTCCAGGCACAGACGTTCATGTCAAATCTCGCCCGCGAGCTGACACCGCTGATGAAGGCGCACTACCTTATCACTAGGATCAAGACATCGCCCATGACTATTCTGCGCGTATACATCCACGACTCGCCGTATAGCAACGAGGGCTCACTGGCATTGGACTCCAATAGTACAGACAGTGCCAAGGCAGTCTTCTTCGTCTGGCCCAATGGCTCGCCATTTGTGTACTCGTCCTTAGCTACACACACTGGGCAGGTGGTAGGCGATGATGGGCGGCATCTGCGGGACATTGTACAGCAGGCAATACCTAAGGCTTTCTCGAGACCTTCAGCGAGATACCAGTTGACCAGCACCAATTTTACGACCAAGTCACTCGACGCTCTCCTCACGTACCGCGGGCCGGGAAAGAGCAATGGCGCAACAGGAGGGTGGAGTATCTTCCAGGACCACAGCTTCAGCCAGAATGCGCTGGACTTCATTACTACGCAAAAGAGCGACGATCAGCACAAAGACGGCAAGGGAAAGAACGTCGCTAACACATCAGCCAAGGTTGGCCCAGGGCGGCCGAAGCGGGCACTAGACAGCACCGAGACACCAGAGTCAAAGAGGAGGAGGGAAGTTGCACAAGGGCGATTCGGCACATCTGCCCAGCCAGACGATGGACAGGGTCTCGAGCGCTTTGAAGTCCGCATCGACGACCCCTTCCCTGCCTCGCGAGGCAATGCTACAGATGTAGACGGCGACACCTCGAGGACCAGCTCTCAGCCATCGAAGAGTCGCAGAGGTCGTCCGTCGATACTCGATCGCACAGCAGAAGAGACAGAGCAGTTGCAGAGTGACGAAGGCTGGGTGCCAAATGTCCGCATTGCGTTTACTGGTACACATGTCTTCGCTGGAATTAGGCAGCTGGTCGAGGAAGGCATCGTGGACGGTGAGAAGATGCCAGGCTGGATGACAGGCGAAGCAGCTGTCACGATCGGCGCAGTGAGAGAGGGGAGGATACGCGCAAAAGATGGTGTTCCTGGCACTTGAACGACTCATGCGGGCTTAGCGGGCGTCATGATTTTGGTATACCCATGGTAATGCGGCGTAAGGCGTTATTCATATCGACGCTACTAACAGTGTAAGGCCCTGTTGACAATGCGTCTCATTTCTCAAGCAATACGAACAAATCGAATTCACGGTGTACTTTGCAAGACGTTCTCCCCTGCAATTTGCGATTCAATTTGTCGTCAGATACTGCCCGCTTCGGCACACTCTCACTACAGGACTCGCCTGTATACCTGAAAGCTACAAAAGTCACAAAACTTCTCCCTCTCTGCTTCCAACTTCTATCATCAGCAACGAAAGCTCGCAGCCAAACTTACCTTGCAGACTACTCAAGATGTCCGCCTCACACATCGACCGGTAAGCCACTGTCTTACGACCAGTAAGATGAAACACTCACGTGTCCGGGTCAGCCAGGCAGAGACGTGATCAATATCCACTAGAACCTCCTTGTCAACTTGAAGCAATCGCTCGACCACGTTTCGATGGACTCTACCGCGACGAGAAGTGCGAGGTTCACTACGAATCCTACGGCAACAGCACGAACCCTTCTGTGTTCGAGGCACTTGCGTACTGGCTCTATCAAGGACACTGGTCCAACGAGCAGATCATACGAGAGTGGAACGTCAACGAGAAGTGATAACGGGGTGACGAAAGCGAGCCAACAGCTATCAGCGTCGCCGTTGAGCTCTACCTCGACATACGGAACTGTGATCGATGGTGATGCGCTGTCGATTCGCTGATCAAGTTCATCTTCGACCACTACAAGCGCGACCGTACCGCCCCAGATGCTGTGCGGGTTCGACAGGTCTACGACGGCTGCAACTTCGAAGACAGGCTCAAGCGCATGTTCGTCGACCTGCACTCCAAGTCCTGCAAAATCGATTGGAGCCAACGTTTCGACTACATGAACGATGAAGAGAAGTTCGAGGAGATGCAGAGGTAGCCCAAGGAGTTCTGCTTCGACTTCTTCGTAGCAAACGGCAAGAAGAGGTACAGGAAACCCGAGCCTGCGCGTCAGCCAGAGATTCAGCCTGCGTTCGTTCATGATGGCCTGCTGGGTAGTCAAGTCATCGAGACGCCAGACTCTGACACTTCGCTCGTTCCGGATGTCCGCGACTACTACCTTGCTAACAGCACTGAGACCTACGACCCAGAGGATAAAATCCAATGAAGACCGACCATGCACTTGCTTGGCGGAGAACATAGAAGCTCGGGCGCGGGATGCAGAGACGAGATAGCTCTTTCTTCCGCAACCCTGCTTCATGGATCATAGAAAAGTAGGAACAACACAGACAAGAGTAGTTTTTGGTATTCTCGATAAGACAGTAAAGAGACACGATATCTTATTGCTCCATTTGCCTTGGCCTAGTTTGCGGTGCTTGCCTCTTTGAGTGTTGCCACACTTGGAAAGCGCAGAGCTGCCTTCACTTTGACTCTCGCAGGTACTTAGCCCCCGCTTACGCTCCAACATCTAGACCATTCTTTCTCCTCCACGAGACTCTTGCCATAGCCAGGAGGTTGTGGCTGTGGACAAAGTGGAGATGTAAGTTCACTTCTTGCGAAATCGACATGGCACTGACGTATGGCAGCCCTTATGAGCACCGCCGCGTTCACTTCCATGTTCAAAAGGAGATCTTCAATATCCGTGAGCACCTGATGGAGAGCCTGGATGATGCCTGGATGATTACTGGTACCTATAGCACTCTCTACGCAGACGAGAAGGGCGAGCGCCGCTTTCAGGACAATGACTTCCCACCTTGGGTCTGGCGCGCTGTCTCTCTGGCTCTACAAGGGCGAACTGTCTGGCCATGAGCTACTGGAGAGCTGGATGGGGACTATACCAGAAGACCCGCTCCTGGGCTTGTGGGAATTCAAAACGTAGGAAAGCTGAGCCTGCACAGCATGTTAACCACATTCAAAGACATAGTAGTGCCACATGTATCACAACTAAAGGACGTACTTTTGACACTTTGTTGCAGATCATCTCGACGGACGTCTAATTCTACCATGGTCCATTGTGAGTTGCAACACTGATCAGGAGGCTTTCTGGTCACTTCTTCCTCTGCAGCGTCAAGCGGGGGCTTGTTGCGCTACAAGAGCCAGCAGGACGGAAATTTGCTGGTTGTTGACTAGCTCAAGATTGTAGCATATTGCTGCAATGGGAATGTAAGGCTTGACAGCTTCGTAGAGGATGTGAGGGGCAACTCTCCACCATTCAGAACATCACAGTATCTGTGGCGATGCGTATGTGGCTGTGTATAAGGAGATGCTGCGATATGGAGACAGTAGGACTCGTAGTGCACAGGTTGTGAATGGTATAATGGAGACTATATTCCAGAATGGCAACGTACTGGATTTTCCTTTCTTCAAACTACACCTTTAGTGTCAGTTATTGCACACTGATCTCAGTCCTGTCTCCACATATACTGGTATGGAAGCTTCTTCCTATACAAATTCAAGCAGGGAGACAATCTGCGCTACAAGGGCCAGAAGTACAGAGAATTCCCATAGTACTATGTGCATTGGAATCGCAGTATTACACTGCAATCAATATGGAGGGATAGACAGCTTCGAAGTGTGGCGGTGACTTTCGCAACACTCGTACGACTCGCGCTAACCCGGAGATGCAGTGGCGCGACGCAAACTGCCACTGAAGAAGCAGCTCAGCAGCTTGACTAGCTGAGATACTTGCTGTTGACTCGGCCCGCGTGGTTTCACATACTGTGCGCGGTAACGTCTAAGTTATATACTGTCTTCTTGAACGGCGGTATACTCATGCGTCGCTCCATCAAAGTACTCGGGCTACTTTACTATAATACTACATATCGATTCTAATCTTGTGATCATACATGAGATGTCCTCCTACAACAGAATTTTTTTCGATGCGTACTTGATCCACACAGCCGCGCAAGAAAGTTCGGGCGATTTCGCTCTGCAAGTTTGCGTTGGCGTCTTCGGTATCTTGAGTACTCTGGTAGCTGTAGCTAGTCTGCACTACCGTGACTCGCTGGAGTGTATACTGTTTCGTCACTTCTTCAGCTTTAGGAATCTGGATCGTACCATAGGCGCGATCGTCTTCTCATTTCAGTGTTCCTTTCGTCCACTCACAACCCCTGCGAATAGAGACAGAGCCAGCTTCGAACACTGATACTGATCCGAATAACGACCTTAGGGCAAAGCAAGCGGGAACGATCCCGTCAGTATTTCAGTGCCTGGAATCGTTGGAACCGACGTTGTCATTGCTGTGTAGGCGAATACGTCGATTCAATGGTCAGACGAGGATGAGGTCAGGCCGTCTGGCGTTATGGCAAGTGCTGCTGGATTTTCGCTTAGTCAGACCGTGCAAAGATACATTAGGGTCGACTTTGCAATAGATAGCCGCACGAGCGGCGCATGTGTTGCTGTTGGATTTTCTTCTAGGTTAGCGAACGCATCTGCCATTTCACGAGCTCCATCGCAACAAAGACACGTTTCAAGTGACATCAACGCGACCGTCGTACGGACTATCCACCTCTGCGCTTCATCCTCTTGAGGGGAACATCTTGTACGTATCGTGCGATCTTCGTGATCGCGAATCAAGTTATGATGAGAAAAATGCAGGAGAAGAATTGGAGTCACGGAGGGGTTGCGCGAAGTTGGCGTTCGGTGCTTCGGCACGCCGTGCCGTGAATTCAGTGCGTGGCTCTGGGCGGCTGACTTCCAGACAGCTAACGCACACGGCATCGCAATTACTGGCATTAGCTGTATAGGACTTAATTCTTGCGTACGTTCAGACGTGCTGCTCAATCAAGTATTAGGAACCTTTGGAAGCGGTCATGTTAGCCGTGTATTAAAGATCTCATAGTGAATCGGGCTGTAACCGCAAAGCGAGAGCGTGAACAAGCCTCTCGGGAGGCTGTCATGGGTATCATATCATACATCATCATCTCACACTCCAAGGACGCCAAAACGGGATTTCAAACTCACAAACCCAACAACCTCAGATCCTCAGTATGCTCTTCGAAAGAGCTTTCGTTCCTCTGGCCTAGAAACCTCATGAAGGGATATCTCGACACCTGCCTCGGCCACTCGACATGGTGCCTCAGATGATGCGGCACATTCCTATAGATGCCCTCGATCCAACTCATGACCGCCGTCGGTGCGTTGATGCCTTCAAAGCCTACGCGTTCAAGGTACAGTATCGGTGTAAGGATAGCTTGTACAGCGATGAAGTGCGCCTGCAGTATCTGCGCGATGCTGTTATTCGGGTCGACAAAGGCTTGGAACTCGTCGTGCCTCCAGCGTGATGGGATGTTGTACAGGGTAACGAAGGAAGTGTACGCTTCGATTGGTCGATCGCAAGCTTGGTGTACCGTGGTATTGAGCGCGCTCCAGTAAGTCTTCTCGAAAGTTGACATGTTGAGGTATTCGATTGAGCGGAGAGAAAGGGCTGCCAGGTCGAGATCTTCAGGGTTGACGCAGCTGTATTGGGTACTGCCGCCAATGCGGTTCTTCATCTTTTGGAGATGGCACTCTTCGCTGAAGGCCTGCTTGAGTCAGTATGGTCGCGCTTGGAAGCTGCGTTGAATAGGTTTCATGCGACTTACATTGAAGGCGGACTCAGAACCGAATGTCGTATTGTCGCTCGCGATCAAATTGCAGCCTCGCACCATGGTCAAGAACTCGGCGAGGCCATCTTGAAGGTGGCTTGATTGAAACGCGAGAGCCAGTGCTGCAGCCATTCGCGCATCCTGCTCGCTCCTAGACTTCGGCGGCACTGACAGCGCTTCGTTGAGTGATTTGACCGCCAGAATGCGATGCCGTATAGCCTGCTCGGCAGCGCCCGCATTCGACACAGCATCAAGATGTGACGCAGATAAGGCCAGGATTGAATGTATGAGATACTCGTACTGCTGGGATAAGCTTCATGCAATGTAAGGAGTACTACGACGTACGTTGTGTGCGAAACTTGGTATCACGGTGATCCAGATCTTGTCGGCGCCGACAGGCAAGTGTGGATATGCAGTGATAAGGAAGTGGTGGAACAAGCGCATGTCTGCCATGGTCTGACTTGATTAGCCGTCATTGTAGGCGATGCGTGCCTGAAGATCACTTACGAATGTACCAGGTATCGAACGCAAGTTTGCTGCCTCTTGTGGATGTGGAGGGCTCGTCGATCTCTGAGTAAGCTGTATGATGTTTGCCGGATAGTCACACTGTAAACCAGCCTTGATGCAGTGGTTGCATTCTGGATGTTTCTCATTGCACTTGATCCTACGTCTCTTGCAGTTGAAGCACCCGCGGCGAGACTTGGTATGTCCTTTCCGCGGAATTGGCTTACGAGGTTGTGACGGTTTACTGTCTGTCCTATAGTCCGACGCCGTCGGCGAGTCGCTCGATGTGCTTGAAGAATCCTGGAGACTGTTGTTCCGAGAAGGCAACATGATGCTGACATGAAGTGGAGTCAACACGCGAGACGCAACTGACCTTCCCTTAGAGCGATATATACAGCTCCTTGGAGTAACATGCAACAACCCATGTCGAGTGGACCATCAAATTTGGGGGCTTAGACCGGGAGCATGGAACGAGACCTGGCGGGTCAGGGGACACCAGGTGCGGGAGCTGGATGCGCCTGACTCACAGCCCTACGCGGTAAGGATTAAACATTCCAACGAATGATGGTAGGGCTCGTGAAGACTTGTAAGAAAGTAGGTTCTGGGGGCGGGATTGAGGTTGGTCAAGCTTCGGTTAGCAGCCGGCTGGAACAGGTCACCGGTGAGCCCCCAACGGTCAGTGGCTTGCAGGCTGTGCATCCTGGGACGTCAATCTACGTGTGTAGAAATGCCTTGCGATCAATCCAGGCTGCCTTTGCGAGCAAGTGACCAGCGTCCTGGCGCGTCGATTCTAGGGTTCGTGAAGAACGTACAGCGGCGCGGTCAAGGTCGCACAGGAAAGCAAACTCTTCAAGGTACCCTGCCCTTGCTTGCATCTGTTTGGCGCACTAATATCGTAAGACTGCGTGGTGTCAAGCCTTGCCAAGGATTTGATTCGCGCCAACTTGGTAAACGGTAGCGATCGATTGTCTCGTGAAAGGCACTGCGGGAACATCCAGCGTTCTTGATTCAGAGATCCCGTAGGCAGCAAGGCTGGGTATGTGGTACATGCAGCTGAAGTGAAGCTGCAGTTTGTTTGGTTCTGATGAATGCTTGATGCAATGTCGTCGGAGGAAGGATCGAAAGGCTACACGTAGCGCGACTGCCAAGCCGCCAACCCCTGTCGGCGTGAAAGAAGACCCCGCGTTCCCAGTCGTCGCGCTGCACGACCCAACCCCTTCGCGCTGCATGTGTGATGCAACATCGATGCTATATCGAGACAACAGCAAAAATAGTCGCGTTTGAACATGCCCGTTGTCGAGATAACCCAGCTACGGTTGAAGGGGCTGTTGGCGAACGATCCCGCGCTGCTCGAGAGCCTGTCGCACGCCCGCAGCAAACTGCAGACCAACTCACGTTTCTTCAGCTGCATCGACGAATCAAGCCTCATCTATATTTTTGGCTTCTGGCCAAGTCTGGATGCGCACTTGAAGTTCCTGGCTTCTCCGGCACGGGACGAGGTTTTAGGTCCGCAAGAGGCCATCCTCGACTTCCAGTGGACGATACACCTGGAGCTGGATGCCACTACACGACAGCTGTTCGATGCGCCCTTTTTAGCAGTCACAAGGTTGGACGTCGATGCTGCAGATGTTGAAGCCTACAATCAGGTTGTCGCGGACCACGCGCAAAAGGCCTTGAGCAAGGATCGAGGCCCTCTGGGCGTCACATACGCATGGCGATGCGATCTGCCAGCAGGGAGCCACGAATCAGTCATCTTGACTACCTGGGGCTCCAAAGGTCACGGCAGCCCCGAGGCAGGCAGACACATCACTCTTGAACACGATGATGACGGGTCCTTCCGGCGCATCCTGTTCCATCGTGCTTGGAATATCGAGCGCACGCAGTCTTGAGCATAAGACGGCTCAACGTTGAAACCCGCAGGCTTGACTGCAGAACTTGCCATTGGCCATATCTGTGATTGGCATGATAAGGGCTGCTCGTGTTCGCAGCAGCATGCCATGCCGCAGGGAATGGCGGCGTGAAACAAGGATGGCTTCCATTCTTAGGCAATGGCCACGAGGCTGAGAATTCCATCGGGTGGGGTCTCCGTTGCTGCCAATAGGTCTCTAGGAAGCCTTTCGATTCGGATGTTGGCCACGGTGGTACAGTAGCCAGCAGCTGGACGTCCAGTGACACAAAGACAAGAGATACTTGCAAGTCGAGGCGAATTTTCAATTGAGCTCAACAGTGAACACATCGGCCATCCAGCTCTTGCTCGGCGAGTCAGCCTTGCGCCATCACGGACCCTGTGGTGCTGTGTCGCAACCCATTTCGCAACCATTCGTTAGCCGGAAAAGTCTTTATCCCTCTCGTACAACTCCTCGTTTGTATAGAGTTGGCGGTCGCGGCACAACAGACCTTGCTCTATCGAATGAAAAATTCAACCTGGAATGTGCAGATGACGGATTCTGATTCCTTCACTGCATGGCTCTGCTCTCTTAGCTTGTTGGCGGGAGTGGGAGTCTACTAGTAAGGTCAGTATCGCAATCGCACCATGAGAGGAGAACACCGCTCTCAACGTCGCTTCAAAGTACGGTATCTCTCAACGGCAGCCTTGGGTTGGGAGAGCCATCGTGGTCAACGGCCATGATATGCGCAGTTACAACACGCAGGCAGAGGCTTCTGCCATTGACATCGCCCAACGACCACTTATGTTCGCCAGACATCACCTAGAGACCCGGCGCCGCAAAAACCATTTCGATTTGAATACCGTGGTCGAGAAAGAATAACTAGTCGGCGCGCAGCCACGCCATCACGGAACGTTGCTGGCTTCAAGTACGTGAACGAAGAAGTCCGAGGTCAGATCCTACGCATCGAGCTCCTATTGACTCAATGCTGTAGTGACTTATCAACACGGCACTTCTCGTTCGTCGACGACCGCGTACGCAAACTCTCCCTTGCGCAATCTCATCACCGCCTCTTCAATTTCACGTTGCTGGAGCACCAATGAACAGCAGCAATGGTTCAACGCCCACAGCAGCGGAACTTGCCCTCGTCACGAAGGGAAATGATAGCCAGGACAGGCACAGATGTAGGGTCGTAACGCGCCTCGTCCCGTACGCAAGCATGCTTGATCTGGAGTCAAGCACTCGTGCCAAGCCGATCCACTCCGCCTTCTGCAGCCGCCATCAACGTCAAATGCCGTAGGCCTGCGTAATTCGAGAAATGTTCATTGGCTTTCCAACGCAGTGGAACATCCAGGACCGTCGATGAGGGTCAAAGTTCGGCAGTCCCTTCACCAGCTTTACCGCACTCGGTTTAGTTGCCAAGCGAGTCGGACGCGTATGCAGGGCCAATGCGCACAAGACGCGTCACAACACCAAAAGCCCATGTCATGATGGATCGCAGGGCTAGGTTGGACTGTCGACGGACGCTTTACATTGCAAGTCGATTCATTGGTGCACAGCAGCTTACGTGTGTCAAAAGGTGGGCGTTGTGCTTGAAACGAAACTAGGGCGGAGAAGAGACAGGGGGATTGGCATAAACGATTTTGCGCCTGAGCACCTTAAGGCTGGCACGGTCAATTTGATCTGGAAGTGTGCTGAAGCACACATTTTATGTGTGCCTGTCCAGTTCAAGCAGAAGTAGAATCACGTACTCGAAGAATGAATCTTTCTTGGCTGCATCAGCGCGAGCACCATGCGCTCAGCGCCGCCAGAACAAGGGCCATCGAAATCTGGAGAAACCGTCTTGCACCGCCCAGCATGTCTCTGCCAAGCCGGGCGCCAGTCCTCAACCCAACGCCTTGCGTATGCTTGGTGACGACTGGGCCTGAGCGAGGCTTCGAACATGGCAGTGTCCACCGCCCAGAGCGGCATCCACTTCGAAATGCTCTGATATAAAGCCTCACCATCGCAGCCGCCACAGAATCATCATCATCATCAGCACATTCACTTACTCACAATAGTCCATTCACTTCACTACACTAAACCATCTTCGACCATGAAGTTCATTTCCGCTCTCGCTGGAGCTGCTCTGCTCGCTCAGCAGTCTACTGCTCATCCCGGAGACTCTCCTGAGGAGCACGCTCGTGAGATCGCTCAGCGTCGTGACTACTTGAGCACTCACAAGCGCTCGCTTGCCCACTGTGCCGATACCCTCAAGGCTCGTGGCAATGACCTCGCTATGGCTCACCGCCGCAGCCTTGAAGTCAAGAAGATGCGTACCAAGCGTGCCATCGACGAGAGTAGGTCCAATCCACAATTGAAACAGGAAATGACAGCTAACAAGGTCTGCAGAGAAGAACTACCTTCGCGCTCGTGACGTCGACACTGTCCTCGCCACCTCCCACGCCTCAAACCTGACTGGCATCACCGCCGATACCGACCCTTCAGTTCTGTTCACCGGCAACAACTCCTGCATCCTAACTCCTGAGGTCACCCAGGGCCCCTACTGGGTTCAGGGTGAGTTGATCCGCGAGGATGTCACCGAGGATCAGGAGGGAGTGCCTCTGCACCTCGACATCCAGGTCATTGATGTCAACACCTGCGAGCCCGTCCCCTCGGTCTACATCGAGCTCTGGCACTGCAACTCCACCGGTGTCTACTCCGGTGTGGTTGCTAGCGGCAACGGTGACAGCTCTGATGAGACGAACCTCGACAACACCTTCCTCCGCGGTATTAACCAGGCCGATGAGAGCGGTGTTGTGCAGTTTGATACCCTCTTCCCTGGTCACTACACCGGCCGTGCGACTCACATCCACGTCATGACCCACACCCTCAATGCCACTGTCAACGCCAACAACACCCTGACCGGCAACTCGGTCTCCCACGTTGGACAGATGTTCTTCGATCAGGACCTTATCGAGCTCGTCGATGCTGTCGAGCCGTACGCCAGCAACACTCAGGATATTACAGAAAACGCTGACGACTCCATCCTCAGCGAGGAGGCCAGCGATGTCGACCCTATGGTTGAGTACGTCCTGCTTGGCGACGATGTCTCTGAGGGTATCTTCGGATGGTTGGCTTTTGGTATGGACTCTGGTTCTTCCTACGACGTCACTCCTGCTGCCAACCTCTATGCTGAGGGTGGTGTCGCTAACGCCAACTCCGGCATGGGCGGCGGTGGCTCTCCTCCTGGCGGCAACGGCACTGATGGTGCTCCTACCGGCGCTGTCCCCTCTGGTGCAATTCCGTCCGGCGCGATCCCCTCCGGCGCCACTAATCTCGCTGTTGGCTCCACACTGACCACCGTTGTCTCGTCTTCCACCGCCGCTTCGTCCTCTGCCGTCGTCTCGTCCGCTGCCTCAAGCGTTGTGTCCAGCGCTGCCGCCTCCGCCGCTCCCTCCAAAGCTCCTCAGGGCGGTAAGCCCCAGGGTCAGAACGGCCAGGGTCAGCAACAACAAGGCCAGCAGCAGCAGCAGCAGGGTCAACAGCAGCAGCAGCAAGGTCAGAAGCAGAGTCAGCAACAGCAGCAGCAGCAGGCCCAGAAGCAGGACAACAGCCATACCCACAACTAAGCAGCCAATGGGCTTGGCTTAGAGGTCGAGCACTGAGTAGCAGTCAGCAAAGAGCATAGCGAAGGAGCAGTCCAACCAACTTCACACACTCATTAGGGAATCTGGTATTTACCTGTACATTATACCCAAATGCAAGCATTTGACACCAACCGTTCATCCCCATCGTGACGTCCTCTTCTGCTGCTTTCCTCGCGCCTGATTCTTTGAGGCTTTCAGCCACCTCTCCCAGAGTGACTGCTCATATCACTCCTTTTGCGCCCCTCGACCGTTCATATCTCTGTCGCACAACGCTCAAACCTCTACTCATCACACTCCTCCAGCCCCTTAAGCAGCGCATCCAGACTCTTCTGCCTGCCTTCCCCCTTCCCATCACTGTTCCTCCCAGCAGCCCCAACTCCTGCATCCTTGCCCCCTATCATATCCTCCCCAGCCATCCCCTCAAGCTGCCGCGATACCTGCTCCTTATCCAGCACGCGTCTCGCATCCTCAAACCCCCCAATATCCCTCACATGCCTATATCCCAACTGCTCCAGTCTTCTTTTCGCAATATCACTCCTTCTCCCACTGCGACAATACAACGTGATGTGGTCATCCTTAGTTACAGCAACATTCTGCGTCGCGTAGATCTCGGCGAGCGAGTCGATGGCCGTGTACTCGATGTTTACGGTGCGCGCGATGTCGGAGACGAGGGGGCCGGTGGAGAATTCGAGGGGTGAGCGGACGTCTATGAGGAGTTCTCGTGGCATTTTGGGGGTATGCGGTGGGAAATTAGGAGTGCAATTGCTGGGGTTATGTTTTGGCAGCTGGGAAGCTGCAGCTGCGATTGTGCGAGTTGGAGGGGCGGCAGCTGCATGGCGGGGTTGTTGGACGTCGCTGCGACGAGCCGAGCTTATTACCAAAGACTTGTCACGAATCAAGTGTATAGGACCAGATTTGTTCGATGATTGTTCATTGATCGGCAGATGCCTCTTCATGCGTATGCACATGGATACTATGACTACACAAAACTGCTTGCGGCTTGGCGCCTTTTAGCCGTTGCTTTTGAACGCCTGTGCCAGTAATTCGTGGCTGCCATGCGGCGTATCCTTTTGAACTCCTTCCCGTTATGTATGAGCTCCCCATAAAGCAGTGGTATAGAACAGAAAAGCAAATGGTAAATGAAACATATCTGCGACATAACATGAGAGAGAATTGCTGGGTCGACGGGCGCTCGCGCGCCCTTACCAGCTATGAAATGCCAGACCGGCGAGTGTAGTGTAATGGGTATCCAAAAGTGAGAAGACGCCTGTGTGCGCCTGGTAGCAAGTCTATGAGCCTTTCATCAAGCTGTTGGCAGAGAAGTTGAAGTTAAGAAACTCGAATTTGTCTCGAGAGGCGGTGCGACTCTCCGCGGTGAGGGTGCTCGCAGCACTGTTGTCGACGGATGGAGAGCCCCGGATAGAGGGCTGGAGCTCGCGGGGCTCCAAGAGAAGTGAGCGACGATAGTAGCTCTGAACGTTGGCTTGGTCGCTGGAGCGGACGCGTTGAATCTGTGTCTCCATCCAGTCCTGCATCTCAGGTACAGTGGCTAGGCGGTAGGGAACCTGGAAGGACTGCAGCTGGCCGATGATCTTGGCTGTCTTCATGTGCTTGTCGAAATTGATGACAGACATGCGGTCAGTGCCAGACTCGCCAGGAAGCTGACGAGTAGTGCCATTGCCCACATCGACAAAGGTAAGATCAGTAAGGTAGATGCCAACGAATGGAATGCAAGGAGCGACGTGGTTTTGGAGTCTTTGGCGAAGAACGGCGTAGTTGCGGCCGACGTCAGTGATGGTCTTGAGCTCGTCAAGGCGCGCCTTGGTCTTGGAAGACACTAGCTCCCATGTCTTCTTGAGACGCATGACCATGGATGAGTTCAAAGAGCAGATGATAGCCATGAGCGAGTCGTAGTTGTTAAGCTCCAAGCACTTGGCCGCGATCTTGACCCAGTGCTTGATCATAACAGCTCGCTTCTTTGCGTCTTCGAGGTGGAGGATCGTGTCGGCAACCAAGTTGGCAAGGTCAGTCGAGAGTTTTGACATGGCCTTCACGTTGACAGCCTTGGAGTCGCTCTTCTTGGTCCACTCCAGAGCAAGGAGCTCCTCTGGCTGGATAGCACAGAAAAGCTTGGATTCAATGATGGTGAATTGCCTGGCCAGCTCCATGGGATCAAAGTCGAGAATGCTACAATGTGAGCGACCCTCCTTGCTAGCCCTGAGCGCATTGAGCTGGCTCTTGGTGATGATCGGCGAAGGAGCACTGCTCTCGCTGGACGACGTTGTGTTTGACACTCCAGTCTTGCCGATGGAGGAGACCAGCCTAGGCACAAGAGCGCCAGCACGGACTTCTGTGACTTTCGAGGTAAGCTCAGCAAGACGCTTTCCCGCTGCTGGCAGAGAAGACCGCAGCTTCCCCGTTGCGAACGACAAGATCAAGCCCAGGGCAGCAGAGTCGCTATCCGCTGACCAATGGCTCTCCAGCCAGCCCTTGAAGACATTGTAAACCCTGAGGCGAACTGGGACACCAACTGATTGGCTGTCGCCGACGTAGTCGAAACGGTCAATCAGGGTCTGAGCCAGTTCAATTGGCGCTGTAAAGAGACGAAAGGTAAGGTAGAATGTTGTCACAAAGACGGCATCCGGTGTTGACTCGTGCGTTGTGAGCTGCTCCACGAGGGCAGGGAGAGAACCACCGGAGATCTGACCTTCCTTGTTGTACACAAGTTCGTGCACAAACGTGGTCTCCAACAAGTGCTCCTCACCAGCAGCGACATCTTCGTTCGCCAAAGAGCGGAGCTCAGAAGAGCTTCCGAAGCTGCTGATCAGGGTTTGGTGACTTGGCTTCTTGGACGGCATGTGATCCGGGGTAGTCGCGCGAGTGGACGTGTGGGAAACAACACTGCCATTGCCGACGCTGAAGTGGAAAGTGCTGCTGGAATCCGCCACCGAGGCGTTGACACTGTCACTCCTTGTCGCCTTGGTAGTGGTGGATGCGACGCCAGCTGGACTTCCAGTAGATTCGTACGTTGCAATCTCGTCCGAGGTGATGGCATGGTCTTCGTTGACGGGTTGCAATGAAGACGTGAAAGAGAGCGCTGTTGGGCTGTCAGGACTCTCTGCGATGGCGGCAGGAATGGTAGGTGGCATTTCGAGGCTCTCTGTGTCCGAAGTCGATTGCTCGGGGATGTCAGGGAGCGGCTTTGTCTCCGAAGTCACCACGCGTGTCAAGGCTTCCTGTTCCTCGGCCGGGGGCGCAGGCAGGGGCTTGTCAGTCTCCCTGATAGGCTCAGAGATCTTCTGTGTCGTGTCAACATCCTCCTGGGGCTCAGCAGGCTCGATCTGCTCGAAGATGGACTGCGACAATCCCAACCCGGCAATTTCGAATTCAAAGTCACCAATTTTCTCAATGACCAAGCGAGCTTTGGCAAAACAGTCGCCGGACGAACGCACACAGCTGGTCGCAGCAGCAACAAGCTGCTTTCCAGAGCTTGGCGAGAACACTGCTTCATCCGTGTCGGGGTCCAATGAAGCGAACATATCCTTGGTCGCTTGTACTAGATCCATGAGTCGCGAGTACATGTTGTCTCTCGATTCTTCCAAAGCTTTCGATCTCCTCGAGTCGCGTTCCCATACTTCTTCGATGACAGTGAGTAGCTGGCGGCAGGCAACCACGGACTCCTGGGTGATATGAGCGAGCTCTTCAGAAGACCTCGACTGGAGGTGCAGTCCGATGAAAGATCCAATGAAACCTAGGAACGCGTCTTGTGCTTTGTTCAAACGTTCCGAGGCAAGGTTCTCCTTGCGAGCACCTGGTGACGCTCCTGTGTATGATAGTCGGTGGGTGACGGAAAGCCTCTTGCCTTGCGTCTGGGATTGAGTAGGCACTATAGGCGATTGGAAGGAATCGGTTTCGGAAGGAATTGAGAAAGCAACAGAGAGTCGGTTGAGATTGCGTGCTGGCTGTGTTGTGGTAGAGTCAAGGTCATCGTGCGCTAATACGGGCGCTTGTGCGACGGGCGACTCGGACTGATTGGCCGACACGCTATCATCTGCTGCTGAAGCAGACGCTGATGACGGTGACACGACAGTGTCAGCAGAGTCGGCCGGCGGTGTAAGTGGCCGTTGTGTGCTCCTGTCTGTCAGCTCGAAAGATAACGAGACAGCGTCTTGCGCCCAGATGTCAAGGAATCGGACCGCTCGTGTAACGAGCTTGAAGGACTTAAGGACGAGCTCGTCCAGCTGCTCGAAGACGGCGTTTGCATCCTCGTTGCAGTGCAAGATTTCTTGCAGCTTCTTCGCAGTCTTGACGAGTGTAGACAGGTCGCCGAGAAGACCCTTTCGCATACGTCGCAAGCCGACATGCGCCACGATGAGACTCGAGTCTCTTGAGAGACAGTCCGTCCTTTCCTGTTCATTGTAAGCTATGTACAGGTTAATATGACAGATCGGCCGAGGCTTACCAGGAAGAACCGTATCCCTGCGATCATCCCCCTAACGTAGTCTTGCTTGGTGAAAGCAACGAGGTTCCCGGTCTCGCCGTCACGCACAAGGTCCCAAAGGTGCGTCAGTGCGTTGAGGAGATTGCGTATCGTGGGGTGGTCGTAGGGTTCGCAGTAGTTCGTCGGCAGCCATCCACGTGCTCCAGATCCAAGCAGAGTGCCATCAGCCCAGCCATTGGGGTGTACCGAGTGTACAAGAATCACATCGCCCTGCTTGATCGCCACTGTTATCGACGATTCATCTGTCGAGGAGGATACTGTGGATGCTGGAACGTAGTGGTAGAAGGCGCGTAGGTAGTGGTGAAAGACCGGCTGTGAGGGAGGTAGTTGGCGTGGGTTTTCGGTGGTGGTAGGTGTCAATGGCGGCGAAATCTGGGACTGTGATTGCGACCGTATTGAGAGAGCGCGTGATGACTGGCGGCTGTGGCCGCGAGAGCTGGTGCGCGGTTTCTTTGGCGATTTGGAGATGTTGAGAGGCGCAACCATATCACTTGAGTACCTCTCCATCTCTTCAGTGTCCATGGTGTAGTCACTCATCTTTCAGGTGGTGTGCGGCAGAAAGTGGACTGTGGCGTTCCGGAATGAGAGTCGCTAATTGGGTGCCGCGACCTCGATATGTCGCTGCATCGAGTCGTGTATCTAACTGCGGTCGACCCGTGGTGCTGAGTATTTGCAATCGCACCAGAGCGACTTGTTTGTTGGTATCGTGAAGAGAGTTCGTTTGTTTTGACGATATGTAATGCTGATGTTGTTCGATCTCTGCTACTATGTTATTATTGTGATCGAGATGGTGAGGTAGGTCAGGAATGGCGCCACCCAATTGGGATGTGGTGAAGGAATGTGGTGAGTGTAGGCGACAAGCACGAGGCGGCGCACCGAATGCAACAAACAGTACCGATGTCGTGACGGTGGCGGCGCTGCGAATGCGCCTGTTTGCCAGTGCCAATACGCGGCCAGCGTGTTGCTTTTCACAGCGAAGAGAGGTCAATTACCTAATTGGGGACGGTGAACGGAACAACCGGTGTTGATGTTCGCCGTGAAACAGCAAGCTGCGTTCAATGCGCCGAGCAGAGCTGGAACAGAGATGTGGCGCGGGTAACGAGCGATTGGTGAGGTCTCAGACGCAGTCTGTCTCTCGTGGGCGACGCCGTACAGATAGCAGACGGTGATAAGGAGGGGCAGGTGCTCGATATGCGGCACCTTTGGTGACAGCGGTGACGCTTCCTAGTGTCGGTATCTGAGGAAGGGACTGTGGACTTGCTGCAAGGGTCGTGCCTGCAGTCGAGTCGGGGAAGGAAGGGACAAGGGATCTTGTCAACGGCGGCCGTGATGTGGTGAGGCGATCCTGAAAGGAGCGACCGAGAATAACAACACGCTCCACAAGCAACACGAGGTATTGCAGAGGTGAGCCTTCACACAGCGCAGAGGCAGTCAGGCAATGGGAGAAACGCTATGATGCTCGCAGGGCACCGGCACTATTATTGCTCAGTCGACGGCGGATCCTCGACCCACGACCTGCACCAAGTTGCCGTCTTGAGCGCAAGCTCGAAAAGCTTCAGGGCCCGATGTGGGCGCACCGGGCACGCTGCATGCTGTCAGGGCGCGGCAGGGATGAGCGGCCAGGGAGCGTTGACGGGCCCTGCGGCGTCGCAACCAACCTCGACGACGCCTTGACCGGCGGGCAGTGGATCACGATTCGCTCATTCCAGCCCGTGCGCTCGAGGGAGGCCAGTGAGTTCTCCCCGGCCTCCGTTCCCTTGCGCTACAACCTTCGATAATCAAACGTTGAGCAGTTCGCGCATGATCGCGCATAGTCGCGTCGCAGCCGGCAGCCCGACGTGAAGAATCTAGGCAAGATGGCGTTGCAGCGCGCTCTCACCGTGGAGCCACGGCTGCCACGCAGGAGTCGCCATCGCCAGATTCGACACCAATCCCTCCAGGTCACCCCAAGCACGCGTCGAGGGCCATGACATCTCTGACGAAATCACCGTGACTCGAGCTGCCTGTCACAACTGCGGTCGCCTGCATGAAGGCCCGCGCAGAAAGCACACGCCGGGCCAAGCAGGGTTCTTGCGCGAGGCTGCTTGTTGTGCTCCACCAAAGCCCACGCCCCGGTTGCTTTTCGCAGCCTCAATACGGCAGGGATCCACTGGCTCGCTCGAGCTGTCTAGTCCAGGAGAGGCATGTCCCGGACGGCACTCGATCCCCGGTTGCCATGGCGGACGCCTCCAATCGATCCCCGGGACTCACTCCTGCACGGCAAGGCAGCCTGCTCATTGGCTGCCACGCCAAATATTCCGCAAAATATCAAATGGCTGGCTTACTGCAAGCCCTGGGGTCGAAGAAGCAAGCTCTCTGGCTGCTCGAATCGACAGCTTGTCGCACTATTCGAGCGAAGTGGCTCTCAAAAGGGCAGCCGTACTCTCAACGTCATACTACGGCAAGGGACATCTCAATCCGTGCGGCTACGTTTACTTCCAGTCCCGCTTGGTATTGCCTTTGAGCCCACTTGCAAAGCTTTTCTCGGAGCATTGATGGCCTGGCCCGTGAGACGCCTTACCATTGCCAGATTGAACCCATGGGGAAGTCTCAAAGCAGCTATCGAGGGCGGCACGGAAAGGCAATGGAGGGCTATCCGTTCAGCCCGTCAACAACCCATCTTCACGATCATGGCACTAAGGTCAACTTTGCATGAATGCTCTGAAGTTCACCGGAAACCCCGCCAAGGGTAAAGGATCTGAGGTATTATGACAGGAGCTGGAGTTGCAGCAAAAGCACACGTGCAGAGCAAAAGCCAAAGGCTGCTTGCATGGATGCCAATGCTGTGTAACGAATGCTGCAGGTTGGGCACACTTCGTCCTCGACCCTTAACAAGGAGCATCAAAATTCATCAAGGGTGGCGAGATCTGCTGCATGTCCGTCCCTCACCAGGAGTACTAATCCATCGCTGTTCGTTACGAACACCATCCACAGCACGCGATATAGTCGCACCCTGAAATGCGCCTCGCCTACGCGTCCTTCGTATCGTTGCCAAACCGTTGCTTCGGCCAAAAGCAACGTGCAACGCCGCCGAAAACGACCCGTTCACGGGCAGTCTGCTGGGCGACGCTCTCCACGAGCGATTACGAGTCTTTGGTGAGCGCCATCGATACTCGTACTTGCGCGAGTAACCTTTCTCCACGTTCTAGGCGCGCAGCTTTCGATGCTCGTCGCTCTTTTCAGCAGTCGTCCACCGACCTCCACGCCTCGAAAACAGGCTTTGAGCACCACACATACAGGAAAGATCTTAACATATCGACATCAAGTACTATAACCTGCAGACGGAAAGAGAGTCTGCATGTTGATCTGTATCGGCAAGCATCCGTACAAGCGATCCCTGTTACAAGACCGCACGGCCTCGACACTTGTCCCCAAACGGTCACGATCTGCACAAGGGTTGCCCAAAGTCTCACGAACATTTCGGCATGTGTGCTCATTCTGAGTAGCAACTACATGATTCTGGTTGCTTTTTGACGGCCCATAACTCTTTCAAACGTCAAAGTACAGTCCGCCGTCCCCAATTTCATGGTGCACAGCACGGTGATGCTGCGCTCAATGACATCCTCACGGAGAGCCGCCGCGACTAAGGATACAGACACCCACATGTCGAAAATCACCTTCGGTACATACCCACAAAAGATGTCCTGGAGGGAGATCACCCGAAAACACGATGATGCGCGTCTGCAACAATTGCGTCTCGTCACGGCACCGGCGTGCTGAACCCAATTCTCGATAACCTTCGAGCTTGACGTTTGACAAAGGATCATCGTGGTCCAGGCCACTTTTGACTTTCTCTACCTTCTGTCAATCAACCTTAACTGAACGCCTATCAATACAGCTGCGGACATGCCCGCTCATGCGAACTTCGACCTCGGCAACGTACATGAATACATGCAACCGGAATGTGGTTTGCACGTAACCGTGTGGAGTCTGACGGGTACTAGTCCTGTCTGCCTACTGCCGTGAGTGCGCACTCTCTGTGCGCAAGCTTAGGACGACATTTGTTGCAAGCTCGCGAAGGTGCAGCGCAGGCGGTGCTCCAGTTCAACGATACATGTTGGTGGCAGCCTCGATCTGTCTTCTTGGAGCTGAAGCGCTCAACGGCAGTCACCTCAACAAAGTCTTCCTGCGAGGTGATGAAGATGGCACAGCTCTAAGAGGCGCGCCGTTCACGGGGCAATGCCCTAGCTGCCGCCATCAAATCGCCGACCGCTCACGCCCAATCTTTCCAAGCTCACGGCGACGTTATGCTCAGGCTCAGTCGCATGACTCTATTGGCAAGCACTTCAAAACAACTCGCCGAGAATGTCGAGATACGAGGATCTTCTCCAGACTTGATAAGCGTAGAGCCCAAGGCCATGCCTTGTGGAGTTCTGCGCAAATTGATGGTTCCCCTTTAGGGCCACTAACCCCTGTCTGAAACAGCCACGAACTCTCCTCACCCGCGCCCGAGCGACCCGGTAGCATGGGAAAACACAACGGCGTTGAGTAAAAGCGGCAATCTGGCCGATGCATGAGTACCGAGGCGTGGGATGAGTAGAGGTCTGACGAGCGCGTCTTTGATCGTCAAGTGAGCACTGCAAGCTGCGACCACGAGGCATGGTGACTCCGATGGACTTCGCATCTTACGGCCGTGTCAACTTCGTGTCTATTTGCAAAGAAATGAAGCGGCCCGTATGTGCGCAGATTCGTCACCTGAGTCGTCAGTTCACCTGAGTAAAGCCTTTGTTCGGCACACTGCGGTTGATCACGTTATCTCCAAGGGCCTCTATCTACGACGAGGATCAAGGTTCATGAAACTCCCCTGTACGCTGAACACGAACATCGAAATCCACACACTGCCCCAGCATCTGCATCCTTCGATTCCATGGATGATACACGTGGTCTCGAAGCGTTCCCCAGAGCAACGCTGAAATGGCAAAAAGAGGAGAACAGAAAAAGTGCAGCGCGCACACGTGGTCGCGATACGCTATTGACAGCTATCAACGTGCGACTTCGGAAAGACGGACCCTGCACGTTCATGCCTTCACCATGCGCACACGGCACTTTCCATGCAGTGAAGGGGGCTGGTAAATACTTTGTAAACGGTGCTTGCTCGGCATCACATCGTTCCGATTTTGTGGCTACAGTCACAGTTTTTCTCAGCTGTGGACAGTTCGTCATCAATCGCAATCACTCCCTCCAGTCATGCACATAGGTGCGACGCAAATGAATGGCTTGCAGAACACGACACACCATCATCCGGGGAAGAGCTGAGCATCGTGCTGATATCTACTCGGACAATCTCCTTTCACAGGAGCCTCTTGCATACACGGCCTCCCGACCACCTCCGCGGACGATCACGGTCGCTGGTCGCCGTTCAGAATCCTTCGCGCGACCACCACTATCGCGTTTGAGGCGGCAATGCGGCGCAACGGAAATGGTGGCAATCAGCACGTTTTTCACTGCCGTAATGAGGGCGACTGACTGACTGAGGGTTGCGAAGGATCGTGGGCCACTGAGCCACGCTGCATTGGCACAGTCCGGACCTCTGCAATGGACATTTCGAGAATCGCAAATTCTTTTGGGGCCAGCAGATTCCTCAATTGAGGTCGTGGCCTTGCGCAGGTACCACTCATAGACGAGTTAGGATGCAACTAGGTGCAGCATCGATGTGCGATCGTCCTTCACACCTAAATCTCGCCTCATCGCAAGGGTCCTCGGATTACATCCGAAACCTCAGCCTCATGTTTTCTGGAGGCACAGCGACTGTCTTACAGCTAGGATCTGTCGCCAAGCAAATCATGGGCGCGCGATGACAATAATAAGATGATGACGCAGAGGTGCCAGGGACTATGAGAACCGAGGCGTCCGTGGGGTGTTCGCAAGGCAATCTTCATGTCTGGCAGGCGGAAGACTGCAAACTTCCTTGATCTGAAGCATCAATCACAGTGAGCCGCAAGAACCTCCGAACTGCTCACATACAGCAATGCGACATATTGTCCGCAGATCAATGGGTGTGATCGTCACGTCAACTCTAGATCCGCGCAGGCAACATCTTGCATACACAACACGTACGGTGTCCCAAGTATGGCACTCTTTGCATATGCAGGTCTATGTGGGCAACAATCCCGAGACTGCGATACGCATATGTACAATGCTATAGGACTACTAGTCACTTACGCCAAACACAGCGGTACATTCGAAAATTCGGCTGATTCCAAATCGCACTCTGACAGTACGTTTCGTCGAATACAGGAGAGAAGAGACATGAGAACAGATGGGATCTCAGAAGCTGTTGCCCGAACACCTGTTCACGAAATTTGACCTGCGTGTCTGAAATACCATGGTCCACTATAGGTCAGCATACCTATAACACCGTCTCACGAAACCCGATGCACATCACTTCCCGAAGGAATCCCGGCCTCTGATTGGAGGAACAACTGCAACTCCTCCATTTCGTACTGCATCATCTCCAAAAATTCCACGATGTTGCTATTCTAGGACACCTTAAGATGAGGACAGCAGCTATTGCGACGGCAATGACATCGCAGCTGCTGCGAATTGCCGGAACAGGTAGGTTTGATGACAGGTGTTGATTGTGGCTATGGAGATCCTATTAGTTGTATTGCAGATATTGCAGTACATGATGTCGAGGAATCGCAATCCTGGACTCGATCCTGCATCCACAGGTCCTCCGCCTCATCTCAGACAGCCACAGTGGAGGTTGAACATACCGGAAGAGGAAACATACGGTGAAGGTATGGACAGCTGCTATGGAGATCATATTGAACTTATTGCAGCCTCTGTCACTTTCATCTACACATTCCACACTTTCAGCCCCATTAGGCGGGGCTTTCATCTCCATATGTCGGACTACAATCCGCTCACTGCTACAACGGGCAACTCAGACGACGCTGTCGACTACTGCTATGGAGATCATATGGTTCATCTTACACCGTCTGTCACTTCTCCATCCTCAGCCTCTTCCTTCCCGTCTCTTCCATCGCTTTCCTCATCTCACAGAGTCATACCGGCCGTCGTCTGCTTCCTCAACGGGTAGGTCAGCGAGATAGCATCGGTGTCTGCTATGGAGATCATATGGCTCCTCTTTCTATCCATGTCACATTCTCATCTTCTTTTCAGCACCCGTCAACACTTTCTCATCTCGCGGAGTCATGTCACCTGGCGTCACTGCTGTAGGCAGTAGGTTTGCAGTATGGCATAGACAGCCTCACGGAGATCACATCATACAGGTCGTGGAAGCCTTCACGACGGTCTTAATGATCGCCCTCAGCCACGTCTCACTGCCCCGTTGTCTCAAAACGTCATCTGGGCTCTCGTGTACCACCACAAGAGGCATTTCCGAGACACTGTATCGACGGCTGATATGGGCATGATATAGCCATCATCACGGTGTCGTTGCATGCCAAGGTTCATGTGGACTCCAGCTCGGATCTTTTAAAGCATCATGGCCTACAGGCGGCTTATCATTGAAGTCAGCTATCTCACACCCTTCAATGAAAGCTCCATATTCTCCTGAAAGTTTACTTCAGCAGCTTTGCAGCTTCTCACGAGAGTAACACAGCCTCGGGGCCGTGAAGAGGTGGAACAAGTGGGCCAGTTGGAGATTTGACAGACCCACTTCACATTTCGCACAACCCCTCGAGTCGTGTACAACACCACACATACCACAAGAGGCAAGTTCTCATGAAGGTGTGAGAAGCTGTTATGAAGATCATATAACGGAAAGGTACCAGAACAAATACGACAAAGGACCCATCAGCGGACCCATCAGCGCTGCGCCACCAACCGAGCAGCGGGCCGTCCGGCTTGCCCAGGTGACGACAGGGAACAGTATGGGTTGAAGTTTTCAGATAGCAGGCTTGCACATTCCAACATTGCTGGACTGGTACATCCAACAGCAACTTCGATCCTGAAGGAATACCCCAACCGTTCTGTCGTCACAGTACCGCCGGCTGTAGTCAGAATCACCGCGGATACGCCGACGCTCGGCATGTTCAGCAAGAATGTAAGTGGAAAGTATGCATCGTTGCGTTAGCTCATCAGCCACGCCTCAGCTCGCATATGCCCATGGTCTCATACGAAAGAGCAAGCCGGCCGAGCTTACACAACAGGCCCTTTGGCATTGCCCGCGGAGCAATGTTCCCTCTCACCCTGATTGCCATTACTGCAACGCATCCTCATACCTCCTCTTCAAAGTATAAATCATATCATCTTCGTTGAAGCTTGTAACTCTCAATGGGTGAGAGGCTTACCAATAAGGCCTCCAACACGAGGTATGCATGCGGCTGATGCACATTGGCCCCGAAATAGCTGACCATGCATCGAACATGCGTGGAACCCGGTTCATGGTCATGACTTTAGCCTCAACCACCGGTCCTTCGATGTCAGATTATACAAAGCTGGAAGGTGAGCAACTACCGTAGAAGACTGATTACCCAGACCCACTGACTCGCAGCCACTGTCCTTGATCCTTCGAGGGACGTCGATACAGCCTCCGTCCACATTACTACGCAAGCAGATACACACGATGACCTGGTCTTCGACTGGTCATTTACTACGTGTCTGATACCTTCCACATGAACGAAACCCATATCCTCATCGCTTCAAAGTCTCCTGCACCTGTGCCAGACATAAGTTGACGTCGAGGCAGACTCGAGACCGTCAGTGCAGCCACGTTGCAGTGACGCAAGATCCCCGACGGTTACGGTCGCTAGAAGCGCTCGAAGGCCCGAAGACGTTTCTCGAACATTAAGAATCCAACTATAGGGAGGGTGCACGATCCCAAAATTCCACCTATCACTCAATTCGAGGTCTGCAAGCCACTAGAACCAACTTCAAGTCCTTATCTCCCTCACATATCTCGGCTGAGACATCAAATACCACATCTTTGCGATTATCACCTGCGTCTACCATACCTCTCAAAAGCTTCCTGTCGCAATCTACCAGAACGGTGGGCGTCTCTCGCTTCTGCGAGGTTCTTCTACATAGGCAGTTGTCCCGGGCTTCCGCAAGCAGGAACAAGCTCCCTGTTATTATGTCGCCAGCTATACATTGGTCTGGCATGGCTCGAAGCCACACTCGACACGCGAGCATGCCCAGCACACAACGGCGCTGCACATATGCGCTGGACCTCAGGAGCTGCTCGCCTCGGTATTCAGCCGCAAGAGATCCGAATATGTAAGCTTAGCGAAGCTATTATGGCCGGAGGTGCAACCGAGAGGACGTCCGTCTTGCTTTCTTATGTTCGGCTATAAGAGCATACACAGGTATCTTATGATATCGTCTGTTTCGAGGGTATATCTCCAAACCTTCTTTCGCATTCATCGAGATCATCGGGGGTCTACCGGCCCAATATCCTGTACATGGAGAGTCGCTCCGAGCTTCCAACAGTGATATTACACATCCCTCACTATACGTAATGAGCTGCAGGATGATCCCAGTCATACTCAACGCCAACTATTGCTTCACGAAGCGCACCAAACAGTCCCCAATCCCCATCTTTCTGCGCCCAAACCCGCATCATACTGTGGAGCTTCTGTATGTGATGGCCTCGCATGTCACAGCCAAACCACAGCCTCCGTATACCATTTCAGTGTCATTGAGTGCCACCGTCACTCGCGTGCGTTACACAGCGTTCGCGATGGCCGACGGTGGGTCATCAATAGTTGCGGCGGTTATGCGTGGGCGAGCAGGGGTCGGGCCGTGTGTGCATGCAAGCGAGCCGCAGGCCTGCTGAACGGTGTGCGGAGAGGTCTTGGGCACACATTTGCCGGTGGCTCGGCTGGCAGCGAGGCAAGCGTTGGCGAGCGTTTGTTTGTGTCGGTGCAGCCGTTCGCGCGTGGACGTGTGCCTAAATGGGCGGATGCCGTTGTGTTGTTTATGTTGATCTGCGGTTGCAGATTGCGAGCGCGATGCTAACATGTGCAAGGCTCATTGCATGTCCATCTCGTCGTCGTCGTAGTCGCCGCCGGTGCCGGAATAGCCGTTTTCTGCTTCTTCTGCGTCGCGGTCCTTGCGTTGCTGTTCGCGTGAGGCTCCGATTTTCCTGTACTTGATCAGCATATGGCGAACGCCCAATTCTCAGCATCAGGCCATACCTCAGACCATCTATCACTCCGGTGATGAATGATCGCCCTTCTCCGACTTCCATGCCTCCTACTCCGTTCATCTTGATACCTCCAGCTGCATCCAGCACCTCAACACCACTTCGCAGTTTGGACATGCGCACTTCTCGCAACCCTCTCAGTAGCTTTCGCACTTGATCTGGCTCTTCGAAATCATCTGAGGCAGCTTCAAGCAGCATCTCGCCGAGCTCAAGCCAATGGTATGGTAACGCGTCTGGCGCTGCGTCTGCGGTCGAGGTCGGCAGGAATGGTGGGGAGATGGGTAGCGTGTTGTCTGATGATTGTGGCGGGAGTCGCGGTGGAGGAGAGAATGTGTCGCCGTGCTCAATTTCGTGATCCAGAATTGCGCTGAGAGAGTGCGTGTTGAGCCAGGGCGGAGGAAGAATGTTGGCGCGTCGCTGGCGTTTGAGGAGGAGCGCGAGCCAGAGCGGGATATTGCTTCTTTGCGGTGGATTCAGTGGTTTTAAAGGACCCTATATTCCTGTTAGCTCGTCTTTCTCTGGCTGTGCTACGCAACTGTGAATGGAGGGGTTTGGAGGGGCACGTACACCGAGAAGCTCGAGTCCCTCGAGTCTTTGGCGCGGTATGACCGTCACAAGCTCCATCTCGCATAGGAACGCAATCTCTGGAGGTGTGAGCCCCGGCGGCAGAGGCAATGCCATGTTTGCGACGCGTGACGTTGTATCTCCAAAATGTTCGAGAGGTGAACGAACCGCGGACGTGCCCGAAGAGAGCCTTCCCTGATTGACGCTAGCGCGATGGGGTCTCTCCCGCGGCTGCTGTCCTCTGCTATTCGATGCCGTCACTCTGTCGATATCACCATCGCTCCTTCATCTTCTGTCTTTTTGCGTGCAAATGTACGAGAGTTGGCTCGACCATGTTGCCTCGGCTGTCTTTGCTGCCACCACCTCCACCTGGTACTCTCTGGTCGACAGGAACGTGAAAGCACCCTATCTAGTAAGAGGCATTCGACATGTACCAAGACCAAGCCAAATATCAATCGTCATTATAGGATGAATTCTTCCACATACCTCAGGCCCAGAAGTACTGCGCTGGCGACTACGCATGGGATCCAAAGATTACAACACCGCCAGGCTTGTACGACGAGGACGCTCATACGGAGGAGAAGCATTTCTAACACTGCCCTATAGATATCTCATTGCCAAGCTGCTATCGCCGATTCTAGGCTGCAGTATAAGGAGCCTCAGAGCTCAGAATGTCTTCGCATTGGCCTTCATCTTCTACAAAATCCTCCAGATCCGGCGGTTGATCCAGCCTCGCGGACATGGTCAGTGGAAAGCTGAAGCTTTGCACCCAAAGCCTAGCGAAGACTCGCGGGAGGAGCACGTATGGACCGACAGAGATCAGACACCCTTTACGACGGCTCTGACTGCCTTCAACGTTGCTTCGTTCCCGCCACTCTTCTTCTTCGGTGCTCTGTACTACACAGACGTCATGTCAACAGCTGCAGTCCTCATCAGCTATGGCGCGTTTCTGGAACGGGCCGCCAAACCCCAGAAAAGCATCCTTGATGACCTCTTAGCTGTCTTAATTGGCGTTGTAGCCTTGTTCTTTCGACAGACCAACATCTTCTGGGTGGCTGTGTTTCCCGCTGCTCTTACAGTCATCAAGGATCTGAAAGAGAATGGCCGAACCACTAGCAGTGCGATCAAGCAAGGCTACGTGGCAGTCCTGCAACAGGCGTGGTCCAAGGGCACAGTCTGCGATCGATCCCTGCGAGACGGCGGACTTGTAGTCTCGGGTAGGTCACTCCTGCGTCAATAGAAAAAGATGCTGATAATGTCCAGATACGATCATGCTGTTGCTGACGACTGCAATTGCGGCTTTGGGATCACCATTGAAGGTCCTGAGGGCGGTAATCCCCTACGCGATTCTCCTTGTTCTTTTCGCCGGATTTGTGGCCTGGAATGGTAGCGTTGTCTTAGGTAAGTCATAGGCGCATGTTTCAAGAGCATAGACTTACGACGTCAGGCGACAAATCGGCACACACTGCGACTATCCATCTCCCTCAGATGCTTTACATATGGCCATACATCGCGTTATTCTCCGCGCCCGTTCTCTTAGGACCATTGTTCACTTGCGTAGCGCATATGCTTCCTGCACGACTCGGAGCCAAGCTCGGCTTGAAGCGAAAGTCATCCTACACCATCTACCCGTCCCTGTCGCAAGCCGTTCTCTTCACTGCCGCTGGCCTTCTCGCAGTACACTACAATACCATCATCCATCCCTACACTTTGGCGGACAACAGACACTATGTCTTCTACGTCTTTCGACTTCTGCTACGCCATCCCGCGCTCAAATACCTTGCCGTTCCAGTCTACTACGTCTGCTACTGGCTCAGTATACAGTCTCTGGCACACTCGACTGTCAGTCCGGAGACTAAGGGCATCTCACTTCAGGCAAAGCCTCCAAGGGAGACTGAGAAGATAACGAAGTCGCCCGCGCGCATCAGCTTTGTCGTCATCTGGCTTCTGACCACGGCTCTGTCAGTCGTAACAGCTCCATTGGTCGAGCCGCGCTACTTTATTATCCCATGGATTATCTGGCGATTGCATGTGCCGTACTCACCTACGACGGTCTCAATTGCGGGACGGACGTACACTACTGATCTTCGTGTGATCTTCGAGACGGTATGGGTTGTGGTTATCAACCAAGTCTTGCAGTACATGTTCCTGTATAAGACGTTCACGTGGCCGAGCGAACCTGGGAATGTTCAGAGGTTCCTTTGGTAGAATCATTTGACTGGTAACTCGAGCGTCGAGCCGCGACAGCGTAGGAAAAGTAAAAGAAGTAGCTAGCGACAGCCTCAGAACTACCAGTAAAGTTGAATTTTGTCGGTCGACATTACTTGTGCTCTTCTCTCTGACGGTGACAGTGCATAAGTACCTGGACATCTGTAAAGGCTGAGAGACGATGCAAGTCGCTCAGCGTTACCACCAGACAACACACAAAGCTGAAAGAGCCCTTACTTCATCTCTGCAAGGACAAGCATATATATGTGGCTTGGGTGGGCTTTTCCTCATCGCAGCAGCGGTTTGAATGTCTCACCTGCACGTTATGGCAGAGTCGCGCATAGACGTTTGACTTGAGACGCTAATCCCAATTCACGACCCTGAGGGCGTCGAGAAATAGGCGTAGCGGCGAATCACCAGCAAACGACGTCTCTTGCAGCTTGTATCTTGCCCGTTCTGCATCTGGTTTGCCTTGCCAGCCATATTCCGGCTCAGACCGCCCAATCCTACGGTAAGGCATGGGCCTGATGCAACAGCCTACACCAATCATTTCACTCGTTACATTCTCCTGCATTCACGTCCTGGTCATCAAGCGCTATTTCTTACTGTACTAACATATGTCAGTAATCTTGGAAAGGCGGTGGAAGGTCAATCTGCTACAAGTGGTCACTGGCAGCCTGCATCTCGTCTGCTGTCACTTCCACCCAGCCTCGAACACTATGCATATGCCCATGGTTTCAAGCCTTATTGGGCTTCGGATGTCGACTATGAGGCAGTTTCTCTGCCCCTAGAAGACCAAAGCTCAGTCATACTGTGTTTCTGATAATCTTCGTACCATCATTGAATCAACATAAATAAAATATATCGGCTTCTGGAACTACGTAGGCTCTTGGCAACCTTTGAGTCCGAAACATCTTCACCTATGGAATCAATCGACAACATTCTTCAACTTATCTCCGTGATCCTCACAACCATCGGCATCATCGTTGCCATCGGAGGCATGACAGACGTCGGTCTCTTGCTGTTAGGACTTTCCTCCACACAGACTTGCGTTAGTAAGTTTGCTCCAGACTTACTAACGCACCTCTGTGCGTAGTCAGCCTTTGTTTCTTTGTTTCCTTTTCTTTGTTTCACTCGTGCAGAGGCTCCCGGCCTACTATAAATAGGCAGCTACCTCCACACCTTAGATAGCTCTCTGTCTGCTATTTTGTCTTTTCACCGAATTCAACTATCAACCAGATCGCTATCTTTTGTGCTTGTGATGTCAGCCTTACACTTGCAGCAGTCCTGTACCGAAGGTTTCGTGGACATGGTACACTTCTTGACGCAGACTGGTATACCATCATATGCTGACCCTCGCAGACGTAGATTGGGAAGCTGAGCGGACCAGACGGCAAAATTCCTATTACGCTGACATCGAACGACAAGCGAACGAGCCCTTCGCGCGTCTATAGCCTTCGGCTGGTCCGAGCCGAGAAAACTTTCGCGAGTCTACCGACGCGATTGCAACGTATTTATCAACGAAGGCGACCGAACGGCGCACTATAAAGAGTGGAAATCACCCGTCTTTCAATTTCGAAGACCGCACGCAGTCTGATATAGCTACGTACGAATCAGACCCAGCGATTTTGATTCAGGTGGGTACAACAAGGGGCTTTGATATCGTGTGAGATACTGCGTGGGCGAATGCGTGGTTGTTGGACTTGTCATGCCTACGTAGAAACATCTGCATTAGGTCAATATAATGTGTCTAAGCGAAATATGTTGTTGTCAAAACTCCTTGCGAATGGGTCGCTAAGCTCTGTTATTCTACGGTACACCCAGTACTGAAGACTGGTTTTGTTACACCAAAGAATTCCAATTCTTCTCCTGACTGCAATCATCAATTACTCATCACCTTTGACTGCTCGGGGAAAGACTCCGTTATCTACATGGGACTGGAAGATGCCTTCAAGGTCGCTTTTGACACTTACATTTTCTCCAGCTCTCGCATTAATAATTTGGGACTTAGACATAGTGGTGTACCACGACGAGAGCGTCGTGGTTCTCGCTGTCCCTGTTTCACGCTCCCATTGACAAATACTCTCGTCAAAATACTCTTTACCATCGATACCGTGACCCGCTATTCTCAACACTGAAACAACTTCGACACACACATACAATCCCATGGCGACACCTGAAAGGCCCTCGGAGCAACTCCTCAAGCGCAAAATTCTGCTCAGAACTCGCTAAGGCGCTGCGAACGTATGACTACAAAATTGATTACGCCTCGATCTTGTTCCGTGAGCTTCTCTTAACAAAAATACAAGCATGCGCTCCACGCGGGAGTAACCTTCGCACCACGCGCCCTGCTGATCATCACAACTTCATCAATGTTCTTGGAAACATACTCAGCAAATCCACCATGGCGGATATTCTTGATAGTCTCGACGCTTTGACACAAAGCTTTTCCGGCGACACCTTCACTGGAGACTGGAAAATTGAAGATCTGCTTGGACCGACTGCTGACGTCATGCTCCTCTTTAATGCCCGTGAACAAGAGAAGGAAGTCGGCGACACAGAGTACAAGAGTCTTTAGACCGTTTCTCACGCACACTCTTTCGATTGGTAGTCTTGTGAGTAATCAACCGCCCACCAGTGGGTGAATTGCTAAAGGAAGATAGATGGGATTAAAGAAGTCCTAGCTTGTTGAACAGGATTGCTAGATACGATCAAAACCCGAAACATTTCATCGACATGTGATAATGGCGGCCATTCGACTGGTAGATTGCCTCAAAGACACAAGGCTGATGTGCAACTAATAACCGGTAGGAGACTACGGCTCGTCAGACTGATCGTCCATGACGCGTGACACGGCCCGTCGGCGGAGCCTTGGTGACTTCGTAAGTCTTACCCGCGCCCAGCGAGCGCAGCGACTATTATCGAGAGCTCAACGCATTAGAGGTGGCAGTGCCTAAAACCTAACAAGGTCCGCCGGGGCACGGGTTGGTGGAAAGCGTGGCCGCGGCAGTCGCAAAGGCACGAAGAGACCAACTCACCAGTGCGTCAGAAGACGACTGGCTGGAGCAGATCTGCGCGCGTCATCGGCTGGATAAGAGGAAAGTTTAGAAGGCTCGGACGCCAGAGTGCGATGCAGGACACTGAGCTCGGACCTTCCAAAAGGGTGGTCTGAGCTCTGTGGCTTGAAATGTGGTAGTTTCCATTGGTTGCCCGTTCTACAGCCCCCCCTAAGTTGTCGTCAAAAGCGCCGAAAGTGACAGGGCTTCATGTACTTGTCCTCTTCGTCTCGCGGGACATCGAGCTAGGGGAGCAGGGGTGGCTGCAGAATTTATGATTTCGTGCCTGGCCAGCGACCCGGATACTACATATGTAATGGAGGGCCTCGCATTTGGCTTATGGCCTAGGAGAAGCCAGCACTCACTGTGCAGCGCAAGTAGAAGACCATTTGTCAACTTTCGTTGCAATCATTAACCAATTCTTTGGAAAACACATGCTTGGAACCAATCAGGAGGCTCTACTCGGATCCTTCAGCATTTCAAGATGGATCCCATCGACTTCACCCTACAACTCCTCTCAGTGATCTTCACGGCTCTTGCAACTATTGTCGCTATTGGCAGCATAGATACCCGGTGGTCGCTTGCAGCTATAGTATATCGCAGAGTCCGAAGAAGAGGTTAGCAGATCCCATGTTCCTCAACATGCAGTACTTACTAAAGACCAACAGACGCCATCGATTGGGACGCCGAAAGGGGAAGATGGCAAGAAGCATACCGAGTCGACGTCGAGCGCCTCTCATTCCATGACGAACTACACCAACGGCCCACAGAACACATCCCCTCAGACGGGCCACTGAGGACGTGGTCAGGTTCCTCGGACTCGACTGCCGTCGATGCGGCCAACATGGATCCTCACTTCAACGACAGCTTCAAAGTAATCGCTAAGGGAATCATGAAACCTCAACAGGCAGTGTTGCATGCACCGTCAAAAAGACAACACAAAGACAATGCAAGTAACGCCATAGACCGTGGGCTTGCCCATCGGCAACCTACTCTCAAGCCACATCACGTGCATCCTACAGCAAGAGTAACAAGAGCCCAGCATGCAACGTTCCTCACTGGAGGAAGAGCAGAACACAGTCAATACAATGTGCCAAGGAATCGATGTATATCAGCGAGCGCGGCAATGAAATGGTGTGACTATGTCGACGACAGCTGCAACTGAGGGCGTGCCGTCAAGTGCGACGCGTTTTGAGCTCGCAGTACACCTTTACATATGTCAGCAGTCGCCTTGCATACTCAAGTATCAGTGTAGGACTTCGAACGTGTAGACGGACGGAGTTGACGAAGGTATAAACCGTCAGCAGCCGCCCAACTCCCGTAACCTACCGTCACTTCCAATACAAGGCAGAAAAAATATGGCGGCGGAACTGCAACGCAGGCCTACCCTTCTGTGTTGTTGCAATATAAAGCAATTATCTGATCCTTGAACTATTTCGAGAGGATAAGGAGCATCCTAGGCTCAATAATAATGGCGACCAAATGAAGTTAATCATGTCATGTTCGAAGCAGTGTAATGGGTAGTCATCGTGTACATGCTCCACATGCACCATTTGAATCCATACCAGTGATCGCATTGACTAACAGCACTGGAAACTTTGTCGAAACGAATAGATGGACGCGAGGAGGAGCCGTGCTGGCGTACGCATTGGCTTGCGCGCGGAAACTTGTTGTTGTAATGCAGGCAATCAGTACTGAGAGCTGGAAGCGGACAAAAGAACGCAGCCTAAGTTGCAAATCTCTGTCCTGTGATCGCAAGGCTGCGTGCAATAACGAGCATAGCCTCCCAAGCTGTGGGTCCTGCCGCTGCAAGCTGACGCCGTCATCAGCACAACTCGGCCTGCGATTGGGTCTTATCTGCTGTTGTGGCCCTCTCTACCAAAATCCGTCGGAGCGTCGACGACGCGCTGCCGCCAAGTCACAAGTCTGTTTAGGGTAGGACAAGAAAAGCAGGGGTACTTGGCCAGGTGTGGGCGTCTGGGTAGCTCCTTCCGTGTCGGCCGTCGCTCTTGCCCATCCCTGCTCATGCAGCTGAGGTTCTCAAGTTGCAAGCCGTCTTCATACAAGAAGGCTGTTCTGCAAAAGAGTCCTGCACTTCTTAGGATACTTCGCCTCAGTACATGTTTAGCAATTCGCAGCATCCACAAGTATCGTACCTCAGAATCTCTCTAACCGGCCGTTCTTAAATATCACTTGACGCACCATACCTTCGTAGCCAATCAGGCGTCTGAGACTATACCAGCCCAATGGATCCCATCGATCTCACCTTACAACTCCTCTCTGTGCTTTTCACAGCGGTTGGTATCATCGTCGCTGTCGGTGCTATGGACACAAGGTGGAGCTTGGCCGTTGTGATATATCGTTGTGTCAAAGGCAGAAGTATGTGGTCAAGTTCGCTCGACAAACCTTGAGTCCCTGACGAACATGAAATAGACATTGACTAGGAAGCTGAGGGAAGGAGATGGCAAGAGGCCTACGACCTTGAGAGCCAATCCCAGCATCTCCAGGTCTTCGATGACTTAGCTCAACCACCACGGACCTCGTCAGGCCTTTCAGACTCCATTGCCATCGCCAAGGACCATGCCAGTCCAAAATCCAAGCACGAAACTCATGCAGACGGGAGGGCGAAAGTATCAATGTCGTGGTCATGACCTCACTTCCAGTATCATCCTCACCAGCACTATGCAAAGTCCAGTGCGCGAGGGAGACGATAAGACCGCGCCCAGTGGTGCGGTCGGTCAGACGGGAATCCAGGACTCGGTGGACTGCTACAACTAGGGATACTGTGCACGACAGTGAGGGTCGCTGTGTCGCAGCATAACTCTGTCGTCGTCACTGTCACCTACTTCAGCGATGACATGCACGTGCGAGTGCGTCTTAGTAACCCCTGGCCGCATGGTCGGTGGTGCTGGCATTGACCCATGGCTGCCCTGCTCCCCTAACCCACCATCGCTGCGGAACTCAGAGTCAAGGACACGTATGCCACCCAGTGCATCGCACACATAATGTGTATGAAAGAAATTGCTATGATGATACAAAGCCTCCGCTCCATGCATAACAATACGAATCTCTCCGCCGAGAGTGTCTGGGTTGGACCCGTGATAATGTAACAAAAGCAATCAGACCGCCCCCTACAGCCCAGGAGAGCACTCTGACTCGATCCTTGCCGTGAACGCCGTTTCCCTTTTATCCAATTGCCCATAGCAATATGACCTGTTACTGCGAACGCCTTGAAAGCAAACATTCACCATAGTGTAGAGTAGGGTATGCAATCCCCAGTCCCGAACGCCGCTGATGATGACAAAGATGAAATAGTCTGCGCTCAAGCTTGCACCACTGTTTTAGGCGCAGCGAGAAACAAGACAGGCGTAGTAGGGGGCGATGGCGGTGCTGCAATGTCAACTGCGTCCACCTCCTCTTCATGCTGGTGGTTGCACTCGAGCCCAGACCCGCACTCGATTTTGCGGCCGGCCCAGCCTTCTTGCCGAGCCATCCACATGACGAGGTTGAGGTCGAAGTTCTCGAAGAAGACTTCGTCGAGGAAACGCGCCTTTTTGCCGGCGTATGTGTGGTATTCCTCACGGATGGATTCCATGTCGAGGCCGCAGATGCGCCTGAAGCATGCAACGGTGCAGCCGGTTCGGTGCTTGCCCTTGTTGCAGTGGATCATAATGGGATGATTGGTGCGGTCCACCACCAGGCGCAAAGCTCGCTGCATTTCGCAGGAGTCGATGCGCACTGTGCCCTTATTTGCGCGGATGTGGACTCGGAAGTGCTGAATCCCCGCTTCGTCCATGAAAGACTGGTACTCAGGAGCGATAGGCTCAGGGACCAGAGTAAGAATGCTCTTGATTTTGAGATCCTTAATGAACTGGTAGTTTTCGGGCTGAGGATAGCTGCAGCGATAGATGCTGCCAGGAACCACAGCCCCATAGTTCAGGGGTGGGATGCGCATGTTCAGGCGATCAGGCACGACTGATCGGACGGACGAAGGTGTGACAGTGCCGGTTTCAGTAGTTGAAGCTGCGGAGCCCTCGCCATTGCTGTGTGGGAGATCTTCGTGGTGGACCTCAGCTGCGTGCATGTGCAGCTTCTCGCTGACGGAAACCGATAGATTTTCCAGGTACTCCTTGACCTTGTCCATCATGGTGAACTGGGCCTGGTAGCCGCCGGTGGAGCTGGCGTTGCTGTCGGGTGGTGAAGACATTGTAAGATATGTAGCGTCGAGTAGATATTCGGTGCTTCGTGGCTAGTGTAAGGTGAGGTCCGCTCTGCGTTCGCTCTTCTACGTGCTGGAAGTTTGCTTGCGGGCCGTTGCGCGACTCTAGCAACCACTGCAGCTGACTCCCTGGTACTTCGGAATCGTTTCTTAACGATCCTAGGAGGATTTGAAGTCGAAGTGGGAGGTCGGGTGCGTGGTGAGGAGTGGTGTCGAATTGGGTAATGTGTCGTGTGCAGAGGAGGATCGGGCAGAGGCCGATAGAAGGACTAGAAGGGCTGTCAGGATATTCTCCTTTTGCGAACACTGGTTGATGCTATCGTGGACCGGAGTTTTGTGGTTGTGAACTGCCAACCCCAGTGTATGCCCATCGTGCTGCCGCCCTTTAAGACGCGTAGCTTACGTGAATAATGCTGGCGCATCCCAGAAGGCTACAACGAATTTCGCAAAACGCGTTAAATAGGGATTTTGGCGACTTACTCTGCGGTCAGCTCGGGGTTAAAGCAGACATGACGTTTGCTTCTTGCGAATGGTCGAAGAGGCGAGATTCATGTTGGCTGATTGCAGGTGGTGGGAGGTGGTGTGTTCGCCTTCAAGCCCCGGCGCGTCGCAGTCCGAGTGTGGGAGCGCGTGTGTGATAGCGAGCAGTTGTGAGGCGGGGAAAGGGGTCCTCGTGTGTATTTTATGAGAAGTGGGTGCGTGGTGTTGTGGGAGGTCGGTGTTCGGGGCGTGTGTGGTTCCAGTCTTTCTCGCGGTTCGTTACGGACCCAAGTTATGCGCGACGGTCGCGCTTGCCTGAAGATGACTCGCCAAGCGGGTAGTGACGTGCATCCGCCGGAGTTAACGTCCCTTTTGCTTTGTGCAGGGCATTATGTGAGCATTTGAGCCGCCCGTTCTGGCGCCGTGCAGCTTTGTACAATGAGGCTCTTGTGGTCCAGAAGACAATGCAGCACGTGCGGCCGTTGCACAGCATGAGTTTGCGCTCAATTCACATTCCTCTCACAACGCTGCACGCCGCCGCCAAGTGGCTCGCGTCCAGCTTCTCATATTGATCCCCCCGCTGTGGCATGGTGGCATGACGCGCGGAGGCAGCCGGTCTCAACATCGTCTCGCTACCACCAGGCGAGGCCCCGAAAATTCTTGCAGCGACGACTTCCGCGCAACTTGACTCGCTCGAACCACCCTGACGCACATGCGGGACGACTTTCTCGTACCTCTGCATTAGCTGCAGCCTCGCCCGTACAAATGCTAGAAGCGAAATCTAGGCGGTGGCAGCCTCAGACAGCCTCCTCAACAAAGAAGCGCTAGTGAACGTTCGATAGCCTCGCAGGTTTGCCCTGTCAATGATCCGTTTCTCGGCTGCTCCAGAAGATGATGGTCATCGTTGAACTGTCACAGAAAAGCATTGTACGACAGGAAGCTTCACAAGCTATCAGCAACGGCCGCTTTCACGTGAAACCACACCTGATCACCCACTAACCCGCATCTGTACTAACCTCCTCTACCCCAGAGTCCCGTGCAGCATCACGATAACTTGATCGAACCTCGGTCAGTCCACTTGAAATCTTATCTGCTATAAGCAGTCTCGTCCCAGCCCTGCTTTTGGCATTGCGTTATAGTCTTCTGACAATGGACGCATCACGCTCCTCCTCGACCTCGCGCTCGCGGCGCTCTTACCCTAACCTGCACAACCTCTCCCTCGCACCCCTCAGCTCCAAATACCCCCTCGACGCCTCCAGCCCGCCAACACCAGACGAGCAAGCCCCGGGCACCCGGACACCACGCACGTCCTATATCGCGCAGAAATCCGCACCCACCACCCCAGGTATACTCAGCCTGAGCCAGAGCCGCAGCGCGTCCCGCAATGGCCGCAAGTACGCTTACGACAGCTACTTCATCAGCGAGCGCGAGGATGTGCGAGATGCAGGTGATATTCCTAAGGCGAAGAGCACGAACACACTGCATCCTGGCGTGTCCTTTGCGGAGCCAGCAGGTACCCTGGAGCACAAGAGACACCATGCTAGGAAACAAACGGCGCCGCTGCCGCTGAGGATGCCGCTGCATCGACACCATACGAGTGAAAGTAATGATGAGTGGCTGCATCGTGCCGGCTTGGTGATCGCAGGCGAGACGAGGGATGCAAGGGGCCAGGGGTGGTTGGTTAGGAGGGAGAGCTCGACGAGTCTTGTCAGTCCTGTGGATCCGGATGAGCAGGCGCAGAGGGATTTGAGGAGCATTGCAAGGTTGTCTGGAGAGCCGGCTGATATTGGTGACTTCCCCACCTTCTCGCCAAAGATGAGCAGGGCGGGGAGTAGGCTGCAGTCGAGAGTGGGTAGTCGCGTACCCAGTGCAAGACAGAGTCGACGAGGATCGAGAGTGGGGAGCAGGATTGATCTGGCGATGTCTGGACTTCCATCTGCGAGACAAAGTCTGGACATGGATGTCGAAGAGGCAATCGAACCTGACTTTGTGGAGGCAGACGAGGAAGGGCCAGACGACGAGGAAGAGGTTGCCCGTCTTGCGCGAGAACGTGGCTTTGGCCTTGGTGGCTGGATGGACGCACTTATTGGCTGGACACTGTTCTCTGTTGACGAGGACGGCGAAGTGTCCTCTGAAGAGGAAGAGCAGCCATCATCGAACTTGACGAAGGATGAGGCGAGGCTGATGAGAGAAGTCGAGGCAAAGAGAAGGAAGATGGAGCGGGAAAGCATCATTGGTGCTAGCGCTGTGAAACCGCAAGGCAAAGCAGGTGAAGACGGAAGAGAGGTCAAGATTGATGTTCCCAAACCGCCAGAAGGCCAAGAGGCGGGTGGCTGGAACGATGCTGCATGGTTGCTGAGCGTTGCGTCGAAAGCGCTGTTTTGATTCGAGCTCTATACCAATTCTCCCCTCGGAGACTTCTTGGCGACTGTGCGTACGGCTCGACCTCGTTTTCTTCCTGTGACGTATGTCGTGGACGTCGTCGATCGACTCGAAGCCGAAGTGGTCGATTTGTTGTTGTCGCGGAGACTTTCAAGTGATGTGTTGCTTCAGGAAAGTGCGCGTCTCATTTGCTCTTGCCTGAAGCGTGGATCTGCTGCGGTGGAACCGGACAACCTCGAATATGAGCAAAAAGGAACGTTTCCAGGGGCGTTAGAGGCTTTCTCGACCTCGACGAGTTTCTTAGTCGTCGTATCTTCATGACGACCTGTCCTAACTAAGTTGCGCTTTCGCTTGAACAGTCGTGTAGACTTACGAGAGCGTAGCCGGCGGACAACAACAGCGGCCACAGAATCACGGCAATTGATGCCAGCAATGGTAGCAACAATACCAAGTATGGTGAAAATGGTTGAAAGAATCTGAAGAGCGAGGTCCACCGAGTCTATGGCCGACATCATTGATGTTGATTAGGTCCAGGTACCTATGAAGACTAAGACGATTGGTCGACAGCTGAAGAAACAGAGATTTTGTTTCGACTTTATTGAAATGCTTCAAGACCATCGATGATGAAGAAGTTGCGAGTCAGTTTGTGTGGGGAAGAAGCCCTGGCTGTTGGAAATACTCAGTCCCATGTTCGAAATTTTTTTGAAAACTCACTCCAAACTGCTGAAGGTTTCCTGAGGCTGGGACTTACAAAAGAGGCAAAGTGCACATCTATCAAAACGACGAATAAGCTTCAGACACGATCTGTTCAGTGATAAGGCTGTGCCGCGATGTCGTACTTCTCTGCCTTGCGCTGACGACATTCTCTAGGCTTATGACTTCTCCAAAGACGAAGAGGAACCTTGTTCCATGACTACATGCGCATTAACCAAGTACGAGGACTACCCGATGTATAGTACAGTGTCCCTTCTTATTGGCTGTAGAGTCGCGCAAAGCTTTATGACGGCTGTGATAAGACACAAGTGCGCGGTTCCCTTCATCTTGCTATCGTACATACCATTCTCTTGAAACCCATGCTATTCACCAGTTCACTTATCCAAGCACCAAACAACCACGTCCCCAACCCTTCTCGAGTCGTCGTGAAAATGACTGTTGAAACCCCTCCAACACTCCTTGTACTTTGTGTCGCCCAGCACATCTCTTAGCTCGTCCTCCAGCGCTGCAAAAAACACCAAGTTCTGGGGCCACATCCTCCTATACTTCGCCTTAAACTTCGGATCCTGGCTCGCAAGGAACTGCGCACTGCGACTCCCTCTACTCGAAATTGTGTTGGTAGACTCCATGTTATCCCGCAACCATCTCTTCGGCCCAGGGCTGATGTAAAACTCATCAGCCTCGTCGAGATACGTAGCTCGCTGATCAAGCGGGACATTGATGGGTGGCTCGCAAGTCAGCGCCCACGCGTCGATCTCGGGGTACACGAGGTGCGAGCGCCAGGGCGTGGAGTGGCAGGGCATGAGGAAGCCGACTGTTGTGTTGAACACTGTGGTGGGAGGAGAAGAGGTGGAGTGGGAAGACAGGGCGTTGCGGGATTCGTGCTTGTGCCGGATGTAGTGCAAAACGTCGATTACGCCGCGCTGGTGGACTTGTGATGCGTAGCCTGCGAGGGTGATATTGAAGAGCAGGAGCAGCCCTACGACTGCGCGACGGGATGGTCGAGCGTGCGATAGGAGAAAAGCGGAGAGTGGGCGTGCGGAGAGAATGTGCAGAAATGGGAGGATGGGGTAGAGGAAGCGGACCTCCTTGTGCGAGATTAGACTTAGCGTGAGGGGCATGGCAATTGATGTCCACGCCAAACGCGAGAGTACGCCATACCCGAGTGGAGTGGCATTATCTGACGAACCTCGCAGTGGTTGCCACAGGCCTACTGCAGCGAACGGCAAGGCGGTTGTGAGCAGCAGAGGCAGGCCTTCGGTGAAATAGTAGTCCGGACGATTTCTACCATAGAAGACAGCAAGGGACTGGGCGATATTGAAGTAGAGAAATCGCAGAGGAGGTAGTGTCCAGATGCCATAGTATGCTCGGTCAGACAAGCCTGTCAAGCCAAGAACCGAGAATCTGAGGTTGTCAGTCGATGATCCCCGCCAGCTCCAATTTGGTTGCTCGTGCATGAACTTGACTTACCCGCATAGTATGGCTTCACGGATCAGAATATACCGCAACCCCTTTGGCGCTTGCCAAAGCGTCGGGACGGCGACAGGCAGCCAGATTAGGACATTTGTGGGTCGAAGCACACAGGCAAAAGCTGCTAGTAGCAGTGACAGACGCAATCTGTAATGAGGATGAGCCTAAAGTCAGAGTGGATCTGGGGTAGTGCCTACTGCAAGATCGACTCGCGATCATCTTGGGCTGCAACTGGAGTTTTGCCTTCTTTGCGAGATTGATGGGCTGCTGTCCAATGCCAAGGCCAGTAGTAGACGGCGATAATCGTGAAGGTGGTTTCAAGGCAGTTAGACAGCGTACGGGTTGAACAGAACCACTGCCACGGGCTGCATACCGATATTGCAAGCTAGTGTATCGCAATCAGATTGCAAGACTGAGACTTGAAGATGCGGGACGATGACATACAGAAAGAAGCGCTGTACGACTGCCGCGACCGTACACTTTCTCCGCAAATTTCCATGTGTAGCAGTCGAGTAGCGCGGCGGACACAGCTTGGACAACCTTCGGCGTTGACAGGAGTAGTTCGGCTTTGACAGGTAGACTCAAGCCACAGAAGTCAGCTAGGAGAGCCGCGACTCGGTAGGCGGCTGCAAATAGCTCAGGGTGCAGGGACGACCGCAACTGCGTTCTCCACTCCTGCTCAGCGTGAGACGGAAACTTGCAAAATGATTCCTCTACAGCATCGAATAGATGGGACTGCTTGAGGGCAAAGGGAAGTTACCCAAGTGATCCATGCATTGCTGGCCCTGCCAAAGGCCAGCTGCCATGCCGGCTCGAGCGATTGGAAGAACTCGTCCGGCTGGAAGAAGGTGCGCAGCGTCAATGCATTCACGATGCGGACGGCCAGCAGCAGCGCGAAAACGCCTAGCGTCGAGTCACGATAGCTGGTAGAGGGCTTCTTTGGTGGAGCACCAGTCCGGGAGGCAGTCGTGGCATATGCGGAGTCGCTGGCGGATGGCATTGGGCGATCAGATCAAGAGCCGCTGCAGTCGAGCACGAGCAAGCAGTCGGGGTGCGGACAGGCAAGCGAGGGACGGACTTTGATGCAGAGGTGACGAATCTCACGATGGGTTGCAGCGGGCCAGGCCAGGCTTGGCGGAATGGACCAGCTCGATGCATGCTGCACCAGAACGTTTGTGTCAGGAGTGCAGAAATTGATGATCTGTTCTATGCCGTTCTGAGTACTTCACGATAGACAATGGCCGGCGTCTAGACTGCACGCTCATCTGTTGGCCTGCCACGACGCAGTGTGACTTCGCCGAGAGGTGGTCTGTGGTTCACGATACGCAGATGGTGTGTAATAGCGCAATCATAACATTCTGTGTGCATGCCGGCCCAGCACGGAGGGGTCCTCAACACGATGGCGAGGACTGAGATGGCAAAAAGCAAAGTGCAGGCATTGAAGCTACGGCAGGAAAATCTGGGGAAGAAGGGGCAGAAGAGGGTCTAGAGGAGATGCATGTTCGTGAGGGTGCAGGGTTTGGAAGTGTCTGACCCTCGCAGATGGAGAATTAGAGTTGCCGCCTTTTAGTGCTGCTCTTATCGCGGCTGGCATAATTTCTGTGACGAGCATTTGCAGCGAGCAGGACCTCGTCTGCACACATGCTTCGGCCCAGGGAGAGGTCCTCCGCAGAGTACAGAGGGGCTGCAGGGTCGAGTCTCAACAGCCAGGCACCCGGCTGCGAACAGGCTGGAGATGAGGCCTGCTCTTATCGCACCTGGCAGCAGCTGCAGCGAACAAGGTGTTCAACACCCCTCCCCCTCGTCGTGCGGGCGCCACCAGAGTTGTGTTGAGCGCCGGGTAGCTCCAGCCAATGCGTGCTGCTGTAGACGCTAGCGCTGCATGCACCAAGTTCTGGCAGCCATGCCGAAGAGAGGCTGGCGGCATGTAGGTGATTTCAGCCCGGGCCCGGTTGAAGGGTGGTGAGAATACATGAGGCACGCCAGACTCTCAACAGATGCCATTTGCCGTGAGACGTGAGTCCTTTGAATTGATTTCTTACTGCTTTACGGTACTACGACCCGTGGTGAGCAAGGCTTGTTGTTCAATCTGTTGTGTTGTACTTGTTGGTGCCCCACCACGGCCATATCGTTCACACCAGCGGCGGTCCACCTTTTCGGGCCCTCGTCATATCACTGCCCTATCTGGACGGCTTAGGGCGATCGTTGTCTCTCAACCATCCCATCCCAGCCGTGCAGCCAAGCGTCTTCGACCTCGCGCCGTTTCGCAGTAAGCATCACCACCCAGCTCTCTGCTGCCCGCCGCCATTGTCTCCTCTGCGCACCGGACTGCCTCGCCCCTCGATCCTCGACCTGTCGCCGGCGCAGCATGAACCACCCGCCGACACCACGAGCCTCGAATAAATTCTGAATCCGAATCCGAATCTGAACGTCGGCACCCTGACATGGTTGCACTGCGCGGGCTGAACTGAGACGACTGAGCGTTCGCTCGCCATGACTGGCCCGGACCTGACAGCGGGGGAGCAGCAGCAGCAGCACCGCATGGGCCTCGACGACACCGACGTCTCGCGCAGCCGCCGCACGCCGCTCAACGGCCCGCACGACGATGGCGAGAGCACGCCCAGCCAGCAGCAGCAGTACGGCAACGGCCTGCAACGCCCGCCACTTGACGAGGCCGACAGCACGCCGCGCTCTGAGGTCCCCTCGGACGCGGTGAACGTGAATGCGAGTCTGCGGACCGCTATCGACAGCAGCGGGGAGCCCAGCTACTTTTCACCGCAGCCCCGCCGCACCTACTCGTCTGCCATCACACGCAGCACGCCCGCCTCGAACGAGCCGTCGCCCTCCACCAGCGCCAATGCCTCGACGACCTCTGTCGACCACATCACAGGCACCCCGCTAGGCGACGCCTTCGGGCCCTCGCTGCACCCGCTCAACCGCCCCGCCTACGAGCGCGACCTCTCGAGCATATCGACCGCCAGCAACGTCACCGTCCGCGCGAACCCCACCGGGCTGCTGCACCACTTCGCCTCTGTGCCTGCTGTCCCGCAGCAGCGTGATGGTCCTGTCTACCCCAACCAGAGCTACGCAGCCCTGCAGTTCCAGCAGTACCCCACGCCCTACATCCCGCCCATACAACGCGCTCGCAGCTCGCACCCTGCCCACTTCTCCGCTAACTCTGTCTCCTCGATCCCCTCCTTCGGCGCCTCGAATGTCCACTACCGCGACATTATGGAAAGTGCCCCGCGCACCGCCGGCAACTCTCCTATAAGCAGTCCTGGTCTCTTCGACCCCTCTCGACACAGGGGCTCGTCAGGGTCGAAGGAACCCACTGACGGCCTGTACTCAAGTCCGTGGCTCCACCACACTCACCGACAAGCACCGAAGGAAAGCCATCTTGCTGACGTGACGCACGATCCCGTCTCCGGCCGAAAGGTGGTCAACCAATACGAGATCATCGACGAGCTTGGACGCGGTGTGCACGGAAAGGTCAAGCTAGGGAAGGACCTGCTGACTGGCAAGTACGTTGCCATCAAGATCGTAGACAGGTACTCCAAGCGTCGGCGTTTGGGCAAGAACACCAGCCACGAGGACAAGATCAAGCGCGAGATTGCCATCCTGAAGAAGGCCCGTCACCCCAACATCGTCAGCCTTCTCGAAGTCATCGACGATCCGGCTAAGAAAAAGGTCTACATAGTCCTCGAGCACGTTGAGCTTGGCGAAGTGAAGTGGAGGACCGAAGGCGCCCCCGAGGTCACACTGGTTGAATGGAGGCGCTTCCAACGAGAGTCAGAAGGTGTCTTCGATGATGACAGGGCAGCACGAGAGGACGAACGTATCATTAGAAGAGCGCACCAGAAGCTTGCCCGTCAACGACGCAGGGAAGCTAGGGAAGCCCATCTCCGCCGACAGACCGTCACCGGCAATGAGCCTTGGAGTTTTGAGTTTGGTGGTGACTCTGACGACGACATGTACTCGGAGGCCGGCCGCAGCTCTCGTGCCTCCAACCGTGAGGACCGTCCTAAGAGCCGCGTTCAGTTTCACGACAGGCAAGACGCATCAGCGCACACGGATGACACTATGGAGACTGCGTTCCGCACTTCCATGCTTGCTCCTGGCCCCCAGGGCGACGACATCACAGCGACTGGTCTCGAAGGTACTATGTACGGTGCCTACGATTCAGAGCACGTCCGTGGCCGCACACCGAGTGTCGCCGACAGCAGCTCATCCCACCCAGATGTCGAACATGAGGAGGTCCCCGAGCACTTCCGCTACGTCCCACTCATGACCATTCAAGGCGCCTGGGAGGCGTTTAAGGATACCGTCCTCGGTCTCGAATACCTCCACTACCAGAACGTCATTCATCGCGACATCAAGCCTGCCAATCTCCTTGTCACCAAGGAGCACCGCATCAAGATCTCTGACTTTGGCGTATCTTATCTTGGACGTCAGAAGACAGACGAAGGGTTTGGGGATCAATCAGAAAACGAGATGCAAGAGGACGACGAAGCTATCGAGCTAGCAAAAACAGTTGGCACGCCGGCGTTCTACGCACCTGAACTCTGTAGGACTGACTTCAGTGCTGAAACGCCGCACATCGACGGTGGCATCGACGTATGGGCTCTTGGAATTACCCTCTATTGCCTAGTCTACGGCCGTGTACCTTTCCATGAGAACAACCCTTTTGCTTTGATGAAGGCCATCAGCGAAGACGACCCGTACATTCCACGATATCGACTCAAGCCCGTCTCTGAGCGCGCCAACTCCCGACCCAATTCACACGGGCGCAACATGCAACCGATCTCGAATGCCAGGAGAGCACCACATGATGTCGATTACGAAGAGATTGATGAGAATCTTCGTGATCTGTTGAAATGTCTGCTCGTCAAGGACCCCAAGCATCGCATTACGATACACGAGATCAAGAGGCACCCATGGCTGCTGCAAGGTCTCAACAACTACAATACTTGGATGGAAGAGACAGACCCTGATCGCTCTTCTCAAGGCCGCAAGATTGAGATCACAGACGACGACCTTGAGAAGGCTGTCGTTCCTGTTGGCCTTGTCGAACGGATGCGGTCGGCTGCGAAGAAGGCCACAGACTACGTCACCAAAAGCTTCACAAGAGGCGGATCGAGCTCCCGCCGCCGCGCACAAAGCTCTGCACACGACCTGCCCCCCAGTATGAGTACGACTTCCTCGAGCAGTACCATCAGCCAGGATGCACGACGAGGCAGCATAGCACCGAATGCGATCTTGGATATGCTTGGCAGATCACGCGATGAGCACCCACTGTCTCACAGCGTTACCGCTAGTCCTGAAGCGAAGGAACGAGCTAAGTACTTCGAAAGTCCCGACTCTCGAAAGGCGTCGCCCATGCAAAACTCTGAGACCTACCGACCGGCCATGGCCGACCGCTCCATGTCATCGGTATACACTATACGACAGTATGACCTCGAGCCGCGACCTACATCGCCACTAGTCCCCTCAGCACTACCTGGTACTCCCACTGCTTTGGATACGCCGACTGGATCGCACCTTAGCGGCTTGTTTGGTGGTCTTCCCCGTAGGGTCGTCAACAGCATGAAAAGTAAGGACAAGCTCCGGCCTCCACGAGACCATATTCGCAAGAAGTCGTTCGACAAGTTCGACAAATCGATTGATCGCCTCATGATCGGCGAGCAAGACCCACATGGTGTTCCCAGCCTTGCCTTGAGCACAGCCAGTGCGGCTGGTCACGTCGACGCGCCAGACGTAAAGGAGATGTCTCCCGTTGCCCGAAGCCGGTCGCCCAGCTACTCTGATGCACACTCTATCGACCCTCTCGACTCATCCTCCCGCCAATCATCGATATCATCACTGTCATCTCGTCTAGCTAGTCGATGGGCAGCTGCGAATGAGCTTGAAGTCGGACCCACACTGGACATTCCAGCTGGCTCCTACAAGTCCGCGACATCATCACGCTCCGCGCACACAGCCAACTCGCATTGGCTGTCAAGTGCTCACGAGACCTCGGACGAGAGATTTAGCCGTGCGAAGGACGAGTTTATTCGCCGCAGAGTCCGTGAAGAGAAGATGGGTCGCGAACGGTCAGTGTCTGGGACACAACGACCTGGTTCTGCCCACGACCAGACTGCTTGCCCTCCCAGCCCAGATGACGAGACCTTCAACCAGCGCCAGCAGGAGTTGAACAAGCACCAGAAGGTCGAGGAGTACCTGGGCACACAGCACGCAGAGTCCTCTGACAATAGCCCTGTCGGTGGACAAGAGCGTGGTCTGGCTTTCTGTTCCTCTGAAGAGCAGTTCACGCCCATGTCGCAATCAACATCGAATCCATCGATTCCGTCCGTGGCATCCGCCAGCTCTTCTGTACCAGACGACTGCGCTCATCTGGACCAATTTGCCAGCATGCTGCCCACAGCATCCGCCGACTCCATCTCACACAACCAATTTGATGCTCCCCTGGACGACCCAGCTGGTTACGATGGCGACCACGCCGTCGAGAGCGATGAAGATGACAGCAGTGACGACGACGGTGGTCTCTTCATGGGTAGGAAGAAGCCAGCGCCTAAGCCTCGGCGCAGCAACTCGATCTCCAACGCCGAGCTCGCGCGCTCCAACATCTCCAAGGAAGTCTTGAGCAGCCGCCGCCGCTCAGCACGCAGCGGCAGCAATGGCACCGTCAAGAAGATTTCCCCGCCTGGTGCGGCGGATACCTCGGCCACCACCTCCGCCGAGCAGACCCCCGAAGCATAATATCTCACTTCGCAACACACAATTTGTTCCCTGTACGATACTGCATACTCCGGGCGTCTTTCACAGCACACACATACACCATTTGCGATACCCATCGTGATTTCAATGTACAAACAGCAACAACACACATATCCACCCCATGGACTGGCGCGCGGCGTTTTCCCAAAATCTTACTGGAGGCGTTACTTATCTCCCTCGGTCTTGACCTTGTTTGGCAAGACTACTACAACTTTGTAACTATCGAGTCCGTTTTTGGTTTTCACTTTTGCATGGCAGGGCGCTGGAGGGTATACGTTTGAGAGGAGTATACACCGAGTCGACAAGTGCACGGCAGGTCGAAGGGGGCGGTATGATTGATGAAGTGTTCGCATCGCATTAGGGTAGCATGGCTTCGGCTGGTATTGGCATGATTGAAACTCTTCTCTGTGTATCAATAGTGCCTCCACTGAGGGTGCACATATGGGATGGCAGATTGATTAATCGAAGCGAGAGCCGTTGTAACAAACATTGTCTCTCACTATTATGCGGTCTGATGTGATTTTCATACGTCCCTATAGCTTACCATCAGATCACCGCCATGCCTGACCGGATGTCGAGTATCAACGCTCAGAACACTGCTGCAACTGCCGCAGCTGCCGAAAGCGTAGACGAGCATTCCTACCGATCACGCATACCATCGGACCACTTCTCACCTCATGCACCTCGCTCTCACACTAGAACCGAAGCAACCGAGCCTATCTATACCGAACCCCGTATCCCCTTTCCCAGCTGCTTGCATCAGCCATCAGCCCTACGACCGCATTTCCAGGTGTCAGCTCGTATCGACCGAACCAAAAGCTCTCTGGACGCTCACTTTGTGGCCTTTGTAATTGGACCAGGAAAGGTGGTGTGAGCGAAGGCTCTGAGCAACGAGTTGGTGATCGGCACTCCTGATCGGTGTGACAAGCTCGACAAATTTCATGGCTTGATGGACACGTGGAGTGAGCAGTGGTGGTTGTCGCCGTTGAGCGATACGCGCGCATATAATCATCCAGTGGTTTTCAGGAGAGTAGAGGCGACCGTCGAATCACCTTAATCATAACATCGAGTCGGAGCGGAGTGACGGCCGAATCACAATCGACCTGGTAAATAGTGAGGGAAGGGTGAGGATGCAGGGCGTATGCACGTCATTAGCCGGATAATGCGCGAGCTATTGGTATGCAGGCACGACCGAAAGTGGCAGTGTAGAGCGCTTTCAGGGACCGTAGGTACGGTATACGGTCCGGACAGTTGGTCGAATGTCAGGATAGGAAAGAGGAGGTAAGGAGTGGCATGTGGATTTGACCGGGTTGCTGATGAAGGAGTGGACAGTTCGAGACAAGGGTGCTGCGTGGTGTTGGCGACGGGTCGTTATCTCCGCGACAGTCAGGGTGAAGGAAGTCAACTTGCCTAAAGCGGTAGGAAACCAGAAAGCGTTAGTTGCGGTTCTGCTAGAAGGTGAAAGCTTTTTGCACCAATCAAGTGGAGTGTAGCGAGGAGAAGCGATGCTGCCTAATGCGGTAGGTTTACTAAAGTGTTGATTGCATACGAAAAGGTAAGTGAAAAGGTCCGTAAGCCAATCAGATCACACCGTGACGTAGCTTGCGCGTCTGCGCATGTGCTGCATTGAGACGAATCGAAGTGAGCTTGTGAGTTTAGGTAGTCCAACGCTGACAGTAGGATGTACGCTGTGCATGCCGCGGATTTATTGATGAGCATGTCTACTCTCAAGTGATATCTGCCAGTCAGGTCCCGAGTTCTCGAAACGAGCAACACGAACGATGGTCTTCTGTTTCGCCGGTGATTACAGCCTTTCTAGGGCGTTTGAGAACAATGGTAGAGTGTCTGGACTTGATGTGATATGAGTCTCGGGGGGCTTACGATCGAGATGTTTGAAGCTTTGCATTTCCGCTGAATTTGCTTGTTCGCCTGTGCAACGAGATTGCGAGCGCGAGCCATAGTCTTTCTGTTACACGGTGAATTCTCATTACGTTAATGAATAGCTGTATGTGGGTACTGTAGTGTCTGTAGTTGCAGAGGAAAAGATGTGTTTCTTCATTGCGGCAGCCTAAGTACCGTCATCTCTCCGTAGTGATACTGTCATCCGCGTTCCACGGTCGGAAGCTTTTCTGGATGTCGATTCTGGCAAGGACTTTCCATGAGGAATGGAGAGAGGGAGGAGACATGTGATCGAATGTTTGGATGTCAATGGCTCCTTCGACTTTATGTTTTGGAGTAACAGCCGCTGGCGGTAGGCGGGTACAACGTCCCGTGTCAGGGTGACGAAGAGGCTCCGTGTTAATGGGTTGTACAACCTTATTTCTGGCGTGTGATGGGATCGAGATAATAGACGAAGGGTCTGTCCAATGTCGATGCAAAATCTTCCCTTGGCGCTCCCATGATGGCTATCTCCATGGTCGTCAACATTCCTCGCGGCGTTACTGCGGCGAGCACGCGACGGACTGCTATCTCAGTATGATCTGCATGACAATTCTGAATCGAGTCGCACGACACAGCTCCGCGAGCGAAATTGCGAATAACAAGTGATTCGATAATGCCACATATTGAGAGGTAGCGGGGCTGCTGTACTGGCTAGGACTGATGTCATGACTGGCTCGTGGCTGAGTAGCTTTGTGCCTTGGTACAGGTTTCGACGGCGGCCGTGGATTCCAGATGCAAACAAACCTGCCACGGACTTTGAGCTTGTTGCTCTGTCGAGGAGTGCTAAAAGGATCGATTCTGGCATCTCTATCAGCGGTATCACTCTTGTCAGCGATGAAGGCACCGGGGAATCGACTTCGAATGCTCGATCTCAAGAGCCCATCTACCTGAAGCTGGACTTCGGAGACAGGACATACACGAAGCCGCTCGAGTACGGTACGTTCTTTCGCTGGAGCGCCATGGAAGAACTCAAGATCAGCCTGGAAAGAGACGGAGTGAGAACCAAAGATCTGTGGGATGAGTCCGAGAATATGGAAGTCTGCGGTGGTGATTGGGATGCCAGAGTACGTCCAGGATGGAGCTTGCAGCTCGACTGCCACAGCGTGGAAGTATTCTTCGAGAAGGACAGTCCTGAGTACGACAGCGACAGCGAAGACACCGAAGTTGATACAGAATGCTGGGTCGATGAAGTACTTGATCATTATCAAGAGGAGTGGTGCCTTCCAAGATGGAGGGACAGAGTCGAGCAAGAAACGTCGACGAAGAAGACTGTAGAAGACCCATCTTGGAGGGTGCTTGCTTTCGGATGTGTTTCGATGGTCTTATTCATCGTTGCGGTTGTAGTGTATACTGCCTGACTTCGAGGTGTGTCAAGTCGAAGTCGTGGAGGTGATCGAGAAGGAAGAGGCAGACCAGACGGTGTGGGGGCAGCTTCAACGGCCTGTGCGTCATCGCGTGGGGGAGCCGCGGCATCGGGCTCTCGAGCTCCAAGACATGAACGCGTTCAGCATCACTCAACACACACAATGACCGATATGGCCGCACGGATAGCGAACCTGCGCTCGATACTGCCAGATCTTGAGTCTGCACTGAACACGTTCACACAGTCGTCGTCGAAATTCCGCGTCGTTCGCACCGTCAACCCCACCAATACGCAGCCAAAGACGTTGTACATCCTCGATTCGAGCTTCAATCCACCTTCGATTGCGCATTTGTCCCTTGTCCAGTCAGCCTTGAAGAATCACGGCAAACTTGAGCACAGTCCATATAGATTACTGCTGCTGTTCAGTACACAGAATGCAGACAAAGCGCCCAGTCCCGCGAGCTTTGTGCAACGCATTGCGTTGATGACAGCCTTTGCAGAGGACTTCTCGCAATCGCTGAAGAAAGACTCAGCTAGTACGGAGCTTGCTGACTTGTCAATTGACATTGGTCTCACGAAAGAGCCATACTACTCAGACAAGTCGATAGCCATACGCGACACCAGCCCTCCGTTCTACTCCTCGAAACCGATCCACGTCCATCTTACCGGCTACGACACGCTCATTCGCTTCTGTAATCCCAAGTACTATCCAAAATACGATCCACCACTCTCGGCGCTGAAGCCGTTCTTCGACGACGGCCACAAGCTCCGTGTCACGCAACGGCCGACCGATCCCAACGACAAGTCTTCGAACGAGTTTGGTACCATTGAGGAGCAGCAGAAATATGTGGACGATCTGAAGGATGGCACACGCGAGAAGGATGGCTTCAGACCGGAGTGGGCGGACAATATCGACATGGTCCAGGCCACCGATGGTGTGGGCATCAGCTCGACCAGGGTGCGCAATGCTGCAAAAGATGGTAGATGGGATGTGGTTGAGGAGCTGTGCACAGAAGGCGTGGCAGCGTGGCTCAAAGACCAGGCCTTGTACAGTGAGGATGCTAGTGGCAAGAAGCTGAGCAGCTGAACATACATGCCTCGATCAACGCCGTCATACCCTTGTACATCATGAACCTTTTGATACCTGGGACTACACGCTTTGTGTGCGTAAGTGCGAGGAATCGAGTGCATAACGCATGCTGTGCCGGCTTATACGAGACGTGACAGCAGGTTGGCTGGTTTCTCTGGTCCTACACTGTTACGAGCCAGCTGCAAGCCACGTCAGCCGTTGCATGATGGCAGGCGTGTTTCGATGTGAGCACTTCCCTTCAGTCGTTCGTACGTCAAAGTGCTGTTGCCCATCGTCAACGCGCTTGTCGTGAGTGCCTTCCTTCCTCTGTATTTGGTGGCCATACCACGTGGCGCAGTTTTGTTCACTGTTAACAGCCCGCAAAACTCTCGAGATGTTACCCTCCACCTATCTCACGACCTGCAACTCGAACATGGCGTCGAAGCTGTGTTGTACGGCGACGCAGGAAGGTAGACCAGACTCACCAGAGCTGCCCAACGCCCGCCTGAGCGGTGCAACACCCACAAAGCGACCTCTACTACCAAAGCTAGCCACCTCACCAAACTCTCGATTCACAAGCGTCCAGACCGAAGACCTGCACGAGCTGCAGGAGATCTTCCATCATGCGCAAGACGGCACAGATGACCAGTCCACACCTACACGTGCGAATCCCGCACGCTTCAGTCGTGCTTCGATCTACAGCCTGCACAGTATACACAAGATGACCAGCATGCGCTCACTCATCAAGCGCAAGTTCTCCAGGGATCTTGCCAAGAAGGATTCAGGACTGCGGATCCACATCGAGGCATCGCAGAAGGTTACGACGATCGCGCAAGCCACTGTTGCCAGGACCTCGAAGAAAGAGGCCAAGCAGCAGTTGCAAATCACGAAGGAATACTTGCGTAAGGACCTGCTGAGCGATAAGAAGTCAGATGAAGGTGGCTACGATTCTGACGCTGAGATGCTCGATGATCTCGCGAGGAACATCGGCAAGAAAACACCCAGGAAGAGAACAAGCATACACAGCATCAACTGGTCACCATCGATTGGCAGGTGAGTCTGATATTGTGTCCATTTCTTCATTTGGGGCTCACATTCACAGCAAAGCAACACCAGGCTCTTCGACCAAGAGCCGCACCGATATCGGTTGCAACCGCGACCTGCAGCCATACCAGATCCAGAAACCCCAAGCTGTCTCACTCGCTTCCCGCGTTGATCATGTCTTCAGCACGCCCAACTTGCACATCGATGTCTCAGGCGGGAGAGACCGTGCGTTCAGACGCTCGCAATCTGCTACGTCAGTGGGTCTTCCTCAGGTACCGCCTCTGTCGCCGCTGTCACCATTGCCTCTTCCCAGCCTCACCGACTATGATCAGAACGGTGTTCCCTGGGCTGAGGCTATTGAGGAGAGCCTTCGTCTGTCGCGTTTTCCACTTCCGCCACGCCACGTCAGCCCACGAGGCTCGCAAAAATTGCTGCCGCTTGACGAGATTGTTAAGACACAAAAGCACACAAGCGCAAAGCCTGGGTCCAACAACGACTCTTTTTCCTCGCAAGACGTAACAAACAAAGACTTGGAAGCGAGCGCTCCACCGGAAATTCGCATACAGCAACTGACCTCTGTTGCGAGTTCCCGTCCGTCTGCAGACATTCGTATCACGCTATCAGAGAGCGCACAATCGTCACCATCGAAAGTCCAAGCGGCTCAAGAGATCGAAGAAGAAGACGAGGAGGGCAATCCTCGGCACTCTGTGCATCTTTACAGCATGCGCATCTCGCACCATCTCCGCTCGGGCTCGTTGCTGTCGTGGGAGCAGCTTGCTGATGCACCAGAGCTACCGTCTCCAACACGATCGCACCGTGGTCGCACTGTATCAGACCAGAGTCGAGTCTCTCACTTGAAACGACAATTGGCGCGGCATGAAAGACAGACTTCAAGCTCTGGTTTCGCCAGCTGCAAGGTGCCTTCCAGATGGGGCAAGGTATTGTCCAGAGACTGGGATGTTCGAGGCGACATGGCATCGTCCGTCTACTCTAGCCGACCTCAAAGTGCTCCTGACAGCTTTGTAGCGTCCCTGACAAGTCTCGGTCGAACAGGTACAACCCACGACGATTTCAGTGGCGCATCGATCCACTCGCCGCGAACGCGCCGATCCAATTCTTTCCCTACCGACAACGAAGACGCTCCTCGAGCAAAACCACGATATGGGCCTTCAAATCTTGGGGCTGTGGAGGGAGTAACTGCAACGAGCTCGCTGCTTGCGACCCGAGCATCGCTGGCGCGCAAGAACAGCGTGGCCGATACCAAGAAGTCGAAGTTTCGTGAAGAGTTCAGTCCGTCACCTCCACGCAAGAGAATCACTTCGTCTGGGTCCATAATGAAGTTCCTGAATCCGAAACGTTTCAGCGGACGAAGCCAAAGCGAAGCGTCTCTGAAGCCGGAAACGTCAATACAGACTGGTGACGCCGCGTTCGATACGCTGGATATCCCTACAAACCGCGAACGAAGACAGTCGCAATCAATGATAAGTCTGCAGGTGAAGCAGAAAGCTTCTGAGAAGGGCAACGGGGCAGATCACGTTTGGAATCAAGCACTTAAGGCCCACCAGGAGGAGAAGGCCTCGATGTTCTTACCCAAGAACCGCGATCTTGCTGCGCACGCCAGTCCCTTTCGTAAACGTAGTGGGAGCATCATGACACGCCGCAGTAGCAACAAAGACAGTGCTCCGGTAACACCGCTTATAGTAGCAGGCCCAAACGCATCAGGCTGCCTGTTCGCACCGTCTTTCACCCCGTCGTTCGCGCCAAAAGCCTCAATACCCGACGAGCTATCCCGTCCTCGATTGGTTTCACGACGCAGCGCTATGGCCAACACGAACGAAAAAACAGACGATCGAGACGTCTCGGCCACCTTCGAGAAGCAGGGTGACAGTCCCGAAGTTGTCGGAGCATGGGGACGATATCCTTCGCACACTCGTGACGAGCGTACCAACTCCGCAGGGAAAGCGGATCGCGTAGAAAGCCGAGACTTCGCGCTCGAAGCAGCAATCAAGTTTGCATCAGCTCAGGATATTGACGAAGACATGATCGGTCCTACTGAGCAAATTCCCTCGATGCCATTGATGCCAGGCGAGAAGAAGGGGAAGAAGACAGTCGGCAGCGGGCAAATGGCGAAAAGCAACTCCATGACATTTGGCAGACAGTTCCTCAAGAACTACTCAAAGACCTTCAAAAGCTCATCTATGGAGTTCAGGAAGCATGGACGGAATCATCGCAGCTCCATCACTACAGGTGGGGTGTTGGAGTTTCCGGAGCTTGAGCTCCTTCCTGAGATCTGTAGACAAGGCTCCTCGGTAGACAGCAGCAGTGATGGAGGCCACGGGCGAGAGGACAGTAGTGCAAGACGTCGAGCAAGTCGCAGCCACGACGCCGAGAAGTCGCACATACACGACTCAATGGCCACGCTGCGACCTCGACGCAACTCGTCAGCCCCAAATCTGAGCGATGTTACTTACGACGGCGCAAACGAGGACAGGCATGCAGAGGACAATACTCGCGTATGGTCCGTGTACTACGACGATTGTGTGCCCTCGTATCCTTGTGCCAGCATGAATCTCGACACTAGTCTCGAGGACTTTGGCCCAGCCCGATTCTCGTTCGAGAGCAGGCACCCCTTTATGCATTCGCGTACGATTCCTGCGCAATCTGCCAGGCACTCATGTAACGCCAGTCTCGTGAGCCGCATAAGCGTTGTCAGCCGGGGAAGTGCACGTCCAAGCCTCAAGTCCAAAGGAGACGACGATGATTTTGCGGAGAAGAGAAGCATGGTCAGTGTGCGGCGCAGCACCATGGATCTAATCTCGAAGTTCAAGGAGCAGGAGGTTATTGAGCACGAAAGGGTGTTGTCTATCACGAGGGTAGGAAGCTGCTACGGTAGCGAGGCTTTAGCTGCTTTGTGATGTGCCGATACGGGCGGTGAGTAACGTGTAATAATTCGTGTATCGTTAGGAACCTTATCAACAGAAATGATAGCCTCTACTCCGTTCTCGTGCAGTCTACTTGTAGCTAGGCAGAGAGCCAATGGTCGGTGCATGCACAGAGACATCACGCTTTGTGGATTTCGTCTGGCATGACTGTTCAGTGCCCTTATTGCTGAGTGCCATCAATACGATCGATTGTGGTGGTCAACTCATGTGTTCAAACAATGGCTCTGCGTGTGTCAACTACTGTTGATTATGTGATGCGATTAATGACGAATACTCACATAAAATCCATGTTTCATCGAATACACTCTTGTATCTACTTACATAACAGCACAAATAAAAACTTGAAGTTCCCAGCAACAAAAATCAAGACAGATCACAAAACCACTACAAAGTAAGCATCTAACAACAATCACGACTTGACAACGTCCTCATACGAACAGAATGTCTCCATATCTCACACACTCCGTCGCCGCCGCCCAGCAAAAGCTCGCAGCACCACAAGCGCACCTCGCACTAAGTGCTCGTACCGCTCTAAACGGCTCGAATGCCTCCAAGCCGGTGCCACACTGCGTGGAAGGCCATCAACTTCACCCTTGACCACAAGGAAGTTAAGAAGGTCAAGAAATTTGTACCAGCTAGCAAAGATGGCCCTGCTATTAACTTCACGCTTCATCTTAAAAGTGTGAGGACTGTCAAGAGATATCTTCCTGCTCAGGAGCTTAAGGCTAAGATCAGTGAACCTGACCCAGAGGTTAACGTTGAGATTAAAGAAAATGAGGTCGAGCAGAAGATCAAGGTTGAGGATGAGGAGAAGATGAAGGTACGAAGCACGCCAAGCTCGTGGAAAGTCTTGTAGCGAACATGCCGAGCAGATTGAAGCACTCCAGTCTCGTAGATCTATAAGCATAGAGCAGATGAATTTGTGCGGAGGGGTTCCTCGGGTGCATGGGGTGTACCAGGATGAGTGTCAATGGAATCGAATACCTCCAAGCTTTATGTGTGTGCCGTCTCTTGTGATGTCTCGTCTACCTCGTCCACTCCCTCATCTTCGCCATTGGACTCCAATAGCTCCTCTTCTTGCACGTGTTGCTGCCCAGGGTGTATGTTATCGGCTTCTAAAGGCTTACGTGCGTACCATATGAGGCATTCGCCATAGTAGTGTCGATCCCTTCTCTTCGATTCTTGTCTGCATTCAGCCAGGAAAACTTCAACTTCATCCCTTGACCAATTCAAAACCCGCGTGAACAGCCCTAAAGACATGCTGGGCAGCGCGTCCCACAGGTCCTCGAACACATAGCGTCCCAGCAGCTTGAACTTGGCGCCCTTGGCCCATTTCCCTAGCGGCCATTTGTATGTCTTGAGGTTGATGTCGATGAAGCCAGCGCGTTGGAGCGCGGGCGCTAGATGCCGTGGACCTGTGGCGTCGAGCCCGATTCGGTCGGCGGCTTCGAAGAATAGCGAGGACCAGCGCATGAGAGGTGAGTTGGAGGCCGTTACGCCGGGCGTCATGCACTTGATGGGGAACACGAGTTCCTGACACTCGATGTAGCCTCCTGGCTTCAGGTTGGTATATGCCTGCTCGAACAGCCTGTTCCAATCCTTGATAGCAGCTACCATGGCACGCGTGTGGATAAAGTCGAAGGGGTGGTGAAAGATCCATTCGCGTGTGCAGTCGTCGATCAGGAATTCGCAGTTTGGCGGCACTTGCTCGGGTTGGATAGGGCTGAGGTCGGTTCCTATGACATGAGCAGAAGGATGCTCGTCTGCGAACTCGATGGACCAGATCCCGGTACCGCAGCCAACGTCGAGCACTCGTTGTACATCGTCAGCGATCGGTGCGCGATAGAGCTTGCCATCTAAGGTTAGGCGGAAGGCATGGTGTTGAAGGTCCAGTCTTTCCATCTCGATCTGCACGCAGGTTTAGCATGTATTAGCTAGAGCACATATCAAGCAAGATTCGACTGACATTGTCATTCGGCAGTGGGTATTGACCTTCTGAGTAGCCATGGTACCGCCTGCCATTTTCGTACCGAAAGTTGAATACCGTCGACGTCGCCGACATAGTGTAGCTTTAGAGTGTCAGCAGTGAGTAGCAACAACTGATATAGGCATACGAAGACTGGCCCTCTCCATATGCTGAATCGCTCTCCGCACTCTACATGCTCGTATTAGTGCGCCATACGATGACAGTTAAGGGCCGGGTTGCGGTCTTACGTCTATCTCGACAGACGGGTCGGAGTTGCTAGCCGCATCAGGATCGTCATGGGTGTCGATGTTGGTGGCTGCACTGCTGCTCGGGGAAGCCATCTGGACATATATGCGCGAACAGGCTGAATCGCATCGCGAATTCCATCTTCCTTCGATCGGTTTTGTATGATTTCGCTCTTCCAGCACATTGGTACGGAAGGGATGATGAGGCGTGGAGCAGGTGTCAAAAGCGCCTCTGGGACGCATTCCCGATCTAGCAGACCAATCATTCAAGTGAGAAGAAGGACCAAGGAAGCTACATGCGACACTAAGGCGTTTGTCAACACGCGGAAGCACCATACGATGTCAACACGCAGGCCTCAGACGCGCGGGTGCGGCGCACGGTGGATCGGGCCGACCAAATACGGTGAAGTGTGAAGTGCACCTTCCACTTGCTGCGCACCGACGATCCTTGGTCTTTCCACCAGCCCGATCGAGTTGCACTACCATCGCTCATTCAGCATACACAGGCTGGTACTGTACCCTGTATCCGGCAAATTTTATCCAGGGCGAACACGATCTCAGTGTCCAATTTGGGAGCAAAGCACACGCGCATTCTGTGATTGTCAACCAGCGCAAGTCGCGTCTCTGGAGGGGCAGCAACGGTGAGATTCAGCCGGGCGTGCAGCGGCGCGACCAAGCTGCTGGGACAATGTGCTCGTCACACGGTACAGCGTCATATTCAGGCCGCCAATTATTCATCATTGATAACAGAACCAGCATGATGGGTGGTGAAGAAGGCGGCGTAATGTAGAAAGAAGGTGCGTTGATCTCGGCTGGCAGGTCCAGCCGCGCTGGTCCGTGCCGTGGAACTTGCATCTCGCGCTTTGCGCTTCGCAGACATCGCGGGCAACCTCGACAGGCTTTGAACGCAAAACGGACGACTCAACACGTGTCATCGACTTCTCCAATAATCGTTTCCGATGATTCGATGGTGGGAAACAAGGACCGAGTCGTTGGATCGAAACTGTGGATAATTTCTACACACGTGTCGAATCACGTGAATCGTCTCTTTTCACGTCTCCAACATCTATCTCCGCCCGTAATGCGGTCTTTCCGGTCATTTTTGTTTGCTTTTACACGTGGTGACGTACTTCCTCGCTTCATCAGCACTCTGCCTTCCTCAAGAAAGCTCCCTATTGTCATATCCCTCGGGGGCCATCAGCACCGACACATCAATATCATGAAAGGTTCTTTCCGTGGGAAGCCCATAACAAAGCACACAAGCAAGGATGTCATTCGTGCACTAGAACACGAGGTCGATTAGATCGCGCCTAAAGCCGCTGCGCAATCGATCGACGCTCTTCAAAAGTGGGCAGTTCACACCACGAAAATACCCCAGGGGCCTCATTAGCGCAACGAGATCAGTATCGTGGAACGCGTACGCGATCAGTACGTCGATGAAGATCTCTCGCTCGAAGCACATAAAGAAGTCGATTCAGACGCGAGTGCAGCGCCTACATACCCGACACTTCTTGATACAAGGTCCAGCGAGCATGTTGTTTCGCATACTGAATCTCTGCATCTTGATACAATCCACTCAAAAGCTGCACCTAATTCAGCTGTGCGGCCGACGAAACGATTGAAATCGGAATCGACGGAAGCCAGCACCTCGAATAGTAACGATATATTTGCTTCAACGAATCAACGAGGCTCTCCAAGCGAGGACGAAGCAGCCACCTTCCAAGCATTGCCGAACAAAGGCGCAGTACACGTATACGAAAAGATGAACAAAGAAGGGTTTAAGCTGATAGGTAGCTTTGTCACTGTTAAGAGGGCAGCTGAGTTCTTAGGTGTAAACAGTGAGGAGATCACAAAGATCAAAAATTCGGGGACGATCTTCAGAGAGAGATACAGATTCTCAAGTCAAATTACACAGAAGATGAAGGGATGAGGGTCTTGGGGGTTGGAACATCGTCTGGGAGGTCTACACCGACATGAATGGAGAAGAACATAAGCAAGCCCAACGTTCAAAGAGTCGATATGTCAACGCGAAGTGATCATGGCCTTTATCTATCAATGACTGAACCGAGGTCAGTTCCTGGTAGCAATGGGGGCACCAATCGCCCCCTCATACTCATCAGCTTCTCCACGGCGGATCCAACCCTGAGTACTTTGGCATCGTCGTGCGATCTACCAAACATGAATACCGAGAATCTGGACTTGGTCAATATATACGACCAGCATATCAATGATTGAACTTACGGGAGACCTGGCGCCTCTGCGATAAGGCCGTTCTCTGGATCAACGACGATCGGCGAGTCTTCCGGATAGACACCCAAAGGCACGCTCAGCACCGGCTGCGAACGCCTGCAGCACTGGAGACAAGAAGGGTATCAACAGCATATCGCAGTCGTATTGATCGAGGATATTCGATAAGTAGCCTGCGAAATACTTGCCCTTGTTGAGCATTGCTTGGTACAGCTCGTTCTCTGGGTCGGTCGTTTGTGCCCGTTCGAGACCTGCGACATCGCGAGCCGGATACTCTTCCTCGGGGCATGTCTTGGTGAAATTGATTAGGCCTTGGAGGTTGTTCATATGCTGCGGCTTAGTATGTAAGCTCGACAGATAGTCGTTGATGGCGATCTCCATGTCAGTGTCCAGGATGATCTGGCTATCTTGCTGCGACAGTTTAGCATACTCGCACAAGCCTGGTACAGCCACCTGGTTTATGACTCTCGCGCCATTGTTCTCTCGTCGGAACAACGCTCTTCCGAAAGCCGCAAGCTTGTATTCTGGTGTGGATTCGAGCATCTCGGTGGGCACACCTATTCGAAGGCCTCTCACTTGGAAATTTGACCGTTTCGACTGAAGTACGTCTAAAATATGGTCTACATAGTCAGATGAGTCTGCGTTCGCCGGCAGCAATCGCAAGGGCTGGGCGCCGCCAGTCGCCGCAATGAGTGCGTTAGTGACTCGAACCGCATCCTCGACGGTCCTTTTCAGCACACCAACCGTGTCCTGCTTCTTACTCGCATAGATAATGCCGACGGACGGTATTATATAGTTCGTCGGCTTGAAACCGACCATGACGCTCTTCTCTGCCGGACTTACAATTGACCAGCATGTCTCCGTTCCCACAGCATCAAAGTACAGCCCCAGAGCTGTTACGACTGCGCTGCCAGACGAGCTACCACTGGCCTTCGAGCCTTCAATATACGGACCGTATGTCTGGCCACCGCGAGGAGACCAGCCTGAGCACCCGCTTGTTGACCGGAAACCTGTCCATTCTGCCATGTTCGCCTTACCTAAAATGATGGCACCTGCGTCGCGCAATGCTGTCACGACTGCGGCTTCCTGTCGTGGTTTTGCGCCGACGTGGGCAAGTGACCCACAGGTGGTTTCTGTGTTGTCAAGTTTGGGGATGTTGTCTTCCAGGAGAATGGGAAGGCCGTGAAGATCAGAGCGGATCTTGCCAGCGGCGCGCTCAGCATCTCGAGCTTGCGCATCAATGTTTGCTTCAAGATTGGTCTCGATGACGGAGTTGAATTCGTGGTCAACTTCTACGATGCAGGCTAGATAGGCATGGACTAGTTGAGCGGAAGTCAATGTGCCAGCATCGAGTAGGCGACGAGCTTCTAGTAGTGTTATGTTTCTCAAAGATGGAGGTAATGTCATTGCGTTGCTCATGAGTAGTGTAGTTGGCGATATTGGCTCGAGTGTAATCGTTGCCATTTGCTCACGTCTGTCATACAACGGACATGTTGTTCACACTTCCATGCTTCAAGATCCACCATGAAGTTCTGCGACATACCGTCCGTGGCACGAATACTGAGGTCTGTGATGGGAGGTACATCAGGTCTTTTTGGTGAACGGAACGACTGCACACTTGAAAAATGGAGCGAAAGCTTTTATTCCCTGTACATACTGTGATGTACTGAGCGAATACGGTTATCGCGTGCAAGATTAATACCAGTCGAAGCCATCCACAAAAAAGGAGGGATAGTCCGAGTCCGCGGAGGTGTGGCCGTGAAGCCTAACGCGAGGCTGGTGTAACAGCCGCTATGACTAGCTGCATGAGGTGTCAGGAGGCTACGGCTGCGGCGCAGATCCGGGGCCAGATTGTGGGGAGGCTAGAGGCGAATCAGGCTTTTGGCATCTCATGAGACTTCGTGAGGTCATCAGGCCTCCGTGCGTCACCATCACTGTGCCGGGCAACCGTGCGTGTTGCAGCATTCAAGCAAATGCCGAGGCGTCAACAGAAAGCTCGAGGACATTAGGTGATATGCTGTGCGGCTGAGCGCATTCAGGATTGATTATTATATTATATATGTGTATCCATGTTTATCATGTTTCGATGGACGTCGTAAGAAGCAACTCCTCGGGCTAGAGTAACGGCCACATTGACGCTGCAGCCACGATTCAGCATGCGAAAGCCGTTCCATGCGAGATTGTTGTCTGTCGTGATCTTTGGTGATGCTCAGTACTGATGTCGATCTGTTTCTATGTGACCATGATGATGAACGCCGGCAATGCAGAGTGATATCGTGTTCGCAATAAGTTCGTAAGTCGTAATAGTCGTTCGCAGTAATTGATGTAGCGCATCTAGAAGCGCTCACGAGAGGGATCGTGTGACTGAAAGCGCTCGCTCGATTCCACCGGCATGGGCTCTTTCTCAGCCGCAGCCATGCGCGTTGCTCGGGTGTTCCTGCGTAGCATTGCTTGCACTGAGAATAGGGCAAGGATGAGCAGCGACAGCACGATCAGAGCAATCTGAATCCATTTGACAGTGATCTGGAGCTCGTCAGAATGCGTTTACAAAGTTCTTGAGGACTGAGACTTACTGCCTCGGTGCAGCCCAGAGCAGCGCTGGCTCGGTCGCTCTTGTTGGACAAGTATTTAGGAAGGAAGTTGCAAGCCGCAACTTCCCTTGTGCAGTACTTGTTCGTATTGAACTTTCCGGCCATCTGGAGTGTCTCGGATCTGCAGCCAAACACATCGTCGCCCTTGTTGGTGTAATGAAGGATGATGGACACCAGCGCCGTGACAGCTCCAACAAGGGACGTTACAATCACGGCGAGGACCCAGAACCGGCGTTTGTTCTATTGGTATTAGCATGCTCGTTCTTCAAAATGCTGATGGCACGTACAGTGGCGTCGAACGTGTCCATGCCCGGTTTGCGTAGCTGTGCCCATGCAATGAGCGCCACAACGGCAGCAGTCAGGCATAGGCAGCCAGAGACGATGGTGGCATCGGTATCGTTCTCGGTGAAATATACGATGGTCTCGTCGATTGTGTATGATTGCGTGCGATCGTTGAATGTGCTCGTCTGTACCTTGACGCCCCGAGGTGTAATCCAATCGCCGATGATCCAGTAGTGTGTCGTCAAAGCCACCGAAACCAGTGACAAGAGGAAGAAGAGTACGGATGGAACGATTGCCAGAGTGAGCAGCTTCCGGAATTCCATGTTGATTGTCCTCTGTCGCACTGCACGTGCAGCAGTGGTCAAGATAATGCAGAAGGCAGGAAAGGGACAAGGACAAGGGCCTGGAGAGGTTCAAGTACAATTGTGATCATACGGGACGGACCATGCGTTTCCCTGTTACCAGCCCTCTTGGCTCGTGGTCACCGAATATCGAAGCTTGACATGGCTAGGCGCAGCACTTGTTTGTCCGCCTTTTGCACTTTGCCGTCCGGCGCCATGCTTAAATCGAATAGTGGATTTGCTTTCGGACGATTGGATACGGTGACCATATTATGAGGCTTGAGCTTGCCTTGATCAGGCCGCGCCGCTTACTCGACGGTGTCCGTTGGTCTAGCGAGCCCAGCCACGTTGCGGCCATCAAGGCTGGCGGATACGAACTTCGGGACAGGGTCCGCGGATCATTAGATCATCGTAATAAGAAGGGGGTTGCATCCAGACCATGGTCACTGTTTCTTGCAAGCTTGGGCGAAGCACCGGCTGTGCGTGAAGAGTCGAACGTCATGAAAGGGTCTGTGGCTTGATCTTTGGGAAGCGGGGGCGGAGGATCCATTGCCAAGGAGCCACCAACTGCCAGGTCCCGGGGCCATCCTACCTTTCTCGTACAACGCACGAGCAACACTCACACGAAATCGGAAGGTCAAAGGCGCGACGGCTGCCACGGCCGACTCTGTACACCGCGAGGATCTGATGCGCTGATGAGAGCAGGGCTGACATTGTACCTCATACAACTCTATACGAGCTCCGGTCCGGCTTACTCCGCCTGCCCCTGCATAGACCATACCAACGTTCTCCTTCGAGAACACTATTCTGACCCCTCACAATCGTGCTTCGAGCATGTCTTCGTTCATCACTTGTACTTACACATACGACCCGCCTCCAGTCCAGCTTGAGATAGTGTTCTTCCAAAGAATAAACCATTAGACCTGCCCTTGCAGGTTTGATCTGATAGGCCTTCCTATGCCTAAGCACCAGTCACTCACTTGCACTTTGATACAATAGATGGAAGAGCTGGAGCCAAGAACCCACCCTTCACCTCTTCGCGGGATATTGCGTTCCCCTGGGCGACGCCTACTCAAGCAGTAGATTGAAGGCAGGATCTTGGGGTCATTGATGTCATGTCCTTACCATTTCTCCAGGAGCTCTGAAAGTTTGACAGTAGCATCGTCTTCGCGTTGGGAAGGCGGTGGGGATGGGGGGAGGGGGGCAGCGATGGTGCGATGTCCACCCTAAGTATGACTTCTGACAGTGCTAGGTTCGCCAATGCCCTCCTGTCTACGATCGTTATGTTGGTAGGAAAAGCTTCCTGAATAGTCATTCTCATCGCCCAGAGCGGGTCCTCAGCAGGATTAACATTTGCACCTGAATCAAATGTTCCTTGGATTGGCGAGAGCGCAAGCATTGCGTACTTTGAAGATGCTGCTCTGTATTCGAGTACCTCCATTCTCAACTTCTTTTTGCGTTCTACGAGCGACAAAGCACCGTGAGGTCCGCGCAATATTTTCTTATTCCACATCTTGAACATCTTCCGTATGATGTCCAGCATGACGCACGTCACGGCGATTATTACGATCATGGTCAAAAGCGAAGTGTGCCACTGCGAAGGCGCTCTGTCAAGTCCTCGTGAGTTGCGCGCAACAACTACTTCGGACGTCCACCACCACGCGTCAAATTTGACGACACCGTAGTACTATGCTGTAAAAACGTACTCCGAAGTCTACCAGGCCCTCAGGAGGCATTAGTGCAAGGTACCCACTCGGTGTAGTGCTTCTATGGTCATGGATGCCATCCCACCGTAAGAATAGACTCTTGGCCACGCGGATCCCAGACAGGGGAGAGCAGAGCTGTACCCACTCGATGACTTTTTGCGTAATTGTCAACATGATGGTCAGAAAAGTGGATCGTGTGGAAGAGGTCGTTATTTCACTAATTACGCTGGCAAAAGGCACACCTAAATACAGTCTACCGTTGCAAAAGACATTTCATATACCTTTGAAATCGACCAATGGTTGACCAGTCTCCTTTTGTGAGGCGCTTGAAGTCCTCAACGTCCGCACACTCGAGTTTTGTACCTGCAGGACGAGATTGAGGCACGTCGCCCACAAACAGTAACGGCGCTTACGTCCATCACCATACAGAAGGATCGGACCGACTTATCATGTTCACTCACACGATATCGCCGGTACAGCGAGTGAGGATAGAAGCGGCTGACAAGGCGTCCACTCTCAAGGTCCGACCCGCGCTGCACACTTGCAAATCTTGCGTTTCTGCCTACAGCATGTCACCACCAGTCGCACTCCTCCATGAAATCAACTTCTCCTAATCGTCTGAAAGGGATCTTAACATCCGTATCAGCCTCGCGCGGTACACCAAACATCATCCACTCCTCAGACAAAGCGACATAGATCAATGGATGCATTGCAGCGCAGCTCCTACGCCAGGGGCGGCATATTCATCTTGGCCACCTCTGTCTTGTACATCGCCAAGCGCTTCTTGTCTAGATCGAGCGACTTCATCACCCCATCCACACCTGCAGAATACAATACAGCCCAGGCTCTCTCGGCGTCGCCGAGTTCTATCTGGGTCCTTCGGTGCTGCTTCTTTGCAGCAGAGAGCTGTGCTTTCTTTGTCTTATTCTGAGCCTGCCATCTCTTCTTCTCAGCAGGCTTGTTCTTGGGGACCGCGCGAAGTTTCGACAAAACCAGAGTTTTGGCGGTTGTCAATGTCTTGATCTTGGTTACTTCTGACTGCAGCTTCTTCTCCAAGGCGTCGATCTTGGTACCGAGATTCTTCTCGAGGGCGGCTTGTTTCTTCTTGTGCGCATTGCGTTTCAATTTGTTGCTCTCCAGCGCTTTGAGTTGCGTGGACAGCTGCTTGAGCCGTGCGATCTCAGTCGAGGTCTTTCGTTCCGCGTTGTTGATCTGCTCACTTAGAAATTTCTGAGCGGTAGTCGTTACAGATTCGAGATGCTCTTTCATGAAGGTGATCCAAACTGGGGCGAGGTCAACGGTCTGCTTGTAGTGTTTGAGATTCTTGAGTTCGGTCTCGACGTTCTTGATGGAGCGTTGCATGCGCTGCTTGACCGAGGGCACGTTCGCATTCTTGAACACTCCAATGGCCTGTGCATGAACGTCAGTGGGATTTTGTGAAGTCAAGAGTAAGTGTCGTACATTGCGTAGAACAGTGAAGTACTCATTAGTCGGTAAGCTCCCTCTGACGCCATTAGCGACCAATGTATTGAGATCTCCTGCTTGCAGTGGGGCGGTCTTTTTCCAGATTCTGGCTTTGTATGCATTGATCGTTTTGTCGCAAAGTACGAAGTCTTTGCGATTACTGTCTGAGCCTAGAGCCTGAAAGACCAAATCGTTCAGGTTCGCTTGCAATGGAAAGCCAACGCCCTTGTCAGGCTGATTGGGTCGTTTGGAAACATCCTGCGCATTGAGTGACTGCTTCCAGAACGTCTGGAGGAATGGCACCAGAGCTTTGTCTTTCGCCGCAGCATGCTCTAGGAATAGCTTGACGGTTTGCAACTGGAACGTGAGCGCGAACCACAGAGCTTGGAGCATACTTGACACACACCTCAACAATGTGCTCTGTGACGAAGTTTGCGTAGTTTGTCGGTGCTGTATTCTTGTCGACCACCAACAGGCTGTCGATACTATCACCCGGTACTTTGAAACTCAGGGCATATTTGTCTAATGACTGTCCGTTGCCCTGATACAAGAGCGGAGCCACGGGATAGTCCAAATTGAGGATAGTCATGATCTGTCCACCAATTTTGGGCTTGAAGGTAGGGATTTCTCGTCTATCGACTTCAAGTGCTACTGTGGGAGGAGTAGTCGGTGCGGGCGCTGAGGCCTGTTCTATTCCTACCACGAAGCCCCTGGCGACAACAGGATCTTCCGCTTCTTCTTCATCGCATTCAATATCGAGGAAGCAACCATCGAAAGCTTCCGTTGGATATGGTATCTTAGGCGTGGGCCAAACGATAGGGGTTGGATTCGCAGGAGGGGTCGACGGAGGCTTCGGAGTGGGCTAAGGTGCGGGTGCCGGCTTCGGTGCAGGCTTTGGGGCAGGATTTGGTGGTGTAGGTTTCTTCTTGGTTGCGCGTTGATGAAGTGCAGATTTCTCGGCAGTTCTTGGCTCAATCAGGGCGTCACGTTGAGCAACAGACCTAGTTTTAGGGGTGCTCAGCGACCACCTTGAAGTGGCAGATTATCGACTTACCTCTCGTGAGAGAAGGAAACTCCTTGAACATCAGTTGAGAAGAACCAGCAGAAAAGAAAGAGTGTGTGAAACAAAGGCGCCTGCATCTTGACAAAACTGTGAGCGTGACCCGCGCGCAACACCGGCTAAGATGACGAATACCGTAGCGGTAAAGACTGTGAGAAATGATAATGGGGACTGGAACAACGAGAAGCCATCATGGCAATATACTATAAGAATTGAGAGCTCTGCAGGTTTCAATCGCATTGCGCGGGACTTGACCCACCTGAAGACCAGTCTCGAGTTCCGCTGCGCGAAGTCCGATAAGATGAATTTTCATGTTCTATGGACTGCACATTCGTGTAGTCCCTAGTGAGGTACGAAGACCATCATCTGAGCTGTGCATACGGTAGGATTGCGGAGGCTTCGACCACGGCATCAGAAAATCATAGTACCGACAGGATCAGCTATGTGAGGGTGGAGCTAAGAAGCAGAGCGGTCGTGAGAAACCATCCGGCTTAGCAGCGCCATAGAGAGTAGTCGAAGGCGAAGGACAAGTTCCAATCATCATGCATGCTGAGATACAGCCTTGTGAGGTGAGTGCGTCGTGCGAGGGCCAACGCATTGCAGTGCCACTGCGCGGTCGCACCTTCGATCGTACCAAAGTCAGGTAACGCTACGGAACGACATCGACATTTTGTCAGGCATGCGAGCACTGTATTCTTCGCTCCGCTATTCGGCGATCGTTGCGCAAGGCTGTCTCGGGATGTTTTATGTAAGCGCGGGAGCTAAGCCTGAAACGTACAAGCCTGCATGGCGCAGTGAAGGTACGTAGTCTTGGCGACAGGCACCTGCCCAGTGTGGTCTCATATGAGCCTAGCCATCCTCTTGCCAGCCTTATACACCCAACGCGTCTGTCCACCACTTCTCCTGAGCATTCACTACTTACGTTCAGCAGCCTTTACAGCAGTATCCACTGTCTCAAAAGAGTCACGTCACCATGGGAGACATTGATCGTATACGCAAGATTCTTACAGAAGATCCAAATATGAAGTTTGGCTTCGTTGTCTTTCGCTGTGTCTATGGAAATGACAAGGCATGGGCGAAATTCATGTGGCACCTGAACGAGCGCGTGCGTCGAGCCCTAAAAGAGGAGGGAGCAGAGGAGTTTTTGAGCGTATCGATTGGTGCGTGCAGGAGCATCCACGGTTTTGTTATGCCGATGAAGGGAATGTACGGAGGTAAGCAGCCTTTGTAAGGAGAATGAGGAAGTTGCGACTGATTATGGATAGACTGTTTCAGCGCTGGATGCGAGAGACCGACGAAGAAGATTACTGGACTGGGACGTCGCGGTTCATGGTGTGTGTGATGGTGGATAGGCACGATCTGAAGTCAGTTCTGAAGGGGCCGCCACCACACAAGTACGACACCTTCACCGAACAGCACGTGACCCTAGTATCCGCCAATCGAAAAGAGGGGTATACGCTGGTGTGTCTGTCATCGCTGGTACCGCGTGTGTACTCACTCCTGGACGGTTGCGGCTGGGAGAACTTTGCGGAGGAAGATGACGTAGCGAGGCCTTAGGTTAAGGAATACAAGAAGCGCGTCACCAGACAGTCCAAATATACATGCTGCAAGCATGGTGGCGTTCGTCACCCTTTCCAGCTCTTCCAAGCGCTCACAAAATTGCTGCCAACGCCACCTTCCTGGCCTGCATCTTGTGTCAAACAGCCAATCCTGGCCATGTCGACAATAGGTACCATGCTCGGTCGTCCATGTGCGCACATAAACGGGAAGACGCAATCCGCCAGCCTCCCAACCAACACCTTACACTCTTCCATGCTCAGCTCATCATTGAACATGATCGCCGATCGACAGGCACGGGAGTTGATCATATCGACCAGACCCGGCGGGCAAGTCGCAATCTTCCTGACCCAACTTGTTGAGCCATCACTTGCCTCACTTGGTGGGAGAGGCGGAGACTCCGCATACTTCCACAAGGCTGATCGCAGGAGGGAGATCAAGACTTGAGGATCACCTTTGCAGCGCTCTGAGATAGTGGGCGGCAGCGCTGTGATGGAGATCTTGCAATCGCTTTGCCCTGACTTGCCAGGCCTGGTATCAAGTGTGGCGGTGGCGCGGGTATCATACAAGATACCCCAGGTGGCGAAGTTCCTCGCAAACGTTTCGAAATGTATGTACTCGTGTGGTGAGACTGCAAATTGCAAAGGCTTATTGAGGATGACAATGTCGACTGCAGAGCTGAACCCTAGACTTGACCTGAAGCCGATGTGCACACTGCTGTGTCGTGGTCTACATAGGTCGCGCAGCAGAGCTTCGACCTGAATGCGCTCATCGGCGGCATGTTGGTCAATAAGGACCATGATGTCGTCGGACAGCGTTGTGTCGCCATCAGCAGCTGAACCAGCCATTCTGACCAGAACGAACTTCTTGTCGACTTGAGAGATGACCTCGGCGGAGCGAAGTGCATCCTTCGACAGTCTGGCAGAGCTCATACCTGCATCATTGAATGCTTTGTGCATGTCAATCGCAGAGCAGTGCGTATGGTTGAGGTGAGGATGTTGGTCTCCACCATCTTCGACGTCATTTTGAAGCGACATTTGCCGAATGCTCTGCTCACTCGGCTTGAAGACAGGGTTGTCCCAGGTCTGAAGTAAGCTATGCAACCATGGTTTATCTGCAGGTGCGCTGTCGATGACTCTCGGGCCCATGCGAAGTTGTTGGCTTATGTTCGAACGCGCAGTTGCAGGTAAAGTAGCAGATGAGTCTGCTTGGTGAGATTGAGGCGGCATAACACTTCCTGTGCGAGCATTGAGGAGATGGGTCCGATTGGTGGCTGGATCAGTCCACAGGACCGTCTCGTCTTTGCCGTCTGTTACGTCTTGAGAGTCGACGCAAGGCTCCGGACAGACTGTGTTTGCGGCTATGCTCAATGCGCCTTTGTTGATCGATGGTAAATCAAAATTGTCGTAGCTGTCTCGATTCTCACCGCTACAGGATTTGTGATTTGTGACCTGCCGGCGGGCATCGGCGCAATCTGCGCTGGTACCTACAGGTGCTTTCTGAGCGGCACATGTCGTATCGAAGAAGCTGGATTTGCCGCTCTTGATACGCGACCAGTCTGCAAAAGCTTGCCGGTGCGGTTGCCCAGAGGCATTCTCTACAGGGGCCATGACAGGCCTCTTGCGCTTGGCAGAACCTGATGTTACTGGTCCTGAATTCGACGTAGCAGCTTTTGCCGGCGTTTTTGATGAGGTTTGATGCTTTCTCGACGGTGTGCGATTCTGCTCATGTGAAATGGAAGGCTGAGCCGAGGTAGTCAGAGGCCGTTCTGTCAACTGATGCAGCTTTCTCGGTCGAAAGTGGTGAACAGACAACCACTGTGTGATCATGGCGCTAAAGATACCCAGTACTGCCTGCAGATTCGACTCGTTCTCGATGAACCGCTCTTCCGCTGACTCCGAAGCACGCTTGTTCTTCAACACGATTCGCAAATGAAACATGGGCCATCTGTCGACTCCCTTTCGGGCCTTGAGTTGACGATTCGTATACCCATCACTTTTGAAGCGTTTGTCTGACTCTCGACGCAGCTTTTCCTGCTCGTCCACGTCGGCGTCGTCCTCCACAGCACCGAAGCTGGAAAGAGCGAACAAACGATTGATCTCGTCGTAGAGAACGTTGCAGCCATTGTCGCCAGATAGTGGTCGGACGCCGAAAGATATAAACTGCACTTGCTTCGTTGGCGATGGATCGAGCGAAATGGCGCCTTTGATGGACAAAGCTGCTGTCGAAGCAGATGCTGGTACCCACGAGGTCCACTCATCCACGTTGATGTAGTTCGCCTGCGTCAACACATGCAGTAGGAACGAGAGATGCGTAGAGCGTGGCTTTCCTGCTGTGGCGGTGCGTCCGTGTGATGGAAAGGCCGAGTTCGAGATGTTGAAGTTCACAATCGTTTTGTTGTCGTTGTCTCTGACCTTGAGATAAACCAGTCCTTGCCAGCTGAGGAGAAGCCCCACGACATCTTTCCTGAGAGCGTCACGTAGCCGCGCTTGCTCTTGCTTCTGATCTGTGGCCAACGCACGCTGCTTGACTCGTACAGGCATGTTGCCGAACAAGTTTCGAACTGTGACTCGAGTGCCATGCTTTGCGTACACATGATTGTGCGCAGCGGTCGGTGTCTGCCTCTCTATCGCTTCGGCATGGTGGAACGAGATCGAATTGTGCGAGCGGTGTGCGTGATGGTGCGAGGTGACGGTCAATAGAGATATTGCTGACAGAGAGGCCAAAAAGGTGCCATGCTGGCCTAAATGCGGCTCATCTGACTGATACTTCGAAGTCCCTGTTTCGTCAACAGTCATTCTACAAAGATTGAGAGGTGTACTTACAGTACAGCTTTCCTAGACCACCATCTTCGCTGAACTCAACAGGTGGTATACCAAGGCCATCGTCCTCCACCGTGCAGCCACCCCGCGCAAATTCGACCGTGACATCGATCTTGGCCGCTTTGGCGTCCAGTGAGTTCTTCAGAAGCTCGACAACAACACCGCTGAGCGACACAATTGCTGTCGAAGACTTGATTTGGGCAACGACCCCGTCTGGTAAGGGCCGTATCGACATCGTCTTCAACCGCCGCCGGCGTGAGCAAATGACGTACTGCCAGCCATGTTACAGCTTTAGATTGTGATGTGCCAAACAGAGTGGAGACGGGCGGAGGATGTTTCGACAGCTGCGACCCACCGGCGCGTCGAAAGGCGGCATCGTCATTGCTTGGCGCAGCGGGCCGCAGCTCCTCACATGGACCCTGACTGGGGGCGCCTGCACGTACAGCCAATTGCTCCTTCCCTCGTGCTGCATTCAGCGAACAATCCTACCATACACATTCCTCTGTTTCAGCGACTATATATCACAGCTTCGCCTGCCGCCAGTGCTGCAAACATCATCGTTCGGTCATTCTGCAGTGAGTGCAGCTTGCCACCGCTTCACTCATTTTCTGGTCAGCTAGCTGAACGACCAGCGCATCGTGCCCTCTAGACTGCAAAACAATCCGTCGTCATTGCCCAGTCCACGCTACTCCACGTGGAGCATCGCCAGACCTCCAGCAACCAGAACAGGCCACGCGCACCGCGAAGGCTCGTCCGTAATATCGTATAGACGGTGTTTGAGTGTCCACCCCTTCTGCTGTTCCTGACGCTAGACGAGCATGGCCACAGCCGAAGCCGCGTCGAGACCCCATGGTACGTCTTTGTGTGCTGCACAGCCATTGCCGCGCCAAACATAGCTCGCGGTTTCTTTCTTATCTCTCTTGTTTACACCCCTCAATTTCTCTCGCTCCCACACCTCTTGAGCCCTGCTAATGCGCGGCTTCAAAGACCGACAGACGACCCGCAAGCGGCCCTTTGCGGGATGGATGAGGCGGCTTGCGAATCTCAAGCCCTCGTCCTCAGACAGCCAGAACGGCATTGGCAAGAAGAACGGCGCTGGAAAGAAGGCTTCTGCGCAGAACAACCCGTACCCCGAGTCCGGTCGCATCAATCCGGATGCGCCGGGTCACCTCTCCTTTTCGACGCCTGATACGCCGCACTCCCACGAGAGCTTCACATCGGCCGAAGAAGCCGTCGCCGCACAACAGCGACAGCATGCTAAGAGCACGAGATCGAATGCGCCGACCGTGGCGACTATGCCAGAGACAGTGCACTCGCAGCGGTCAAAGGCAGAGACGGGCAACACCAATCAGAACGGCGGCAGCACTTTCTCGTCGCCCAATGGCTCGGAGCACTCTCTCACCACCACCCTGACGACTATACAGTCGACTGCCCCCTCACACATCCTAGGTGCAGGCTCAACAACGCAGCCTGCAGCGGCAACAAACGCCCCGCCTGTGCACTTCTCCCACCAGTTCCCCACCTCACCTCCACCGTCCGCAATCCCGCCGCATCTGGCCCCTCAGCAGGGTCCCCATTCTTACCATGTTGCGACAGCAAACAACGTCCTTACCGATGACGCATCGATCTTGACCCTCGCATCGTCATCGAAACGTCGCCGCCGCAACTCCCTCGACACGAACGCCTCAGTGCGCGCAATGGCACCCTCCTCGCACTATGGAGGTAGTCGAGAGTCACTCCCTCTGAGTGTGCTCTCTGGCAACATGGACAATATATACTCGGCCTCGAACAGGCCCGGAAATGCCAATAATCTGTCGAGTGCCAATGCTGAACGAGCGAGCGTCTACTCCGTGTCTGGCGCGACAGCTCCAGTACTCAGCAGCGAGCGCAATAGCTACTACGCAAACAAGCAGGCGGATGGACTCAGTGTACGAAGTGGATTTCTAGGCCACGGCCGCACAGATAGTATCAGCAGCATCAGAGCCATGCACACTGCCAGCCCCCTAGCCAGCCCCCGCGAGCCACCCCTGGCCACGAAACTGAGTCGTCGAAGCTCTGAATGGATTCCTGACGCTCGAGAGGCGAGTGATGAGGACGAGGAGGAGAGACCAGTGGCACCTATACTCAAAGAAGAGTCAGAGGAGAAGGACGTTTCGAAGCCAGCGTCGTGAACGTCACGTCGTGGTGCGAACATGTATTCTTGACATAACAGAATACAACAGTATTGCTGGTACGACGGACTAGAACATGGGAGTGGTTGATAAATTTGAATGCAGGGCGTTGGGGCACGTTAGGAGGGCATTCTCGATTATATACCCACGGCTCTCAAGTAGAGCCCATCTATATTTACTGAGTTTCACACAGTCGCGTTGCCAGTGCTCGACACGAGGTGTTCTTTGTGCGTGACTCGCGATTGTCCACTTCGAAGCTGACAATGGAACGTGCGATGAGCCAAAACCAGCAGCCGATGACGTGCTCACCAACAACAATTTTCACGACGAACCATCACTGAGCAAAAACTGCCACAGCGCTCGTACTGGACTCGCCAAGGCCGAAGTTTGCAGCTCGTCCAGGCCCTCCATTCATCACGCCCCACAGAAGAATGATGCGAGCCAATACCATTGACAACAGGACTGCTACAGTGGACAGGCTCACATGGCACCATCGATAAGGATGGGTCAACAGGCCCTGCGGCAAGAACATATATGTGGAGGATCTGCTCATCTGTGATACCTTCACAGCACGTCGTCTGAGCATTACGAGGCTTCGAGTTCCAGTCCGCAAAATGGCTGTCCCTTCATCATCTCGGTCACTATCGATCAGCGACGATGTCGTCTCAGGAGAAACAAAGCAAATGCAAGCCCTCACAATCCAGCCGGGGCCACCTTCTCAGGCAGCTCACGGCGCCGATGCCGCTCTCCATCTGCTCAAGGAAACAGGCGGCCTTCGTCAGCCTGTAGACCCCGAGGCGAGCAAACGACTGCTACGCAAGATCGACTTGCACATCATGCCGTTGATCTGCATTGTCTACTTTCTGCAATACATCGACAAGACAGCGATCTCATATGCATCTGTTACTGGTATTATTCAAGATACCGGCCTGCATGGTAACCAGTTCAACTGGGTTGCATCAATCTTCTTCTTTGGGTAAGTCCACTTGCGCCTCGCTAGAAAAAATGCTAAATGGATGTTCAGACAACTTGCGTTCGAGTTTCCAACCATTCGCCTTATCCAACTCTTCCCACTTGCCAAGTACGTCGCTGTCAATGTAACCATGTGGGGTGTTGTGCTGGCTTCGCTAGCCGCTTGCAAGTCGTATGCCTCTCTCCTGGCTTGTAGGTTCCTTCTTGGTGCAGCGGAGGCAGCTGTCGTACCTGCCTGGGTCATGTTCACCTCGCAGTGGTACACTCGCAACGAGCAGGCCTTCCGCGTCGGTATCTGGTTTTCCGTCTGCGGTGCGGCTCAGATGTTCGGTGGCTACTTCGCATACGGAGTGGCGAACCACGTCGGTGGAGATGTAAATGCTGCTCTGAGAGGATGGCAGGTCATCTTCCTCTTCTTGGGCCTTCTGACTGCCCTCATTGGCATCAGCTTCTGGTTCATCATGCCTGATTCGCCAGAATTTGCTGGATTCCTCTCGCCCGAAGAGAAGAGCCTGCACGTTGAGCGCATTCGTGGAAACATCCAAGGCATTGGCAGCCGGACCTTCAAGGAGGATCAATTCTGGGAGGCTATCAGCGACCCCATGACCTGGCTGTACGCTTTCTGGATCTTCGCAGCCAACATACCCAACTCAATTGCTACGTCATTTGGCAATATCCTGGTCAAGGGTATGGGCTACACCTCCAAAGAGTCCCTGCTACTCGTCACGCCGCTCGGCGCGTATGAGATCGTCGTCCTTGTGGGTCTCACCTTCGTCGCAATGAAGACCGAGCAACGTCTCTACGCCTGTATCGCAGGTCACATCCCCGCCATCATCGGTGCAGTCCTCATGGCGACCACCAACAAAGTCCCTGCATTGATCGGCTACTACTTCTCTGGCGGCATTCCAATCGGCTGGACCACGATCCTCGGTTTGCAAGCGTCAAACGTCGCAGGCAGCACGAAGAAGGTCACTGTCAGTGTTATCGGTACCATTGCGTACACCATCGGCAACATCATCTCTCCTCAGACTTTCCAAAGCAAGGATGCGCCGCGCTATCTGCCTGCGAAGATCAGCATTGTCATCCTATATGTCTTGATCACTATCGACCTGTTCTTGATGCGGTGGCTCTTCGTTCGCCGTAATCGACAGAGGAATGAAGAGAGGAGGACCAAGGGTGAAGATTGGAAGGCTGAAGAAAACCACGAGTTCTTAGACCAAACGGATCTGGTGAACAGGGAGTTTAGATACGTCTTGTAGACAGTAGCAGGATCTACCACGAAGATACATCCTGCAGTCCCAAACATTAGTATCATGCAACAACTTTCTGTCCAGCTCGGGCGGCCTTACCTTGGAAGCTGGAACGATGACTCCACCTTCCCCGAAGCCTCTGAACGTACAAGTCCTCCACGCGTCTTTTTGTAAGCGCGGAATTGGGTTCGGAAAGTGGGCAGGATTCCGAGCAATCCACCGGACTTACGAGCTAGGCGTCAGCTTCGGCCATCCGAAGCACCGAGTCCGCTGTATCAACCAATTAAAGCAGCTGTTCCCATCTGATAAATCTTGATAAATATTCTTCCGGCCAAAGCTCGATCAGATAAGAGGCAGCATGCCCGGCAACTACACGCCTCTGTTCTATGTACAAAAAGTTCGGCTTTGCCCTCCTCATTCTCTTTGTTTCTCTGCTCCTTCCGTCTTTCGACACCTTCATGCTCAGAACCATCAGAAACATTATGATTCAATCACCACCAAAGAACGTCGTCGTAGTAGGCGGATCCTATGTCGGTCTCAACCTCGCCGAATCGCTCGCCAAACAATCGAGTGACAAGTTCCGCGTTCTCCTCATTGAGAAGAACAGCCACTTTCAGCATCTTTTCGCATTCCCGCGATACGCACTTACAACGAAAGTCGACACACACAAAGCCTTCATCCCGTACCAAAAGAGCAGACTTGGCCTCGAAGGCGCAATCATACAGGCCAAAGCGTTAGAGCTCAGCAAAGACACTATCACACTAGACCGCGAAGTCGAACTTGATGGCGTCAAAACGAGACAGATTCCCTTCGCCGCGCTGGCGATTACAACAGGCACGAAGCTCAGCCCGCCCAGTACTCTCCCCGGCAGCGAGAAACTCGACGGCACGCAGTATCTGCGCAAACACGCCGCACAAGTCGAAGCCAGCAAGAAAATCGTCATCATCGGCGGTGGCGCAGTGGGCGTGCAAATGGCGACAGACATCGCGCAGCTCTTTCCCTCGAAAGACGTCACACTCGTGCACTCTCGCTCCACAGTGATGTCGAAATTCGACCCTCGCCTGCACGCCATCGTATCTCAGCGCTTCTCCGAGCTGGGCGTCAAGACCGTGCTTGGAAATGGCCGTGTACAAGTCCCAGAGACAGGGTATCCGACGGATGGCTCGGAGTTCAGTGTCGAAGTTGCGGATGGGACGAAGATCCCCGCTGACTTTGCGATTATTTCGACTGGCCAGACACCGCAGTCTGACATTCTGGCTACGCTAGCGCCGGAGTGTGTTACAGACGGCAGGTTCATCGCCGTTAAAGATACGCTGCAGATCAAAGACGAGCGGTTCCCGAATATCTTCGCCCTCGGCGACATAGCGGACACGAAGGCGCACAAAGCAGCAAGACCGGCGCTCAAGCAGGCTGAGGTTGTGACGAGTAATATCCAGCGTTTGCTCTCTGGTGGTAATGAGGAGCTGGAGAAGTACGAGGTCACTGATCCGGCGGCGATTCATCTCACGCTGGGGATCGAGAAGAGTGTTATCTTCCGGAATCCGAGAGGGGACGGAGGTGAGGGGAGTGACGAGCCAGTGATTATGCACAAAGATGACGGAAAATTCGATATGGGCATCGATGGAGTGTGGGCCAGGCGAGGAGCGGACATCACACAGGCTATGCTGTAAGAACGGTAGACACTGAGGCGGGGTTGGCGCGTTCTTCCACCACTTAGTCAAAACAATGCAAGATTCCCTCTCCAATGCTAAAATACCATTCTACGTGCTTTCGTTTCTATCGATCTATTGTCTTTTCATCGAACAGTAACAGATCATCTATCCTTGCTTTGGGCGGGACTCTAGTGTTTTAGTCCACAAGGACTAGCTCGGAGCTGGTTGAATTGCCAGAGGATCGCAGGTTCAACTCTTATAAGCCATGGTTGGTCAGCTGAACTGCAAGGATCGTATTATTTTTGTTGGTCTTTTTGCGTGGCTTTCACCTTGGTGGGAGGAGGTCCTCAGCGCTGCGACGTACCCACCCACCACAGCAAAGCTCCGGTAGTACCATGGGAATTGTTTATCCAATTTTTCTTGTGAATCAGCCACGGATACTCAGCGGCGTCATCTGCCATCCAGATATCTGCGATACAAACTGCGAATGGACGTCCGACAGCAACTGGCACAACGGATCGTTATCCAGCAACTTCTCAAAAGCGTCCTTGGTGCTCTTCGCACTAGGTAGAACCAACTCATAGCCTCGAAATGAATGGCGTGCGCGCTTGCCGACAGTTCATACGCCCCTCTTCGCCTTGCATGCATTACTCTCCTCTTCGTCCTTATGTTCGTGGTAGTCGCAAATCTCCAGAGGAGCGCTTCTGACGGGTTTTGATGGGCAATCTTCGAGTACTGCCTCAATACGAGTCGGTAGAAGGAGAGGGGTAGTTCCTGGTCACGTCTCGTCCACAAAAGATCCCAAAGCTCAGGTGTGACCATCTGGCCAGATGCGTCAACCAGGAGGCGGCACATCGGGAAGGTCTCCGGAAGTTGTTGGAAGGCGTAAATCACTGGGGCGATGGGATGAAAATTCTTCAACAGAGTGAATTCCATGAACTAATCTATGGTGAGACGCTTTAGTGCCGGTATATCGTATTTGTCACTGAAGAAGTGAAGGTGCATCAGATTAGGCCACTGCGCGTACTACTCATCAGGTTCTGACAAGTGCCATAGCTTGAAGAGATCAGCATTGTCCTGCTTGTCTGAAAGGCGTTGATGGTAAAGCCAGTGAACGAAGAGGTCGACAGTTTCGGCCAAGGCTTCGACCTGAGCTTTCTGAATCTCAGACTCTTCGAAATTGCCACCGAACGCAGCGCGGAAGAAGGGCGAATGATATTTCAGAAGCTCTTCATGAACGATGAAAGGATTTTGAGCAGCTTCAATCGAAACGATCGTCGCAAACTTGGCGCCATGCGCACTTGCTGTGATTAGCAAAATGACAAAGCAAGCTACTTATGGTTTGCATTGACATACGAGATGCGTGGCGGCTTGCGTGCAGCGGTGTCTCCAGGTGGCATTGCAGACGCTTGAGAGCAGGAGATGTGTGTGTGCTGGACGTTGTCAGGTCGGTGCGGTGGGAGGTGGTTGTCCTAGTGTTAGGGAAGGAAGGCGCGATTGTCCTAGTCGTTAATGGGCAACGACATCCAACAATTCAAGGTAAGTGGAAATGGGCGCGAACTGAACATGCGCGCACAACTCTTGGTGCTGCGCCGGTATGTAGACATTGGTATAGTACAAGCATAGCACACTCTTTACGCGTTCACCTCTTTCCCGAGGTTGCGCTCTGCAACCACGAAATCCTCCTCCGGCTCGACGACCTTGACCTCCTTGCTGACCGGCTTGGGAGGCAGCGGATTGGGGAATTTCCACATGGGCACCTCATCCGGGAAGCGCATATCCCTTCTGATAGCCTCGTCGGGGTAGACCTTCCTAGGCGCGGGCAGAATTCTGTCATCAATGCCGTTCTCCTGCTCGATGCGCATTGTCTGGACCATCTCCTGCAGCTGGCTCATGCCGTCCTCGCGGAACTGTGTGACGCGCTTGACGTTCTTGGCGGTCATGTCGTTGAACTTCTTGTTGGGCGGCAGGCGTGCCAGCGTCTTTGCGGTCATGGCGAAGCGCATGTCCTTGGGTCCGTCGACGAGCTCGAGGATGGCGGACTCGGCCTGGTCTTCCTTCATGGGCTCAATGCGCAGGACGCGCGTGTATCCGCCGGGGCGGGTGGCGTAGCGCTCTCGTATGGGGCCGAACAGCTTGGGGACCATGTCGTTCGGTTCCTGCGTTGTCAGTATGCCGTCGTCGGAAGATTGATGGCGGTTATCCTACATAGAAAATCTGGTGCGCCCGCCGCCGCGACGCCTCTGTATTCTTCTTGCCCAGTGTGACCAGCTTCTCCGCGAGCCGCTGCGCTTCCTTCGCCTTGTGCCATGTTGTCGCTATCGACTCGTGCTTGAACAGCGATGTGACGAGGTTGCGGAGGAGCGCCTGGCGATGCGCCGACGACCGGCTGAGGGCGCGGTACTTCATGTGACCGCCCGCCATTGTGAGAGGTAATTGATGCTACGAAAGTACGAGGAAGAAGAGAAGGGCGTCGGATGCGGCTCGCGATGCTCTCCCCAGACTAATCGCGTGGTCGATGCTGCATCCAAAAGTTCTGCGGCGAAGTTCTGCCGACGCCATCTAATCTTATCAATCGATCAGCGATCATGCACCCACTTAACGCGGTCTCGCGCGGCAGAGGAAGTCAGAACAGCAAGATCGTTGTAGCCAACGCAGGACCTGTCTGCGCTCATTCCGTGACGAGACAATTGTCGACTGTATCTTATTCTGCCGGGTATCTGACCTGATTTCCAGCTTGTTCTGCGATACAAAAGCAGCAATGCGATGATGCATGCAACCACTTAACTCAATGCAACACGCTAAGCCCGCGGCTGGTTACAAATCTGCAGGCGCGACGCGTGAACGTGCTCAGACGCGTTGCCGTGCCAAACACTTAAAACCTCTCCAACCCCACTGCACTGTTCTCTCCTCACACCACTCCTTCCCCTCTATACCCTTATACCCCATAATACTTTCGCGTCTTCAATATGTTTGTCTTCAAGCGAGGTACGTACGCGCCAATGCTACCGCGTAAAGTGGTTTCTAGCACCCCTGCACGCCATTCATACCGTGGCCGTGGCTGACAGTCGTGACCAGATGGACGCAAAGAACGCGTACAGTTCGACAAGATCACAGCCCGCGTGTCGAGGCTGTGTTACGGGCTCGACCCAGACCACGTCGACCCGGCCGCCATCACAATGAAGGTCATCTCGGGCGTGTACCAGGGCGTCACCACAGTCCAGCTGGATGACTTGGTACGTCACCGTGAACGCGTCCCATCTGCCCCGCGACTAACACACACAGGCCGCCGAGACAGCAGCGTACATGACCACCACACATCCGGACTACGCCATCCTCGCCGCGCGTATCGCCGTCTCCAACCTCCACAAGCAGACGAAGAAGCAGTTCTCTGCCGTCGTCCAGGATCTGTACGAATACATCAACCCCAAGAACGGCAAGCACCAGCCCATGATCTCGGACCGCGTCTACAAGATCATCCAGGACCACGCCGATGAGCTTAACAGTGCTATCGTCTACGACCGCGACTTCAACTACCAGTTCTTCGGCTTCAAGACGCTCGAGCGCTCATACCTGCTCCGCATCAACGGCAAGGTCGCCGAGCGCCCGCAGCACATGCTCATGCGTGTTGCCGTCGGCATCCACATGGAGGACATCGAGAAGGCCATCGAGACATACGAATACATGTCGCAGAAGTACTTCACACACGCGTCGCCGACGCTCTTCAATGCCGGCACACCCCAGCCACAGATGTCGTCCTGCTTCCTCATCGACATGAAGGAGGACAGCATCGAGGGCATCTACGACACACTCAAGACCTGCGCGTTGATCTCCAAGACTGCTGGCGGTATTGGTCTCAACGTCCACCGCATTCGCGCCACAGGCTCCTATATCGGAGGAACCAACGGAACATCGAACGGTCTGATTCCCATGCTCCGTGTCTACAACAACACTGCCCGCTATGTCGACCAGGGCGGCAACAAGCGTCCCGGTGCCTTTGCCATCTACCTCGAGCCATGGCACGCCGACGTCTTCGGCTTCCTCGACCTGAGGAAGAACCACGGCAAGGAGGAGGTTCGCGCCCGCGATCTCTTCTACGCTCTCTGGATTCCCGATCTCTTCATGCAGCGTGTCCAAGAGAACGGCGAGTGGACGTTGATGTGCCCCAACGAGTGCCCTGGCCTCGCTGACGTCTACGGTGACGAGTTCGTCGCCCTCTACGAGAAGTACGAGAAGGCGGGCAAGGGTCGCGAGACTGTCCGTGCCCAGAAGCTCTGGTACGCCATCCTAGAGGCTCAGACCGAGACTGGCAACCCCTTCATGCTCTACAAGGATGCCGCCAACAGGAAGAGCAACCAGAAGAACCTCGGTACCATCCGCAGCTCCAACCTGTGCACTGAGATCATCGAGTACACTGCGCCTGATGAGGTCGCTGTCTGCAACTTGGCCTCTGTCGCCCTTCCCTCCTTCGTTGACTTCAAGCGCGGCGAGTTCGACTTCCAGAAGCTTCACGACGTTGTCCAGGTCTGCACACGCAACCTCAACAAGATCATCGAGGTCAACCACTACCCCGTCGAGGAGGCACGCCGCAGCAACTTCCGTCACAGGCCCATTGGTCTTGGTGTCCAGGGTCTTGCCGACGCTTTCCTTGCCCTCCGCCTGCCTTTCGAGTCTGCTGAGGCCAAGCAGCTCAACATCCAGATCTTTGAGACGATCTACCACGCCGCTCTGACCTCGTCCTGCGACATTGCTAAGGAGCTCGGCCCTTATGAGACATATGAGGGCTCACCCGTCTCCAAGGGTGAGCTCCAGTACGACCTGTGGAACGTCAAGCCCACCGATCTCTGGGACTGGGACGCGCTGAAGGCGAAGATTGCTCAGCACGGCGTTCGCAACTCGCTGCTCGTGGCCCCCATGCCCACTGCTTCCACCTCGCAGATTCTCGGCAACAACGAGTGCTTCGAGCCTTACACGTCGAACATCTACTCTCGCCGTGTGCTTGCGGGTGAGTTCCAGGTCGTCAACCCCTGGCTGCTCAAGGACCTGGTCGACATGGGTCTGTGGACCGAGAGGATGAAGAACCGCATCATCGCCGACGGTGGTTCCATCCAGCGCATCCCCAACATCCCCGACGAGATCAAGACTCTGTACAAGACTGTCTGGGAGATCTCGCAGCGTACCATCATTCAGATGGCCGCTGACCGTGGTGCCTTCATCGACCAGTCTCAGTCTCTGAACATTCACATGAAGGAGCCTACTATGGGTAAGATCACATCCATGCACTTCGCCGGCTGGAAGCTCGGTCTCAAGACCGGCATGTACTACCTCCGCACCATGGCTGCTTCCGCGCCGATTCAGTTCACTGTCGACCAGGAGGACCTCAAGGTCACTGACACGAACGTTGCTCGCGCCCTTCCCGCCAAGAGGCGTCAGCCCGGCTTCCAGCAGGCTGGTGTTGGTTCGGCTGCTCCCCAACCCATGTACGCCACCAAGACACCCAACGGCGTTGCAGAGGAAGTGAATGGTGTGCCTACACCCTCGGCCACCCCACCACCTGCTGCTGAGAACAAGCTTCCTCCTACATCGAACGCTCTCGCCAGCAAGCCTTTCAAGGCTGATGTCGAGGAGGGCGACAGCCCTAAGCTCGTCGCTGCTGATGCGGCCAGCAAACCCGTTGAGGAGGACGCCACAACCAAGGAGAAGCAGTCCGAGGACGCAGATGACGATTCCAAGGAACGCGATGGTGACATCTACGCAGAGGCTGCTCTTGCGTGCTCGATAGACAACCCCGAGTCCTGCCTCATGTGCTCTGGTTAGACGGTCATTTGCTTCAGTATTGTACATGTTGTAAGATTTGGCTGGGCGGGCGACTGCCCTTGGTTTTCGGCGTTGAGGTCTGGTTTGGGTCACGCGCAACGCGCAAGAGGAGGAATGATTTCATGATTGAATAGCGATTTGATGTTTCTGTAGTCTTAATCCGTGTACATCACGTCTTCAACATCCTCATCCCACGCTTATTAGATTGGTGATTGTATACGTGGTGGTCGAGTTGATGCCGACGGTACCCATCTTCCTCTCCCTCCGATTCGTGCACTGAGATCCACCGCCGTCTCACCCCGCGTCCTTATTCCGAAACGACCCCACGACGCCCTACAGCTGTACAAGTCTATATCTACCTGCGATTGACCCACACTTCACGCCCTTAGCTGTCATTGAAGCTCGTAAGTCCCTTTACATATAAGGCCTTTCGCCCGTGCCGCCCTTAAGAACCATTGTCTATCCCCCAAGCTCAAGCTGACAGCCTCGGTCCAAATAGCTCCCCAGCTTCACGCCTATGCTCTCCACACTCCGCCCTCTACGCACAGCAGTCTTCCGCTCCACACCAAGCTTCACAAGACCAATCGCACCCATACTCCGAGTCAGCGTCATACGCACAATGGCATCCTCCTCCGCGCCGCTGCAGGAATGGCTCGTCATCATCCCCGACCACCAAGGCGCGCTGCAGAAGCGAATCAGCGTCCGCGAACAGCATCTTGGTGGGCTGAAGAAGGACGACGAGGGGTTTTGGCTGTGGGGCGGTACGTCCCCTCTTCCTTGAACACACACATACTCTGCTTGAAGCTTCTCTGCACTTTACGAGCCATGCTCTGAAGCGATACTATGCCTGAGAGCCCTGCTGTGCTACGCTACAGTTGCTACGCTACTGTCTAAGCTCGCTGCGCTCACTATGCGCGGCTTCACACCAATGATGTTAGGAAGCTTGCTTGGAAAGCTCACTAACGCTTGCTGTTAGGCGCCATGCTTGAAGAGCCCATCGCCGAGGGCGCCACAGGCCCGCCCAAGATGAAAGGCAGCGCGATGCTGATCGGCGCAAAGACACGCGAGGAGGTTGAGAAGCGACTTCAGGAGGATGTGTATGTTGAGGGTGGCGTGTGGGATTTGTCTAAAGTGCAGATTATTCCATTTAAGAGCGCGTTGAGGAAGGCGCTGTAGATACAAGCGAATGCGGTGAGCTGGAGGAAATGAAATTTTGAACGTGTTCAGGCCAGGTCGGTCGGTGGCTACGCGCAAACAATAACGCGTGATGTGATGTGCCCTCCAAGTCGTGAGACTGGATACATTGATATGTACGAGGTTATGGTGTATTTACAAGCGCTCGGCACCAGACTAAGGTACTGCTTGCTGGACCTTGCTGCAAGCGATTCTCTAACCGTTAGTAAATACGCCCTCTTGGAAGTCCACCACGACCGTCTTCTGCACCACCGCGGCTGCTGCCTCTTTAAACAATTGGTGCGCGGGGTCGTGTTGGACGTAGTAGTCTCGGTCGTCTTTCGACACGAACCGCAGAACAAAAGCGTGACTGAGCCCGTCCTGCAAATTCTCAATAGAAGTATCCTTTCCGCCTGTGATTGACAGTATGTACGGTCTTCGAGTGTCCGGGTGGACGCACGATTTCTTCAGACCGAAGAACTTGGACGTGATCTACGTTGTTCAGTTTCATTTACTGGCCGTGCACTCGTTCTGGAGCGTCCCAGGATGGTCGTACCTCCTTGACCGCAAAGCTAGTGGCCGTTTCCTTGAATTGAAACAGGACAACGTGCGTGGTGTACGGCACCAGCGGAGCATGGCTGCCAAAGAGGTACATCGACCACTGCACGATGGAATCCAAGAATATGAACAGCCCCGCGATGCACAGCGCGAACGCCAGGGCCCCGAACGCTTTCCTTGGGATAAGCATCGAGCTGGATAGGGGTTCCCTGTTGCTTGCGCAACAACAAAGTGGGTAGCGCGTTTTTGTGGGGAGATCGCCGCGAACTGGGGAGTCAAGCCTTGCGTTGAGGTTGCGTCTGCAATTGACGGTCGGCGCGCACACGACAGTAGCAAAGACAGCGTCGACATTATCCCGCGCCTCTGTACTAATCTCCAGCCCTACTCCAGTCATTTCACGTGAGCAGTGAGCGCTAACCTTCAGTCAGGCTGAACAGCTCCAGAAGCGGCGAGTTGGCCATAGCTTCCTCGCTCCTTCCCCATCGGTGACGTACCTGAACATCCTGATCCGTTTTGCGAATCACACAACAGCAGAATGCGCTCGAAAGCCATGCAATTTCATCAATTTCATCATCTGAACAGATCGCGAGTGCACAGTCCAGATCACTCCAAGGCAGTGGGGCGTCTTGCCTCATAGAGACGGCTGAAGCTGGATTTCGTAGCCCTTGAGTCTAGGCTTGGCAATACGTCATATTGTGTCACGGGTTGGACTTGCAAGCCATCGTTGCGTGCCGCGAGTACAAAAGCATCCCAGCCGCTTGTTCCTCTGCCTTCATCACCACTCAGATACCCCATCACAGCACTTTCACCAACTCTTCCATCTCCAATACCATCACATCATCCACAATGGCCTCCCTCAGCTGTAAGTTCTTTGTTAACCACTTCGTGCTGTAGCTTTGAGCTCCATCGAGCCTCATCGTGTCAATCACGCAATCTTTGAGTGTTTTGGTCACATACACAGCGCGATTGAAGTCTGACAACATGAATACTAACACAATCAGACCTTCCTCCCGTCAAGCCCTCCGCCATCGCCCTCGGCACGGCCTTCAACCACGCTGTCTCCCTTGCCGTCCTCGGCCCCGTTTTCGGTGATGCCTACCGCCGCGCACAGCAGGCCAACTCCAAGGAGGAGTACTTCCACTCCAAGGAGGCTGCCACCGCCGCTGCCTCGTGGGGTAGCTCTATCGTCGGCTCTGCCGTCCAGTCGTACGGTGTTGGTGCCCTCATCAACGCTACCGGCACCCTCACCTACAAGGGCGCTGCTTACCTCGGCTCCCTGATCTTCTTCGCTTCCGCTGCTCCTTCCGTACGTCATACCCATTATTTCTAAAGTATGTCAACATTGGCTAATTGTCTTCGCAGATCGTCTCCCAGGTCATCACCGAGAAGCGCCCTCTTGACACCATCGCCGTCGGCGCTGTTGCCCGCGTCCTCGAGACTGTCGGTCTCTCCCTGTTCCTCACCTACTGGGGCACCCGCACCAACCCCTTCGAGTAAATGCTCTCGGGTTGAGTGAAGTTTTGGCGGCTTAGAATGTCCGTCAGTTTCTGGCGTGGAGAATGAAGCGACATGATGAGCCATAAATGGCCTGCTTCGATTATGATATGTAACATTACCCAATGAATGGTTTAATTCTCCAACACTGCATCCATCTCCATTGTGACCCCCATCTCCACGAAGCTACGGTTCTGATACAAAGTGTTGTTTTTTGCCTAGTATCATATCTACAGCGCCGCACGACAAATTGTCAACACGCATGCGCGGATCGTTCTACCAAAGTTCATTTCCGCGCGATTTGACATGCATGACGTGTCAAGCCACCAATCTCCTGAGCGGAAAGCGAAGTCTGGTTCAGGTCAACACCGAGCACGTCAGAACACGATCGGCGCTAGCGGCGATCATCGTGGGATGGCTGGGATGGCTTGGCTAGCTATTTGGCTAGGCCTCGGCTTGGCTTTATTGTATTGCTTGACTACCGCTGACGGTGTGTTCGAGGATTGTTTGTATTCACTATTATGGAGGAGGTGTTTGCGCGAAGTAAGTGTTGAAGAGGTGTGCTGGCGAGAGAAGGATCGGTGTGCGTAGCTTGGAAGTGAAGCTCCGCATCATCTCTCGAGGCCTTGGATGGAAGTGTCCGGATGTCTCTCTCTGAAACAACCTGCGCCAGTCGCTCATAAGGTGTTCTGTTTCTGCCCGATGCGTATGATGAGCTGAAGCTTGATCTCCAGAGCCCGTCGCACTCCGGGACTCGCTACACTCGCCTTCTCCTTTCCCTCACTCCGCTCGCTGCACTCACTCCTCGCTCACCCACCCTTCTTCCTTCTCCCAGCAGCCTCCAACAACCCCGTCACCGTCGTAATCCGATACCCCCTCCTCTTCAGCTCCGGCAACACCCTCTTCAACATCGGCACCGTCCAGCCCCTCCTATCATGACATATGATAATGCCTCCGGCCCGCGCCTTACTCAGGATATGCCTCGCATTCACCCCAGGATAAGGAATCTGGGGATCGTGCGGATAGATGCCGCCAAGCACCATCTGGTACCCCAGCCCTCGGACCTGCGCGCGCATCGAAGTGCTGAAGAAGCCGCTGCCAGGGCGGAAGTACTTTGGCGGGCGCTGCATGTCCAGGGAAGCGTAGGTGGCATTGATGTAGCCCTCGACTTGTGCAACCTCTTCCTGCAGCTTGGACGTAGATAAGGCGCGGCTGGGCTCGTCGTGCATGGCGTGGTTTCCAAGTTCCATCCCCGCCGATACCATGGATTTGAGCACATCTTCTCTCCCTGGAACTTGGCCTCCGATCACGAAGAAGGTAGCGTGCGCATCGTTCTCTTTCAACACCGACAAGAGTTCGCGAGTGTGCTCAGACGGTGCATCGTCTATCGTGAGCGCTATCACTTTCTCTGCCCCTGCAGGCAGCGGCACGTGCCACAAGACGTCTGGCCAGCGATGCTGGAAATATCTGATGAGCGCGTGTGGAGGCTTATATATGCAGTAGAATGGGAATATGAACGTTAGGATTGTGCTGAGCAGGAGGAACATGGCGAAGATGCGTGAGCGCCGCGCGCGCCGTTGCAGGCGCGAGGGGAGGCGGAACAACCGGCACGAGGGGCGGTACATTTGTGGTGTTTAAAGTGCCGGAGGATCATGTCGCTGTAGGATTTGGAAGACACATTGGTGCTTTTGGTTGTTGATGTCGGGTTTGAGGATTGTTATCGTGGTGTTTGTGAGCTTGAGGTGGTCGAAAGGGGTTAGGGGTGCAGGGATGTCGCGGCTGGGGCAGGCTTAGCGCGGTGGAGGCTCGCCAAATATTTCTGCAGCCAGACTTCATCACTTCGACACCCGTCTTTGCGATCGCGACAGCGTACTCAATCAGCGTGCATTTTGTCTACTATGGTTCTAGATGATCTGCAAGCTGAAAGAGCCAAGCGAAACTGCGTAAAAGAAACCAGGAACGAATTTGTCACGCTTGTTTGAAGCAATCCCCTTCTCTACAAGCCCTCTATGTATATTCCAAGAACGACACCGTGAGCGTTTAATTGACCTGCCTGCCGACAATTGGCTACTCGGGTCTCATTGCGCTCATACATATACCCATGGTCATCGAACCTTCTGTCCGAGTACATGAAGGGAGGCCTTGGGCTCTCAAAGAAACGCAACCACCCATTTGGAGCAGCGCGAACAAGCACGCGAGCTAGGCACTCCATATCCTATGCACCTCAGCGCCGATGTGAGATGCGTGAGCGGCCCCCTCGTTGGCTCTTGGGTGCTGCGTCGAAGATTCACCAACACTGTGGTGGCCAAGCATACCAGCACCGCCAGTCTCAGTACTCGGCAGACACTCAGCCATGCGTCTTTGATGCGCCCAGTGGGCGCCTACAGCCGTGTTGTATCCCTTGGCCACCTGATCGAGTAAGTAGCATTTGATGAGGCCTTAATTGGCGACGTCGATCTTTTGTGTCCCAGGCTTCTTCGCGTTTTCATGAAAATGTTCCCGCGTGAGGATTTCTGCCTTCTTTTCAACCTGATTGGCAAGGGCCTTGTACATGTCGGTCTGCTTCTCGTTGAAGAATCGGGGATCGAAGACTCAAAGACTCGTGCTCAGTCTTCTGACGCTTGGGCCGTCAGTCGGCGGTGCTGTCTGAGCTTCTGTCATCGGGACGTCTGGTCTATGGTGTTGCTGCGCCACCCGTGCAAGCTGTTGTTGGATAGCTGCAGCTGGCGTGGCGAGACAGGGTCCATGAATTGTCTCTTGCTTCGTTTCTTGCAAATGCAATGGACGTAGCAGGTGCAGCGGAAGGTCGAGCAGATGGCAGGAGAGGCATAAGTGATTTCAGTGTCGGCCATCTCAACAGTGGCGCCCGGAAACGCTCATACGGATGGGTCAGCGACATGACTACTGTCGCAAAGCAGAAGAAGCCGGCTGCGTACCAGCACCATGGCATGATGATAGCGGCTGAAGTGAAGTGCTGCGCTGTCGAGGCCTCGGAGGTAGGCCAGATGTCAGGATCGGCGCCGCGTGAGATAGACATGAAGGGTCGAAGAAGAGGATGAAATGCGCGCGAAATGAGAGACAACAAGATCAACTTGGGCATGCATAACTGCGCAACTGGTATCCAAGGAATCCGAATGCTTCGAACTTCGGGGTCGTTTATCTGCACGTACAGGCACTTAGTGCATGACGGTCAGTAGATCTGCTGAAATTCAGATAGATCTCTACCGGGTGTCATGATATGGCTGTATTGTTCACTGCCGCTATTTTTGCCATAGACTCCGGTCAGCTCATTGACTGAGCGAGATGCGCGTAGATCTTCGCATGAGCCATCTTTAGGCAAACATACCACCACTGAAGTTGATCCGGTGGGGTATGCAAGCCGATGAGTAGGTCTCGGCACTGTTATCACCGAGTGAGATATTCTCACACCTTCGGGAGGTGCTATCTCACAAGTTGCACCTTCCCACTATCGCGTCACTTCCTTCCCTCTCAAGAATGTGATAGAAGCAACGATAGAAATAAACATGTCTCGCGGCACTCACCCCTCAATGACTGCGGCTTGAGCTTTCGTTTGCACCCTAAAACGGAGATCCCTACGTCTTCACACCATAGGTGTTTGTGTCAGGTCTACGCGATGTGCAGGCTACTTATCCCTGATCTTGCCTACGGCCCGCTGAGTCAGGGAAGTATCTTCTGCTACAGAGCGCCACCTGTGTAACAAGAAACAACGAGAGGCTTGGTGTCTGGAATTGCCACGGGTGTCTGCGGCCACGCGGTGAGCGGGATGATGTATTTGGCGGACTGAGCTGAAGGGCACCTGCAGCGGCCGCCAATAGAGAAGGCCCTGGCTTATGCAATAGAGGATCCAATGATTGTTGTACCGTAATCAATCTGCCGGCAACATTTGGATACTCTTTCTGCACAATTACAATCAGTTCCGCTTGTCTTCTCTACTCTAAAGACTCACCCCAGGCAAGGACGATTTCACGAGACAGCTTCTGGACAACCTCTTACTGACAGCACCAGATGCATCTGACGATGAGTTCCTTATGGCGAAGCCTTTGAGGGGCTGACACTAAGCCATTCGGCGCGAAAGGAGTCGCAACACTCTGCTTATTGCACTCCTACGAGGACCTCTCGTCCGAACTCATCTCGAACGTCGCGAGATATCCCCGCAGAAGAGCCACATGAACGACGGAACAATCTGAGGACCCCTTCTCATGCATCACCGGCACCAAGCCGGCGCGATACGAGGCTCTCTGCACGTCTGGTCTCCAACTCCCCAACGACGCGTCGTACTGTACACTTGGAGTCAGAGCAGGATAGCCTTGAGGAGGATGACGAGACCATGTCCCCGGAGACTACTCGATATTTCTTCCTCATAGGAGCCATCCGAACTGCATGTGTTGCTCAGCGATCGATCAGCCCCATTTCAGGGCTGAAGGCTCAACAGCAACGCCCTCTCAGCGAAGAAGTTGCGAATCTACAAGAGCAGTTCGTGAAGAAAGTCGTCGCCATGACCATCACGTTTCGAAACGCTTATTGTAGCGCTGGTTTTGAACAGGACTGGGAAGCAAGCAAGCAACGCATGTACGAGCACCTGGAGCGCAAGCTCGTGTCCGGAATCGATTATGCTCGCAAGGAGAATGCAGACTTGTTCGTTCTCCAATCTGACTTTTTATGAGCGTATGAATAGCAGGAATGACACGGTACGGTCTCCAAAGATTGCCGTCGGCGATCATTTGCGGTCTGGGTACCATTTCCTTCACTTCCTGGACTTGCTGGTACTTACATAGACTTTGAAGACATCCATGTGTACTCTGCGTCAGGGTCTGAAATCCCTTCACCTCCAAGCTGGCATTCATATTTCGTCCATTCTTAGCTGACATTAGAGCTTTCGACCTAGTCATTGAGTTGGAGGTGACTCTGCGCCCGCAAATATCAGCGGAGCTTGTCCCAATGAGCGAGGGCCAGGGCTGGTGCCAATGTACTCCACTCAACTCGTGGGACCAATGCACTGCTCGGTGTAATGAGCTCTTATAGTGTGGTTTGGAATTTGCGCGTCCACAGTGAGAACGTCAGGCTCGCTTTGCGTGGAACATAATCGACGTTGTAGATACAGGTGATGAGGAGCTGTCGGAAACAGCCACCGGCTGCAGAGCCGAGGCCGCCGAGCCGCCAGTCTTCGCGGCTTCTATTCTCGTTTGCACCGTCGCTGCACCACTGCATCCACCTTCTCGACTGCCAAATATGGCGAGGATATCGATCTTCACGTCGACGTATCAATAAGGATGCTCCAGCCTGGCCGATGCCTCTGCCAAAGTCCTTACGCCGTCCCGTGCGCCGCACTTCATCATCATCATCCGCCGGGACACAGCGACGGAAATGTCGCACGTGCAATAACCTTGACCCAAGAGGTCATGCGAACTCTGTGCTAGACACCGAAGCACTTAACGAACCCCGAGCGACACTAGACTTAATCCTTGACGCACTTGCGCTCTCCAATGCCAAGCCTGCAACAAACGGTGGATGCCGCTTCTGCACCGTGCTCGTCCAAGCGCTCGATGCGTTCTTCGAGGCATGGCGAGGAGCACGATGTAGGGTCAACGTTAACATCAGGGAGAAAGGCACTATCAGGGTGAGCCTTGATGGTGTGCAATGGACGAATCAGATGATCGAGATATATGCCGGATCAGGTAGGCAGTGCATATGCATCCTCTCCGTTCCTGAACATGTCAAAACATCATCTTTATATCACACAGTTCTGATGTCGGCATGATATACACAGCGATTCAGCGATGTCAAGATGTCTAACATCCAGCAGCTTCACGCGCCCCATGGCCTACACTCGGGTCAGCGCATCATATTCCAGTCAATGCCGGTTCTGACGACTCCTTCAACTTCATCCGCCGATGTATACAAGGATGTCTAGCAAATCCGAAGCATATAGCTTGCAAGGCAATTTGCGAGCCATCTGTATCAGCCCCGAAGCGCCTCATCGACGTGGGCCGGTCGACGAAGCCAATCCGCGTTGTGGAAACGCAAGGAAGGGCTTTCCAGTATATCGCGCTCTCGCATTGCTGGGGATCAGCAACGCCCCTAATGGCCACCAAGGCTTCTTGGGCCAAGCTGACGGTCAACATCTTATTGGGTGACCTCCCGCCTCTGTTTCAAGATGCAATCATCATCACACGACAACTCGGCTTACGATATTTGTGGATCGACTCCTTATGCATCATTCAGGATTCCTTACGGGACTGGGAGACCGAAGCTGCGAAAATGGCTAGCATCTATCAAAATAGCTACGTCACAATATCGGCCACGGATGCCAGCGACAGCAGGGCAAAATGCCTTGCAGACAGGCGAAAAGCGGTCAAAATTCCATACGAAAACACGTCGAGGAAGGAGCTTGCGTTGCGAGCAAGGGTATACTCAGATCATCACCCAGACACCAACGGCAATCCGGCAAAGCCTACGGGCCCGCTGACATTGCGTGCCTGGGCGCTTCAAGAGCATGTTCTGAGTACCAGAGTCTTGCACTATACAGCTACAGAGCTTGTCTTCGAGTGCAGAAGCTCTTATCGCTGTGAGTGTATGCCAGAACGCAGAACGCGACCAACGACTCCAGCTCTCATCCCCAAAGCAGTCGCAAGTCGAAAGGCAGATACGATATGGGCCGCGTGGCACCGTATAGTGGAGCAGTACTCAACGCGAGAGCTGACCATGCCAGGAGATAAGCTCCCAGCCATCTCCGGAATTGCGAGCAAAATAAGAAAGGCAACACACTCCGAGTATCTTGCTGGGCTCTGGAAGAGCAACCTCGCCTTCGATCTGCTATGGCAAAGGGCAGTGCCAACACCAACAGATGGGCACTCCCATGCTCTTGAAACATGGCGCGCGCCCTCGTTCTCATGGAGTTCGCTGAACGTGCCTGTCACTTATTACACACCAGATGAAGACGAACGGGAAACGTCCCGCTCGAACGTAAGCCTTGTCTCATCCACAGTAATCCCCACTGGCCTCAATGCCCTAGGTGCAGTATCCGACGCCTCTCTCACTCTTTGCGGGCCCACAGCAACGGCAACCCTTTCGGCCAAATCCACCAGTGGCAGTTGGAGATACACGTTGATCATACGAGGCACCAGTGCCATTCAAATTGCGCATGATTGCTGTCTCGTTAAGTTCCGGTGGAGTAGTCCCGATGCTGATGGAGAACAGTGGACTGTTCGGCGCGCACAAATAGATGAGTCCCTGTCTGAATTTGAAGCACCCGTGCTCTGCTTGAGCGTTGCGCGCTACAATGACTTCATCTCTGGCGTTGTATTGGGCCGTTCGGAGCGGGAACCTGGGGGCTGGGAACGTCTTGGCGTATTTGCAGCAGGCACAGAAAGCTTGCAGCACGCAAAGGTGGAAGATTTAATGCTCGTATGAGCACGCTGTGCATCTCATGAGGATGCAGTGTCGATTGGGTCTGGAAGCGCCCGAGCTCGGGGATGATTCTCCACTAGCGCCGTTCCTTCGAAACAAACCAGGGGTACTGAACATCCTTCATTTTCGCTTGATTGCCCCAGGCCAAACTTCCGCCCCTTCCACCATTCAGCGACGTTGTTCGCACTCGTATTGTGGATCAGAAATTCCCCGCAGCTAAATGCATCAAGATGTTTCCGAATTGGCACTCGTCACTTCCGCTGGCCAGTCATTGGCGTAGTCCGGGCGTAAATAGGATGTTTCATGGGCCGCAGATGTATATACTGAGAGCAAATCCACGCCGGAATGACCTTCATCGCTTCACGATCTTTGGAAGATTTGTTTGTATCACTCTTTTTCTGACTTTGATCGCTGGTCGTTCGTTACTGTCATTCTTTTGTCGTTGCAGCTATGCACTCCACATTCGTTCTTTCCCTTTTCGCGACTGCTGTCTCGGCTCAGCTTTCCACAATTGAGAAGCACGTTGGCAGCCTCGCCCTTTCATCTTCATTCGAACCCGTCAAGGAGTCCTACTGGACCGGATACCCTCACCATCGCCGGACACCTTTCGCCGTTTCGCCTGACGGCAAGTCGGCATACCTCGCCTACCTCGACGCCAGCGAGACTGGTGTTCACGTCCAGCAGGTCAATCCTTCCACCTTTGCTGCTGTCGGCGATGCTGTCACTGTCTCTGGTGGCAAGGAGGCTGGTGGTCTCGTAGCCCACAACGATGGATTCGCCCTTCTGACCAACGAAGCCATGCCATCCGGCACTACCAATGCGCCCCCTGAGAGTACCCCTGTCGCTGTCCTCTACCGCTATACATCCGGAAAAGAGACCTTCAAGACTTGGCTTGGTGGCCCGAGCAACGCCGGAGACATGGGCATGCTCGCCTCTCCTGACATGAACGGTGACCTTGCCTATTCCGAGGCCAGTGGCATGTACGGCGCGTACTTCGTAGTCACTGCTTACTCCGGCTCTGCTCAGGGTCATTTTGGCGACGCTATCCAGTACGTCAACGACAATGGAACCCTTGAGCAGATCCAGGGCGCCAGCTCTAGCTGGGGCTGTTCCCACAACACCGGTATTGCTTTCGAGGCTTCCGACTCTGTTCCTTTCGCTTCCATCTGCTCGGAGGACCAAGGCGCTATCTGGCTCAACACTGGTGCTACCGGTATGGACAAGAGCGGCGTCAAGATCTCCAACGAGAACGTCACCAACGGCGCTGGTAATGAGGCTATGGGTGGAATGTCTGGCTCTTACAGCGGTCTTGCCCGTTTCCAGGACAGCGACTCTTACATCTTCTCCTGGGTTTCCCGTGGTGCGAAGGATTTGACCGTGAACGACTGGATGGGCGATGGTTACACTCACTCCGTCAACCGTACTGTCAACCGCAATGTCGCCATTGCCACCATGAGTGACAAGAAGACCCTCACTGGCAAGCAGGCCACCTCTGAGCTTGTCGCTGATGGTGACTCCCAGGTTAACTGGATCACCACTGGCTCTGCCGATTGCTCCAACGCGCACGTTGCTACCTTCGACAAGACCAGCGCTCTCGTTACCTGGGAGGAGATCGCTGAGCCCACCTGCGACTTCATTGCCATGGGTTGCAAGGGTGCCTACACCGGCTCTTATTTCCAGCTTGTCACAGATGGCAAGAAGGTTGGCGAGCCCGTCAAGGCCACCGATGTTTACGTTGCTGGTGACATGGTCACCATGGCTGATGGCCGCGTGTGCTGGCCTTACGTTGACATGAAGTGGACCCTCGATGGCCCTGTTCAGAACGCTGCCAGCGTCAAGGAGATCTCTTTTGCCTGCATGAGCAGCGGAGGTAACTCCCCCACTCCTTCCGCTCCAGCCTCCGCCGCTCCTGCTTCATCTTCTCCCGCTGTCAAGACGTCTGCTGCCGCCGCTCAGCCTTCGTCTGTCGCCGAGAAGGCCGAGAGCACCGGTTATGGCAACCAGCCCGCGACTTCTGCCGCAGCTCAGGTCCCCACGGACACGACTCTGCCTACCTTTGAATTCGTCACGTCTGGCGCCACGATTACACCTCCTTCCACTAGCATCCCTGCGACCCTCCTTCCTTCGATCGAGTACACCACTGAGTTGTCTGTATCTATTCCTACCGAGGTCAGCTCTCAGGTTCCGCCCACTAACCCTGTGGAATATACTTCGGCAGTCTCTGCTTCCATCCCTACCGAAGTCCCCTCTCAAGTTGCTCCCACCAACCCTGTAGAGTACACATCCGAGATCTCTGCGTCCATTCCTACCGAAGCACCCAGTCAGATCCCTGGTATCAGCATCGGCCTTCCCGGCATCAACCTTAGCCTCAGCATCGGTATCGACCAGCCCAACCCTTCCGGCACGTCCACCCTGCCTGCGTCAGAGTCCTTCAATCCCACCAATGCTCCTGCTTTCACCGAGAGCACTGACATTCCCAACCCCACAGTTGGTCCTGCGTCGTCCACCACTCCTTGCACGTCTGAGGCCACCGCCACCCCAGCTCCTGAGGCTCCTGCCGAGACTCCTGAGGCTTCTGAGGTCCCTGCTACATCGACTCCTTGTACCGAGGAAGGCGAGGCTCCTGGCTCAACTCCCGCTCCCGTCGAAACGCCCGAGGCTTCCGAGACGTCTGTCTCTACACCTGCTGCTATCGAGACTCCCACTCCTACACCCGAGATTCCCTCTGGCGCTGGGGAGACTCCTTGCTCTGAGGAGCTCGAAGCCACCGCAACAGGTGCTGAGGCCCAGGTCCCAACTTTTACCCCGCTGCCAACTGACGCGTCGGTCCCTTACCCCACCGGCACTGGCGTTCCTTCGCACAACTCTGGTCGTCCTTTCCCCACTGGACAGTGGCACCACGGCGGCCGTCCCGGCTTCGGCTGGGGTCGTCCTCACCCCACTGGCTGGAAGCCGTGGCACAACCGCCCCAGGCCCACTGGCAGCTTCGGCCCTCGCCCTTCTGCCGGCACTCAGCCTGAGAAGTATGACTTCGGTCTTGGCAAGGCTTCGAGCACGCTTGAGACACGTGTCAGGCCTACCGCTACTGGCGCTGCCTACTAGATATGCATCGCATCCATGTTAAAAGGGAAAGCCAGAAAAAAAAGCTGGCTGGGCCCGTGAAAGCGTATTGCAACCGCAGTCTCTTGGTATTCTTGAATAGCTTCTTGTACATATCTTACAAAGACGTTCCATGATCGCATGACCCTCGTCAGCTGTCACAAGCAATACGTGCCGAGTGCCTTAGAGCTGCAGACGTGATACATGCTGGCTATCCTTCGTCTCGAAGAATGCCCTTTAACAATCACTGGTCTTATCCTTCGCCAACACGATCATTCGAATCAAGCGCGCTCGCTTTATGTTGACTCAATCGTCTCCCATGATGGAATATATGTCTATTGATAAGCTATTTCTGGGCGACCTTGAGAGAAGAATAGAGAGTGAGCTATTGAAAGATAGAGAAGGCAAGAAAGATAAATTCGCTGGTTACGGGTGAAAAGACGTGTGAGTGTTGGGAGAGTGTCTTTCACTGAGACTGTTGTCATCTCCGACCGCAACTACTCCATCTGGTGACATACATCTTATTGGCACTATCGTTAATTCTACTCGTTGTAAATGGACCAAGTATTGTGACGTTGCATCTCCGTTGATTTGGCTGCAGCTATTCGATTGAGCAGGATCTTCTGTGTGGCGATGATGAGCTCAATATGATGACGGTAGGTTGTCCACTTAAGCGACGGGCGAGCGAGATCGAAGTTTCGAGTCCCTATGGTCTGTGAGGTGGCTGGTGCTCATCAGGCCACTCCTGCCAGTGAAACGAATATCTGCAGCTAGGTAGTAGGGGTTCACAAAACACCATCAGCAGTTCCGATACTATGAATCTCGTGCAAACAATGGAAAGGACGACTCGCAAGAGCGCATACATTGCTCACTAGGTGGGACTGGAGTTGCTAAGCATACATCTCCTGATGACTGCCAACCAATGATCAAATCCTCAGACTCTGTTCCCCTATCGTGCCTTGTAAGAGCAGCTCAATTGGATGTAGGATCTTCGAAGCCAGCCCGCGAACTCAATTTCCCTTCAGGTCTTCTCTCCATATGGAAGCCGCCAGATCATGCCCAACATCTCAAAGAGCGGGACAGAGACAAATAGACGCTTAATGATCGACTCCAGTTCCCCAGGTGTTATCCTTCAACGTATCAACCTGCTCCCGTAGCGCCCTGAGCTCGTCTCCATACTTCTTGACGGTTTCCCCGAGTCCCTCGAAGACCTCTCGACGTTTCTTCTCACTCTCGGTCGGCGCTGCGACTTGCATCTCGAGAGAGTGGATACGGTTTCGCTGCTCGTCGATGGTCTCCTGCTGGTTCGTGATAGTCGTTGTCTGGCTCTGATCGCTTGAGATGCCAGTGGGGTAACGCACTTTCTGGCGCTGTCTTACCACGACACAGTCTTGACTCAGTAAGCAGAAGGGCAGCTTGTTATTTCAATGAGCGGCATCCAAACTGCTTGCCAGCAGGTTCCGGCGCCACTTCTCAGGTCCTTAACAAGGTGCACCGACCAAAAGCAATATCCTCTTTGCGTGTACATAGTTCGGAGCGCTCGACACAATGTGGGCGGGATGGCTGCATTCGACGGTGAAGCTGCAGAGAACGCTGTGCGGTTCTGATCGTGCAGTTCTTTCCGTGGAGTGGTCGTGGTCGTGGTCGTGTGCGTCGCCTGTTCAGGTGACTTCGTACCGGTACTCGACTGGGACCTCCACACATCAGCACGACTGCTACGACGTGTTGAGAGAGATGGCTCAGGGACCACTGCCGAGATTGTAACAGCCGCATTTCACCATAGGCAGTGGGCATCTCTCCATACTCGCGTGAAAGTAAAAGGGATTAATTCGGATACCCCCCAGCCCAAGGTAGAACGCCATACCCACTTGTTGCTGGATAACGCTTTCCATGCATGTTGCCTGCCCGCGAAAACGCCAAATTGAACACGTAACCCCAACGTGGGCATGAATCCCAGTTTCCGAGTTATTGCTTTTACACCCACGGCTGCTGCCTATTGCTCCTCGGACTATTCACGCTAGACCCATGCCCGCTCCTCGCCAACAGGTCTGCATCACTCGCCATATGATCGCGACTCGTTCTCCTCTCCTCGCTCGCTCTGTGCGATCCCTGTGTTTGGGTATTCGTCTGGCCGGGGAGATGGGCAAAATCGTGCTGATGATTGTTGGGGCTGCGTCTGTAATCGTCTGAGCTGCGCTGTCCATCTCGGGAGGTATTCGAGGGGCGGTAGGACGACGACAGCGTGCGGTCGATACCGCCGAATGAGTTGTCTTCTTTGGACTTCTCGTCGTCGGAGTTGCTGGATGCGACGCGGACGGCTTCCTGTGCGGCGATTGCGGCGACGTTGGGGCGCTCGACTTCTTCTGCTGTTTCGGGATTGGTGGGCGGCTTGAAAAGGGCGTCCTGTTGTCTGTCAGTATGAAGTCTTGCGAAGAAGAGAGAGGTGGGAGGGTGTACCTCGTGGTCGTCAAAGTCTTGTCCCGGGTTGACAGTCTGGTATTCGACCATCTTGATGATTTTGTAGACGCCGAAGGCCAGAAGCGTGCCCATGAGCGGACCGAACCAGTAGATGTAGTGGTAGCCGGGGAAGTTGCGCGTCACGACACATGGTCCAAAGCTGCGGGTGGGGTTCAAGCTGCCACCAGTATAGAAGACACCAACCATCTCTGCAACGAAGAGTGCCAGCCCGATTCCGATGGGTGCGAGGAACGTAGCTTTGTGCTTCTCGGCTGCAAGCATGAAGATTGTGATGATAAGCAGAGATGTAAGAAACATCTCCATGAAGACTCCCTGAGCAATCGATACACCGGATCCAAGGGTGGTGGAAACATTCAAGTCGCCTGGGAACATGGCGGATACGACGGCTGCAGCACATATGCCAGCAAGCATCTGCGAGATGAAGCACAGTATGGCGCGGATTGTGGTCAAGGCGCCGATGAGATAGAGACCTAGCGTGACCTGGAGACGAATCAGCATTTGGTATGTACTGACAAATTCCTTGTGTATGACTTACAGCTGGGTTGAAAAGCCCACCACTGACACGGAAGAACACCCAAACGTTGACCATGAGACTGAACCCAAAAATCAGACTGATGTAAAGCAGGACACTCGTGTTCGGAGTCTGCGTGATGCTGTTCCCGCTCTGACCAGCTGTTGCAGCATCACTGTACAAGGCCGCAGTGTTGGCGACTTGGGTACCGCCAAATGCGAAGAAGAGGAACAGGAAGGTACCGCAGAATTCTGCTACCATTGCGACAAGCTCGTTCCGCCATTTGCTCGTGAAGCCCCTCTGCTGCTTCTTCTTTTTGTGCTCCTTTGGTACGATATGCCCATTGGCTCTCTGGCGTTTCTCATGGTGGTAGTGATGGTGGTGTGCCGCATCTGCAGCCTCTCCGTCGCCCTTGTGCAGTGGGAGTATGTTCTTGAGAGCCATTTCGAATGCTCTAGAGTTGTGTAACAGTCGTCGAGTTGAGAATAATTGAAGTTCGACCTCACGGGAAATTCGTCCGGAAAGCAGTTGAAAATGAGTCGGCCAGCAAACACTAGCTCATCGCTAGGCAGAGCGGGAATGGGGTGCTCCTGAGGGCAAGAACGATGAGTGACGTCTGTCCCAGACAAAGGCGCCCCGACGCCAGTGGCGCTCAAAGCGTCCATCGAGCGTCCCGAGCATCAAGCGCCCAGTGCGGACGGGCACTAGCGATTGGCGACACCGTGAACGTCCCTCGTGCCCTCGATGCCAAATCCCCAGCCCCCGGATCTGGAAGGCTTCAAACCGGCATGATGCAGTCTTTCCATTTGACCAAGGAACTTACAGACATCCGTCCCTCCCGAACGTTACTGCACTTCAACCGTTGGCAGAAGACCAAAAGCAGGGGAATTCGGCGCCATGACGCTCATAACCTTCGCTGATCATCTTGCGCATAACGGCGACTGGATGAACCTCTGATGGTGAGGATAAGCCGTGCCGTCGATGCAGTGGTTGATCGGTGCAGGGGTAGGCAAGTGGGGCGGGGTCCCTAGCGCGCATCAGCCGCAGCCGATGAGGTCACTATCTCGGTTTCTCGAAATCGTTGCCCGCGGTCAGTGGGCACTTGTACGCGGTTCCAGATCACTCGACTTGATATCGATGGCTGGGGAGTTGAGCGTGTAATGTTCGCATCGTCGCTCAAATTGCTGTTGCAGTCTGCCTGCATTCCTGCAATCTGAGCACAAGGCTGAGCCCAGTGCCTACGACATCACTGTCATCATTAAGGAGTATCATCACCAGCTGAGAACGCCCTATGCATCAGAATTTGGCGCAGTGATATTTTCCGCATCGCGTATCTGGTTGAGCGAATAGCAGGATTGCTTAGCATCGCCCGGTCCAATTGGTCGTTTTACTTTTGCGATTCGCGCCTCTCAACCATCGCCAGCCTCGTATCGTCGTTTAATAGTGCGAATGACTCGCATGCAAGGCTGGCGTAGCGCGTCATTGAGTACTGATGCTTGGGACCGAAACACTGACGATGGGGACCGCAAATGCAACAATTACTGCGACCATCGAGGCCGATCCTCATTTCTCGGTGTGTGCCGAAGTTCGCAGAAGATACATTTCGACACGCTGAGCTGTCATATTCAGCCTCCTCTGCCACAGAGACACAGCTTCATCTCTCCGCCTCTTAGCAGTCCTGCCCGCACTTCACCCAAGCGAGCTTCCGTCTTGTACACCAAGGACCAGACCAGGCAGTGCGCGACCAAAATAGCGAAGGCGAATACGAAGATGATAAACCCCATGGTGATCAGCAGGATCTGCCAGAGAGCCATACTTGCTTTGGGCGCTGTGGATGTGGTTCTGGGAACTTCCGGAGGATAAGCTTTAGCAACATGCTTAGGTTCGTGCTTGACAGCATCTGTCCAAGATTCCTTCGGCGTTACCTTCGGCGGCTCGGATGTCGGCCTTGAGGTTTTCTTTGAATCGAAGTACGTATGGGCATATTGCGCAAAGGCACTCGAAACAGACTCAATGGAGTCTCCCAGTCTGTGTGTCACCATAGACGTCTGATGATCAACTGCTTTTGATGTTTCCTGAGGAATTGCCTCGGGATCTTCCTTGGGATGTGATGATTGAGCTATCTTCAACTGCGACTCCGTAGGGGCAGATGGAGGGTACTCGCAAGGCATGGGAGACTTCCAGCCCTTGTTAGGTGGGCGGCTCTTCGGTGCTTGACATGGACAAGTGTGCGGGCATGCATGACAGAGCGGACTGCCTCCAAAGGGAGAAGGCTCCTCAGGTACCGTCGATGCGACGCTGTGTGACTGCGGGACGGGTGACTCAGAACGAGAATGGCCACAACGTTTGCAGCGGCATCGAGGGTGAACTCTGGTCGTGGTGGGTGGGATGCTTCTTGGCAGGTATATTATAGATGGCAGCGGTGATCCATCAAGCGGCGATGGCAGCGATTCTGAGCCTGTCTGTTGCGGCGGTGTGTTCAGGACGTCCAATATGCTTGGGAGAAGTGGAAGTTGCGGAGGTCGTTGAGACTGTGCAGGCTGTGGAGGGTTTGAATGGGGCTCGCTGGACGGTCCAGCTTTGGCAATGGGTGACGGCGGTAAATTCTTCGGTGGAGGTCGTCGATGAAGTGGTTCTTGTGGTGTTTGCAGCCCACCTGTCAAAGACGAGACTGAGCATCGGTCGCTTCTGTCGTCGATTTCAGGTATAGGAAAGTCAGGTGGGAAGAGTCTCTTTGTGAGACCTCGTGCTTCTAGATCTCGACCTGTCACGCGAGGTGGTGAAGCGTCTGTGACAACGTGCCACCGTCCTCCAGGGCTTGTCCCAATGAGCTCAGTCCTGGGACGCTGCCGCCTGAACGGCAAATCCCAGCGCTTCTTGCCTGCTCTCGCCTTCCTCACTTCGTCCTCCTCTTTCGACGAGCATCGGCCGTCCGCACACGCGTCGCTTTGGAAGATGGCCCAGGGTATACGCGGATTCTATCGTTGTCCTCCGGCGGCCTTTGCGGTGTGTTGAAGGTCACTTTGCTCCTGCTCCGAGCCCGCACTTGTGACGTCGACACTGGTCTCGGACCAGGATCGTGCGAACCGTCGTAGTACCTCCCGCGTTCTCGATGGTGGTAGTGGTCGTCGTTGTAGTATCGAGGATCGTTCTTCTGCCTCGGTCTCAGCGCACACTTCCTTGACGGTCGGGAAGCGGGGCAGCTGTACGAATATGATGGGCAGACAGATTGCTAGCAAACAGGAGATGAGAAAGATGTCCCCTGCCATTGACCAAGGTGGTGTGAGCGGTCAGAGTGTTGCGTTGGATGTACTTTGTAGGCGATAGGGATAGGGAGGAGGTGGGAGTAGACAAGTAGTAGGTGATACCTGGAAGATAGATGGCTCGGTGAGATGTGATGAAGCTGCGCTGCGATGGTCCGCGGGGGTAAAGTGCTGCTTGCTCGCAGGCGCGCCTTCCTGTTCATCTTTGAGCACATTACTTCGACTGACACTGGGGCGGCATTCACGACTGGTGTCGAGATTTTCAGGCAACAACATTGGGTATCATTCGAGGTTGTGTGTTTAGCGGGTCGCGCTGGCGGACGATGTTTGTATATAACGAGGCATCAATCGAGCATCATTCTTCCATCTCTTCACCCTCACCTTCTTCCATTCCTGCTGTGTCGCCCTCATCGTACCCGCCCTCGCCATCCTCTTCCTCAGACTCTGACCCTTCGCCCTCACTCTCGCCCTCGCTGCCGGGATCGAAGTCGTCATCCTCTTCCTCGTCGTCTTCCTGGTCTTGAAGCTCCCGTTCAGCCTTCTGCAACTCAGATTCTTCCTCCTCACCTTGTGCGCCTGATGCCGCCGCTCCGTTCTCCTTGCTCTTTTCCGCAGGCGGATTGACGTTGAGCTTCTTTGCGCGTCTCTCCGCTGCCATGCTAGCATCTTGCAGACCGTGTTTCTGCACGTACTCATTAATACCCGCGAAATTCTCCTGATCGAGCATGCTGAACTCGATCTCTTGTGTTTGTGTAGTGATGACGAGGTTGAACGTATTGCGCAGAACGGCGGCGTACGCTATACTGTTGACAGCGGCGAAATCGAAGAACGCGAGAGGCTTCTTGAAGCCGTAGAGGATACCGACGGAGGTGAAGAACAGGTAGCCTGCGCGGACGTGTAAGTAACGGTTTCGGGGTTCATGCACTGCGTTGACGTACCTTCTTTGCTGCCCCTGTGTGCCTTCACGTGGTACGCCTTTTCGCCCTTGCGATGGCTCTCAGGCACTGCACTGGCGAACTCGTCTGCATCGGGAAAGATGACTTCTTTCCCAGTACCCGCTTGGATCAGGCAGTGGTGAATCGCCTCCGCCATGGGCCCTGGCCCTGGATCCTCGCCTTCAACAATGTTCTTCCCGGTTGCCTCCTCGAACGTCCAGACAATCGGCTCGGGCGTTGAAGCCTTCAGCTCTTCAGGCACTGGGTTCACACCGTCACCATGTAATGGTATGATGATGAAATTGTGCTGTTTCTTGGCCTTCTCTGGCACCGGCAGACAGAAGATCTGGTCCACATCCTTCCAAGAGAGCACGAACTCCACATTGCCAGAGGCACCAATCGACCTTATCCCACCATCCCTCTTGTCGACAAGTTCGAGGGTAAATTTCTTCCGTTGAGGTATCGAGAAGCTGACGCCCGCATACGTCTTGAAGGCCTTTGTCGAGGTGCTTGTCAAGCTGCCGCCAGCGCCCGCTGTTGGTGTCGTTGCACTCGTTGCCGCTGCTGCGCCGTTTTGTGCGCCATTGCTCTCTTCGATCTTGCGCTTCTTCGTTGTGGGCTCAGCGGATACCTGCGGCGTCTGGTTCAGGATGAAGGTCGAGATATCGCGGAAGAGCGTGCTCTGAGAAGGGTTCTGGTTGATGGCGGCGTGAACACGCTTTCGCAGATCTGCATTGCTCGCGAACGCAGCATCGATTTCCTGTGGGTGTTGAATGGGTACGACTGACGCTTGTACTGGCTTTGGCACCGGCGCCTGCGCTGGTGGCGGTTGTGAGGGAGCTTGATTGTTGAGCGCTGTGAAAGCCATCGTGTGTTTGGGTTCGTGTTGGAGACGCGCCGCGGTTGCTGGGCTGGAAGCGCGACTGCCCAAATTTAGTTCGCTGACATCACAGGGTTCCCAATCAACATGCTTCAGAATCAACGATTTACGAACCATGTGTTCAGCATTATTAGCATAGAGAGTCTTTTCATCATTGTTCATCATTGTTCATCATTTACTATTTACAAGAATGTCGAGATGACGAGTCCATCTCTATGTCCATCTAAGCCCTGTAACGGCTGGGAACAGCAGCCTTCAGCAGCTTAGGGAAGTTAGGAGTACCAAGTCCAGTCACAGGGTCCCAGCCCGCAGTCGCGTTCCAGCTGGCATACGGGATGACGGGGCTGCCGTTAGGAGCGCCGTTGAACCTAGCGTGGCCGTCACAGCCTTTGCTTCCACCGAGAACGATGTCGTTCAGAGCCTCCGGGTTGGAGTACAGCAGAGGGTTCAAGAAACCAAGAGAGGGCTTCTTGGACTTGAGACGTGCGTCGTTGAGAAGAGCGACGATGCCACCGAAAGCAGGCGCAGAGCAAGATGTGCCCTGGTACCCCTTGAGCACGCCCTTGTCGTAGACGCGGTAACCGACACCCTGAGCAGCGACGTCGGGGAAGCCACGGCCGTGGCGGTTGAAGTAGGGCTTGTTCTTCTCGCCGAGCTTGTGAAAGTAAGCCTTGATGGCATCGTCCTGGTACGAGGGGCGCTTCCAGTAATTGGAGAAGCCACCAGACGAGAAGTAAGTAGCAGTCTCGTTGAGGTAGCGGGTAGAGCCGACGGATGTCACCCAGGGGCAACTGGCAGGGTACTGGGGCTGGAACATGGTAGTGTTCTTGCCATCGTTGCTCAAGCAGGCGGAACCGACACCAGAGTCACCAGAGGAGAAGATGACACTAACGCCACGGGAGCTGAGCTGAGCGAACAGGTTGCAGACAGACAAAGCGTAGGACTTCGGGACGCTCTGCTCGTTCTCTCCGTAGGAAGTCGAGATGACCTGGGGAAGGTCCTTCTGGTCCATCTTCAGGACGTTCTGTAGGAATGCAAGGTAGGGCTCGTTGGCGCTGTCAGCCTCGTCGGGCTGGTCAAGATCAGCAACCCAAGGACCGCGGCCACCGGTGCTGAACTCGGTCACGGGAAGGGGCTGGGCCAGACCAAGCATGTACTGTGCGTCCAAGTTGGCCTCACCACTGTCGTCAGAAGAGTTCTGGGCGTCGAGACCGCCGTTGTACTGGATGACGGTGAAGTTCTGGCCAATAGCCTCTGGGAGGATGTTCTTCTCGAAGAGAGCCATGTCGTTATAGCGAGCGTACTCCTCGAGGTACGATGCGAAGGCAGCCTTGCTACCACTCTTCGCATCTGGCTTGTAGTCGATCTGGTAGAGCTGCTTCAAGCACTGGGGAGTGATCGAAACGTCGCAGTTGACGGTTGTGTTGGCGCTGACGGCGACCTCAATGACCTGCAGGCCGGAGATCTCCTTGCCAGTCTCGTGGTTTGCACGGATGGCAGCGAAGCGGGTGGTGGGCTGAACGAGGTTGATGTAGGAAGCAACATCCTCAGGAACCGAGTACTCGAGAGCCCGGAGGACCTTGCGGGGCTTCGCCTCCTCAGAGACGTACCAGGCGAACTGGGTCTCGAGCATCTTGTTGGCAACGCCGACAGTAGTCTTGAAGGTGACCCAGTCGGCATCCTGCTGAAAGTCTTCGACACCGGCAGCCTTCAGCCAGGCGGCCACAGAGGAGGAAGCCTCCTCGGTGGGGAGTAGCATCCTCTTCATCTCATCGTGCGACTGGAAGTGCTGTCCGTACTTCTTGTTACTGGGTGTGGAAACCTCCATGACGTGCTGCTCGAAAGCCTCAGCATCACCCTGCTGGAGCGCAATCTGCAGCTTGAGGACCTGGGACTCGTCGGCGAGGCCGGCAGCTTTCCATCCTGCAACCAATTAATATTTGCGGATTAACAGCGAGCTTGGAGACTACGTACCCTCGGGAACAGCAAAGAGCTTCTCGAAGGGCTCTGCGAGAGCCCTTGCCGCCAACAAAGAGCCGATGAGGAAGCTAAGGACAGGTGCCATGTCTACTACGGGTGCGATTGACTTGAGCGAAAGCACTGCTGTTCAACATGGCACCTTCCTACGGCTTAAGTACTCACGCCCATGTCGCCCCGTACCTGGATGTCGTCTCTCAACTGCCTTCTCTAGTTAGTCGTTCATCCTTGTGATGCACGTTGCCAATATCCGCGCGGATCCAAGCAAAGACAAGCCTCCCATCGTGGGTCTTAACGAAGCTTGGATGTCTTGAAGCTCCTGCCCTTCTGGGCTCTAGCGCGCGATAACGCTGTCGTTGTGCCTGCCGCTCCCTGCCTTCCGTGCTTTAGCTTGCGTACCGAGTGGAGATGATGTTGATTGTCGCAGAAGATGATTCGTGAGCGAGGTGAGGCTCTACCGGGTTCGCGGTGGCCAAGTGCTGCCGAGGCAATTTCGCACTCGAGCACCTTCCAGGAACGCAATGGCACCGAATGTAGTGACTAACAATAATCACCGCAACGACATCTTGCACATGCCACTGGCTCTCTCGTAGCACAATCTGACATCGCAGAATCGACGACGAACAGCGCGTCTCTCCTGGACGACTAACAGCGTACAACCAGTCTGGAGAGAGGACGAGCGGGATGTTCCAACTCGAGAGCCGAGTCGTACCGCATACCACAAAGCGCCCACCTCGATCTTACCGGCGATATTAACAACAATATCTATACACTCCTTCACATACGACCACAGGACGTTGAAAACAAGGCTTCCCGTTCGCTCAGCCCTATTTAAGCAACGTACCGGCGGATTAGTAGTTAGGTGGGTGACCACTAGCGAATACCCGCTGTTGTATGTTTTTGCTCTTTTTTGCTGCATCTTTGCTTGTTTCTGTTCAGTTGCTACCAGCAATTGGGCATCTCACTGAAAGTTGCACACCATTTGCCGTTCTGTCAAAATGTCAAAAAGAACTTTCTGAGCACCAGAGAAGAGTTTCAGAGCACAGGCAATGGTGGATGAACGTATCCACGACTTTGACTTCCTCGATGTGTAACACTGACCATCGGCGCGAACTGTTCTCGTCTCCTCGCTCCCTTGTCAGAGACTGTACCGGAAGTCGGGATGCCTCTCACCAAGATCTTCCACTGCGCCTTCGTCCAGCACATCTGGCAGCTCCTTGCGCCGTTCATCGCGGCGCTTGTCCCCGAGGTACATCCTAACGAACATGACGGTCGCAGCAATCATACCGATGGCGGCGAGACCTATGCCGGTGCTGAAACCGGTGCGGAACTTAGGTTCTTCACTCTTCAAGAAGACGTTGGTACCGATGAAAGCCCCTGCGTCTTTGAAACTCGAGATCGCGCCGAGAGCAAGGGTGCGCTTGTAGCCTTTGCCAACGTTGATGGCAGTCCAAACGACGGTAAGCGGCATAACGAGATACGCGCCAGCCGTCATGAAGAACAGACCCATGTAGCGAACACCGGGCTGCTTGGGCTGCACAATCTCGACTACAAGACCAAGGACGATGGTGAGAAATCCAATCATGCAGAAAAGGTAGCGCTTTCGGAGATACTCTGAGACATAGGCGAGAGACAATGAGAAAGTCGCCGCAACGAGATATACAGGGATGGTGCGTATCTGTGCGCCCGCCGACGTGTATCCAATGCCCTTGAGAATGGTAGGTTGGAAGCTGGTGATCGAGTTTGCATTTTCCGCGGCGCCGAGGTAGATGAAGACGGCGGCCCAGATCTTCCAGTCCTTTACAATTTCAACAATACGCTTTGGTGGGAGCTTGTCGTGGGCCACTGCGCCTCCGTCATCCTTGAGACGAGCGAGGAGCAGCGCTTTCTCGTCGGGTCTCAGGAATTCACCGTCTTCAGCGAACGGTACAATGACGAAGAAGGACACGAGGCTGATGACTATCGTGATGACTCCTTCAATGATGAAGAGCCTGTCTCATCGTAAGTGAAAGTCGATCTTACGAGAGGCGGCACCAATAGCTAACTCACCATCGCCAGGCTTTGTATCTATGAATACCATCCATCTTCGCCAGCAAAGACGCCAAGAAACCATTGAACGCGCCTGCACATATCCCAGCGGTGAAGAAAATGGCGTACCGCTTGAGGAACTCATTTTTCTTGTAGTAAGATCTAATGAGGTACGCCGCTCCCGGAACGTACGCGGACTCTGCGCAGCCTTCAAGAAAGCGGCAAATCAGCAGACCAGCATAGCTCTTGGTGACTCCGTTGCCGATGACGCAAATTCCTTTCGCAGAAAATCAATGTCCAAGCTCATCAGGTCTTGACGGCACTCACTCACCCCAGACAAACATCATCATGGGCAGAAACTTCGACCCAACTTTCTTGAACGCGATGCTCAAAGGTACACCAGCAACCACATAGCCGATGTTGAAGATGAAGACGGCAACATTGCACTTCTGGCCCTTGAGATTGAGCTCCTTCTCCATGCCCTGGATCTTTGCATTACCGATGTTGCTGCGATCGACGAAGCAGACGAGGTACAGCAGCCAAAGGAGAGGCAGCACCATATAATCAAGTTCCCACAGGAGCTTCCTCTCTGCGGCTTTATCGAAGGGAGTTTGGAGCACGTTGTGTTCTGACGAAGCTGTGGGGGACGTGCTTTCCCTCATAGGCGGTTTCTCTGGATCGCTTGGAGCGCCCATGGTTCAATGCTGGTGGACACTTGGCGTGAGCTGGAAAGTTGAGATGCGGATGTGCTGGAACCTCTGAATGTGCAGCAACTGTATAGGAAGGAAACCGGAGAAATCATCCAATGTCACAGAGGTAAGCATCTGCCGACGAGTCAACGACATACTGAACTGCAGGTGAGCCAGCGATTGATTAATACTCCACCATGCATGCTCTGATGACAAGGCTGACAGCATAAGGGTCGTACATATGTAGCCGGCGTCGATGCCAAGATCAACTCTGGAGCCAATAGCGGAACGAGAAGTCCGACAGGGAGGCAATGATGTAGTCGGTCGGTCGTACTCTGGACAATGGGCATTGACACTGGAAGCCTTGGAAGGATCCGTTACTCGCATGAAAAGGGTACAGTACATATCTCAGAACGGAAGGCTCCCCGCTGCCGTGCGAGAATGCTTCCAGTTTGGTTCCACGCGTGGCATATCCTATAGCCGGTGGGACAGGTAAGATCAGCTTAGATGCGTTATCGTGGTAAGCATTTTCCTTGGCTTCCACGCATAGGGAAGGCGTTCTAACCTCCGTCAACCCCACCTTCCTACTGCGCATGGCTTTTCTCCTCTTTCATACCTACCTAATTCTTCCCCGACAGTTCACGGCTCCTCGACAACGCTAGTGCTAGGCAGGTAATCAGGGTTCGCGCTCAGCTTGTTCAGAGTAGGGCTACATTGCTTACATCCAATCACTATGGCCAATTGAACCGTTGGGACATTTCTCAACACTTTTGCACAAAGCCTGTCTGCAAACAAGACCTCGCCCGCGGTTCTATAAGCTTGCTGCAAGCGCTGGCAAGACGATGTCCTTCGTGTACTTCCAGCTCGCTGTGCTATCCTGCGCCCTCCAAGTCGCACCGGTCCAGAAGGTATTCCGCTTCCCCTGCAGCGCATACATTCTCTTGTAGAATCCCGCCTTCGTCGCTTCAGCGCTGACCATCAACCAATACGGGCTGTGGTTACTGAAAGCCACAAACTCAGGTTCCGTTAAGTTCAGGCCATTGGTAGCCTGGTAACGCTTCAGGTCCTCAACCATGGCAGCTTTCGCTTCATCGTCGCTGAATATCTGACCCAGCTTGGTGCCATAGAGACAAAGGCTGAGTGATGGGTTCACGCCAGTGGGATTGCAATTGTAGAAGCCCGGCCTTGGAGGCAGTGCGTAGGGTTGATCAATGGCGAGAGCCTGCAGTGTAACATTGACGGGAACCGCGTTGCGGATGATCGAAGTAAAGTATCCGAAGCCTTGCAGTTGACTGAAGATGCTGAATTCTTCCTCGTTGATGTCGAAATTCGAAAGAGCTGCAGGAGTGGGAGGTATGGTAATGAGAAGCTGCTTAGCGACGATAAGCTTGCGTCCTCCTGGCGTGTCCACGAGGATCTTGACTGAGCCGGACTTGCTGACACGCTCCGTATGCAGAACATTGGACGATAGCAAAAGCGAGTCAGTCGCGATGAGCTCGTCGGTAGCTTTGCTGAACAACAGGCTGTTGTTCATGACCGAACTCGTCTGGAATTTGCTACTTGTCGCAAGAAGACTGAGCGACTGCGCACGAAATTGTTGGATCGTCGGCAACTCGAGGATGTCACCAAACGCCCCGGCTACATTGAAGAAGAATTGTACAGCGGCTCCAATGTCGTACTTCTCCACGAATTGGCCGAAGGGCATTAGGAGTTCCTCCGGGACCGGATCTGGGAGGAAAAATCCCACTTCCAATTGAGGATACTTCGAAAGCACAGCAGCGTAGCGCTGGATAGCTGCAGCTAGCTCTGTGTCATTGCCGGCAGGTACGCCTTTCAAGATCTGTCCGGTGCGGAAATCGACGTATTGAGGTGCAGCTCCGCCAGTGACACTGACATTTAATGTGGCAGTCGAGAGATTGAAGCGAGCGTACCAATCATACACAATGGGATCGTCGTAATAGAGCTTCACGCCCATGTCGATTGGATAGCCAGATATCGGATCAGTGTATGTCTCGGTGTGGCCACCCAAGCGACTCTTCATTTCGATGACCATGATCTTCTTGCCCTGGTCCTTGAGCTGGATGGCCGCATATGTCCCAACGCTACCACCGCCGATGACAGCAACATCAACATCAACAACACAGTCCGAACTGTAGTGGCTGGGATCCAGGCTGTACCCTCCATGAGGTGATCCTGAGAAGCCAGCGGCTAAAGGGAGGGCAGTGAGCCCGGCAACCGCGATTGATGTGCAAAGTCGCATAGTGGTAGTTTTGGTTCATGCCTACCGCAATCCTTTTCATAGACACTGCATACGTTTATATACCTGGCTATGAGCTCATCATACAGTATTGGAATCGGTCATTAAGCAGTGCTTATGTCTCAAAGGATTACAATTTCCCGCATCGACGAATCGCAGCTCAACCACCCAATGCAAGTAGCGCCACGCTTACGCCATGTAATCCGCCCTAGTCGCATTGTACAAATTCGGGCGATGATTTGCGAAATTATCGAGCCAGATTCCTTTATCGGTCACCATCACAAGGCGCAGATACGAGCAGGATCTGTGGCTATGGCCTGCACAATGACTTATAGAGATCATTGGAAGCAAGCAGTGTCAAAGACTTGTGCGCTTTCCACTTCGCTGCTGCAACTTTCGTTGGCTTGCAGTGAGGCTTACACCGTTCCACTCGATGCCGTGTGTGACCACTCAGGCTGTGAAGTTGTGATCTGTAATCGCGAGAATGCTCGGTCTCAATGATATTGCAGTCGGAGACCTCGGATGGTAATAGCATTAGTTACGAATCTTCACACATTCTTTCTACGCTTACAAGATCTTTGTGACTGGAATGCTCCACGACTTCTGCGTCTAGCTAAGAACGCGACCGATACAGAGATAAATTCTGCAAGGCGAATACACGTTTGCACCGGCAACATGAAAGTCTTGCTGCAATCTATTTTGAGTTTCATAAGGCTATCGCATCGTAGTCGATATCTTCGTTGACTGGCTGGATACGCAGCAAGGGCCACAAGATGACGATTCGTGGCTCTCGTACAATCCTAACCTTGAGCAAGTGTCTGTAGCCGTTGTATAGATGAAGGCGTACGACCTCGGACGTTGCTTCAGCAGACCCTGTCAACAGATGGTGCCAGATATCCTTGTAAAATACTATCAGACTGCACGCCCGACCAAGAAAGTCATCGATTACGCTTTCAAGCACCTGCCAGCAGACGACCCGGTCCTAGACCTGCTCATCGACGCATAATGCTACCACCTTGTTAAGTCAGGACACATCGTCACCGAAGCCGAGTTGCCTCAACGCTTCCTCGCTCGTGCCTTGGACCATTTGGCTGCGCACATGAGGTCCATTGGACCAAAGGACGTGGATAGGAAGGACTACCAGCTGGATGACACCGAAGAATAGAGGATAGGAATGAACGACAAAGTCATGGTTTCGAAAGAAAATTCGTACTTTGACGTGCTGTTGATTCGATAATGTAGGCCCTTTTGAATTTGATTTCTGGACTTTGGCTATGGGTAGCAGGTTCGCATCTGGATGGAATCTTGACAAAGCGGAATCCATTCATATTTGTGCGCAGTGTGTCCATGTGCTTCCTTTGCTACCAGTTATGCCCTGCCTGATTGACAGTGATTGATGACCTGTGTAAGGTTTCGCGGTTCTCCTTCAAATTTCAAGCAAGACCATCCTTGCAAAGGTCCCTTTCGGCGTCCGTTCGTGACCATTATAGTCGCACCCGTCAAGCATAGTCGCAGCATCGAAGGGCTTGCGGTCTTGCCACATACCCATTAATTTCATGTGTCTTTCCATGACCAGTACAATGAAGCTTTTTGGCAATAATGGCCATAACTCTTTGTCCATCGGTTACGCTAGTCCCATGGAGTCCTCGCAACAGACGTGAGCCATCATCTGAATCAGTGGGTCTTCAGGTGCGAGGTTCCTCACCGCCCAAATGAGTGCTTTGTCGGTAATATATTGATTATTGACGAGCACTTTGACGAGCTCGTGACAAATTGCTTTGGTGAATGTGCTAGCCAGGAATCGATCGCCAAACACGCAAGCTTTCAGCATGGCGACCGGGTGGGCCTTATGGAAGATGCTTAGGCTGTCCTTCCCATATCTGTATGGTGAGGGTGTCTTCTGCGAGTACATCCAGTTGACGAAGATCCCAACTGAAAATTTCCATCAGTCACAGCTCAAGTACGACGACCAAACAACTCACAAGTTTCGGGCTCAACGTCCTCCAAGCGGACGACGCCTTCCTCTGCCTCTTTCCAAGGACCCTGTAGAGCTTTCTGGAAGTACTCAGAGTGCTGCGTCATGATGTCCTTGTTTGGATGTTACTTAGCGCCCTCGGGACCGACCGACATAGTAACGATGATACCACGTGCTTCCTTCCTGAAACGGCGTCATTTCTTATGTCAAGGGTGTATATCATAATGGCGTACTCTACGTTTGGAGAATTCTGAGGCTTTGCCATGGCTGATATCGCTGTGAGGTTGAGGTTACGTGTGATTGAGAGGACGAGAGAGGTGGTGAGCACAAAGGAAAAGTTGTCGTTGTCAGGTAGCGCGTAAAGATAAAGTGGAGGTGAGTACGCGAATCCTGGCATCCAGCACCTCGCGGAAGGTGAAGGGATCAAACGAGACAGCAAATGGTGGCAAGTGCTACTCCACCCCATTATCGAGACGACATTGCTGTGAGACACCAAAACTCAAAGTCAACAGGAGAAGTATGAGTCGGTGGAGACGGCAACATCGTCGACTTCATATGGAGTGGTGGCCGCAGCGAGACAAGAATAGGACAAAACAGAATGACAAGGTCGACCAGACATCGTTGAGAGACAGAGACACACGAATCTTCTCCGTGACAGGTGTAATAATAGTGATGTATCTATTTACATGCTTCAAATGCTCATGTACAAAACCCAGATGCCTTGAAGGCCATCGTTCCGTCAACCAACGCCGCGCTTGCTCAGATTGATGCAATAACAATGCGATCTAACACTCTAACATTACCACTTTGGTGCATTCATCATAAACAATGTTTCAAACGCTAGCTCTTCTTCGCGAGGCGCCTAGCGACGCTTCCAGAACTTGACACCGCGCGCAGGGTGCGCGTTCTCCTTAGGTTCGACCACAGGATCCGCAGCGCCATCAGTAATGCCCCTCTGGACGTCCATAGAGTACGCCTTCTCATTACCCCTCTTGCGCCCAGTCTTGACATCCCTGCGACTCGCGCAGCAGCAGCACAGCCCCATCTGCACCAACCACGCAAAGATAGTGAACGCGCTCGCAACCCACATGAACGCAAACATCGTCACGCCTATCTTAGCGCCGATGTTGAGCTCAGCCACGCCACTAATAGTGTTCTTGAAGATGACGAACATGACGGTTGCTAGGACCGATGCGACGGTGACGAAGAGCGCGTTAAGGAAGGCGAGGATCGCGACGGGCAGCGCGAGCCAGCGCGTGAAGACGGAAATCGGCATGACGAAGATCAGGACGAAGGAGAGGACCGTGCCGGTCAGGAAGAGGCCGAACATCCAGTTCGAGACGAGCCTGATAAGATCGAGGATGTCGTTGATGTCAGCGGGCAGGTTGACTGGAAGTGTTAGATACAGACAGCTCATGGACTGGAGCAGTGCTTACTCGACGCTCCGGCGAGCAGCTCATTACGCAGGATCTCGACGGGATTGAACCAGTATAGGGTCTCGGGCGGCGAGCAGTAGGTGACGCCCTCGCCTTTGTAGCCCTCGCAGAAATTCCATAGACCAACCTGGTAGAAATCGTGCAGACCAAGTGTTTGCGCAATCGTGTTGATCAGGGCGAAGTTGGGCACCGACGAAGGCACGACATTGCTGAGATCGAGCCGGATGAAGTACCAATCCCTAAGCAGGTGCTTGTTGGATGTGCCGCTGATTTGCAAAAGAATGAGGAAAATGACAGCGATAAACAGGAAGAAGGATGTGATCAGGGCCCAGGTCTTGCGTGTTCGAGTTGCCCGCTTGAGCTGCGGCTTTGTGAGTTCAGGATGGCCCTGCTCGACAGCTGTGGCAGCCGAGTTCTCAGACCGGCGGCGACCGAAGAGACCCATAGTGTACGGACTCAGCGACGACGTGCAGCAACGTTAATTGCGATGAGAGTGGAAAGCAGAGACTGTTGTCGTGAAACAGAATTGGTGTCGTGAATCCTGAATCCGGGGGCTCCCAACCTCATACGCGCGGTCGTTGGGGCGGTCTCAATTTTTATGGAGATGCACTTAGGCCAGCAAAGTATGACGTGGGTTTAGGGGCGCCCAAGGAAGGCGCTGCGCAAGCACAACACGCAAGCCGCCGAGTGGCCGTAGCGATGATTTGGGACCGTAGCTGCGCCAGCAATTGGTTGACAAGCGCACCGGCGCCCTCAGAAAACCCGCTTGCCGAGCGTTGAGAAAGGTTCCAGACTGACGCGTAAAGTCGAGGCTGGTGGTGACGTCGCACGTCTTTGTTTAGACCTCACAAAAGCACAAGCGTGCCGGCTATGCGTGTTCATCTGAGCAGCTTTGCGTGTCGATAACACGATATTGTCATCTGCTCATACAGCAGCGACGTATAACAACATTGTTGGATCTTCGCAAGGGAATGCTGGGGATGCGGATGATCGACGCCGACGATTTTCTTCAGGGCAAAAACTGTAGGCGAGCGCGTAGGGCTGAGGCTTAACGGATGCTGGCGGCATCGTGAAAAGCCAAAGCAAGCCACCAGCCACAGACGTCGGGTCGAGCCGAGCGCGCCGAGATCGAGCAAGATGAACTACAGTTCTTGGATGTAGTAAATCGGACAGTCTGTTCAGCAACACGTGTGAGATGTATCAATGAATGCATTGCTCAACCACGAGATCAGAACAACGCCATACAATTGGGCGGCGAGCTGACACCACCTGGCACGTTGAACGGACTTGAAGTCACAAAGAACGTCCACCGTTTCTCTTCATTGCAGACCTCCGCCAGTCCCTCCAGGTCGGACTTTTCTCCAATTGGCATGCCCCAGCCAGCGAGCAGGTACTCATGCAATACAGGCTCGAGTTTCGATGGAGGAAATACCTCCCAGGCGACAGAATCGCCTGCCACAGCTGCGAAGCCTTCGTCCCATATCCAGCGCAGGACATCGTCGGTGGCCTCGACACCTGCATGCTGCATCTTCGCCGACATTTTTCACAATCCGTCCCAGGCACGGATTGGGAAAAATGTCGTAAGCCATCCCACTCTGACTGCCCTGCTGGGGATTGAAGGCATATGTGTCGTCGTAGATCGTCGTAGAAAAGACCGTCATAGCGCTTGATAATGTTGTGCTCAAAGGGCTGGCGACCGAAGCCCGCCGTTTCGAGCTTCGGCAGGTCCTAGTTCAAAGAGACGCGCTTGCCGGTGCGGATCTCGCTGGCTGCGCCTTTGGACACCACCGAGGGAGTGAGCAGAGCAAGTCTTGCGATACCTTCTTCGCGACTGCCAGGTGTGCCGACCCGGACGCGCTTCTTGTCTGGGAGCTCATCGTAGGGAGTGTCGTAAATTGCGGGGTACGAGGGTGGCATGCTCCCAAAGTTGAGTTAGCATATTTACAGAATCATTCGCTCAGCAGGCTTGAAGGTACGACTCTGTTATGCAGTCGGACACTCGGTCAGTCGAAAACTTGGCATATAGCAGCAGCATTGTGCATAACGAGCGACAGAGTAAGCTGCCCAGATGGTGGCATCCCACTTATCTGCATGTCGATCTCAAAAACGCTCCATGTGACAAAGGCTGCAGCCTGTATAATACGAGTTACAGCTAGAGGTACTTGTGATCCGGCGCGATGAGAGACTCCTAATGGAAGGTCCTGTCACAATAGAGACAGCATCCAGTTGAGGTCCCCAGAGCAATGGACCCACCGCCACCATCACGAGGCACAGGATGGCGCTAAAACCAGGGTCCAAAAATGTGGCTTTCCGGCAAACATCGTCATAGCTGGCATGTGAACACTCACAGACTCGCAAACACTGCTGCCTGACCATAACAACAATAACTATCCAAAACAGATACTTTGCTATTCTCTTGACTTAAAGCGCACGATACTTACGTTGTCCGCCTTCAACAAAAGTGCTGGCCCACCATGATGGCAACGACCCGCATCCGCAAAACATTCCACTACCCCGATTCCTCAGACGACGAAGACACAGTCGAAGCTGGTCTAGATGCCCAAGGTACATTGCCCTCTTCCAATATATCCCTGTGACTCTCACACCAGGAGAAAACAGTCAGACCACCCACTAACCCACCACAGACCAAGCCGCCCTCCTCGATACCCTACAAACGCGCGACACAACCTCGACGCGCCTGTACACGCTCCTCCTGCTCGTATTCCCGGCCACGATATTCATCTTCACGCTGCCCCACCTCTTCGCGCTCACGGGCTTCTTTCCGAGTCTGCTCGCGCTGGCAAGTCTGGCCGCGAGCGCGTACACACTATATTACCTCCCTCTACCGGCGCAGAGCGCGGGGATACTGGTTGATGGGCATCACATCCATGAGAAGATAGGGAAGAGGAAAGCAAAGCGGAGAGCCGTGGGCGGATATGGGCTGAGCCCTGCGACGTCTGCGACGGCGTCGGCGAGGAGTGAGGAGAGAGTGCGTGTGCCGTGGCTGTCGGAGGAGGTGCAGGAATTGCTGGCGCGGTATATAGTGCCTGGGAATGGAGTAGTTTGCGGGCTTCTGGCGGTTGCGGAGCTTGTACAGGGGAGAGAGTGGAGGGAGGGGATGATGATTGGGGGCGGTTATTTGCCGGGGCTTGTGTTGACTGTCATACTGTGGGCGCGGAGAGAGTTGAGGGTTGTGGATATGAGTGAGTTGCAGCAACTGCGATCGTAATCACAATAAATGGATATTTAAGCGACTGGACGGAACAAAAAAAAAGCGAAATGTTCGTGCTTCTCAAAGTGGCATATAGTTGAAAGAGTGGTATAATGCATAAGAAAGACGACCTTCACAAAGGCCCAGGTATCGTTAAAAGCCGTTCGCCTTTTCGTATTCTTACTCAGAACTTCCAGTGGAGACGAAGAACTTGCTGAATTCGCCGGTGTATCTTTTTGTTCGCTTAGGAATACCTTCTTCGCCGCTGCTCTCCTAAAGCATCATGCTCTTCCTTCTACTTGCTATCCTTTCAGCTCTCAGTGAATTCGTTGCGCTCGACTTATCAGCATCAGCTACTGCTGCATCTTTCGTAGCCTCAGATGCCTTCTTTGCATTCAACCTTGCAGCGGAGGTGGATTTTGCGAGGCTAGCTGTGATGGTACCCGTGATCGTACCGCTGCCTGTACGCTTGTGCAGGGCTGGCGCGGATGTATCTGTCTTCTGGGTCTCGGTGGTAGCTAATGCAGGCACGGAGGAGTGCCGCCGGGCACTGCGGGCTACTTTGGCAAGGTCGGTACGTAGCGGCGCAGCCTTAGCTGGTGGCGATTCGTTGAAGTCAAAGATGGCAAGGTTGTCCTTCTCGACTGCTTCATCCTTCGGAGCCGGCTCAACGGGCTCGACAGGATTTGACGCCGGCTCATCAGGCTTTGCAGCGAAATTCGAGGACGTTCTCCGGTTGATAGTACTGGTTTGCTCGATCAATGCGGCAATCGCTCTGGAGGACGTCGATTTGCTGAAGTCTGGCTGCTCTGGTGGAGTGGCATTCTCACGCCTATCCAACTTTTCGCGAAGAGGGCTTCCGGCTTCAGCTTCTTCCTCTCCCTCCCGCTTGATTGGCACTCTCCCAGTCGTGAGAGGTGCCAGCTGAATCTCTACGCTTGTCCTTCGATCCGTTTGGGGTACGATAGCATCGGCCATCTTGCCTTCACGGCGCATCTTCACAGCCAAGCTGGGCTCCTTGTAGCTGACTTGTGGACGTGCTCTGCGAGAGGGACGCCCCGCTTGTCCCGTCTGATTCCCTGATGTCACGTCGCCGGGCGGAGGCGTATCCTTGTTGTCCGCACGCGACGTTGAGGGTTCTGTGGAGGGTGGCGAAAAAATAGCGTCCGCTGCGGGTGTCTTGGGCGGCAATGAATCAAGATTGATCTCTGCGACAATTACGGGCTCTGGCACTGGAAGCATTGGAACCTCAGGCGGTGTAATGGTTCTGGTGATCGGGAGACGCTGGCGGGCTCGAGCAGTCGCGCTGGGCAGCTTCTTCTTCTCTGGCTTCTCCGGCTTTTCCTTCTCTTTGGCGGATGACTTTTGCTTCTTCGGCGACAAGACAGGGTCAGTATTGACGGATCCTGAATTTGTTAGTTTGTGCATGTGCGTGTAACATTGTGAGTGGCTTACTGCTACAGAGAACTGGCCGCGCTGGTGACGCAGCGCGAGGCTCCTCATTCTCATCCGTCTCGACGTCCTGTGTAGTCTTGCGGTTAAAGTTGAAGTCGTCTTGGGCATCTGGTATGTCCTCGTCCTGCTGCACACTGAACTTCCTCTTAGCTCCAGTGCGAGGAAGCTTGCCTGGCTTCTCCTTGACTTCTTCTGGTGATTCAAATACAGATATGCGGCGGATATTAAGCTTAGGTCCGCTTTCTCTTCGTTTCTTTCGCGTCTCCAGGTTCATCGGTAAGGCGGGCTCGTCCTCAACAGGTTCACTCTCTGCAGGCGCTGCTTCAGCCGGCGCATCTTCCATTTGCTTCTCTGGCTCGGGATTGGGGTTGAATGCAATGACCTCTTCAACCTCGAAGCTTGAAGTCGGCGGGGGACCGAGGTCAGGCGATTGGCTTTCGGTGTCTTCTAGCATGTTCCGAATCTCATGTGCGTTCATGGTGCGTCGTGGGTGGTCTCGGCCCTCGTCGATGGTGGGCATCATCCGGTCCTCTACCTCTTGTATGCAAAGTCCACTCCTAAAGTTCCTCTCCTGTGGACGGTGTTTGGCCAGCTGGCTCTTGCGCCATCTCTCAGGCTGCTTGGGCTGGCCCAGCGAAGCCACCAAGCTCCCAAGCTCCGTCATCTTTGCTTCCAATTGCGACCGGACGGCATCGATATTTTCAAACGAGAGGCTGTTGGACTGCTTATCGACTGTGTGCTGGAGATGCATTGCGCGCTCGCGGAGGGCTAGATTTTCGGCGAGGAGGCGTGAGCAATCGCTTTCGAGGACGCGGATGCGCATGGACTGCTGCGAGTTGGTCCTATCCTTTGTCAACACCCATCCGTTTCGTTGTGTGTTCTCATTGCACGCACTTTGCCAGTTCGCGGTTCTGCCGCAGGAAGCGACGCTTGACAACTTCGATGTTGTCGGCCGACGGCTGAGGAGCAGCCGCCGGCGGCTCGTTCAAGCGCGCCATCTGCGCTGGGTAGGTATGTAGAGGCTGATGATAGTCGGTGAGGTGTTGGCGACGGCGGCGCGGGACGCTCTAGGTCGTGTGTCGTTCGTTGTTTCCGTCTGGTCTTCGTCATAGTCGAAAAGCTGCGGGCGTTGTTTACCTAGCAACGGCGAGCTAGCCGTTTGTGTTGCGGCTCCACTTTTGCCCCATTCACGACAACACGTGAAGGTACGCGCACCTCTGATACAGAACAGCGACGATAACACCAAAACCACACATCAAACATGTCGAACTTCTCTCGCCCGATGCCGTCGCATCTACGTGGCCAGTCGATCGGCGCGTCGCAGCAGTCGACCTTTCTGCAGCAGAAGATCGCCGACAAGAAGACCGAGCTCGCCAACCTCAAGGACTTGCAGGCCCTGAGCGGAGGCCTCGCAGACCAGATGCAGATGCTGGCTGATAAGTTGCAAACCCTTTCTGATGGGACAGAAGGTGTGTTGCATTTCGAGTCAACTTATGCAGGTGTTGGGCTTCGAAAGGACTACGCTACAATCTGTCACTATGCTAACAATACATCTCAGCTGTTGCAGCAGTGCTCTCGAACTGGCATAATGTACTTCGAGCGATCAACATGGCTTCAAGTAGGTCTTCCATCTTCGTACAAGGTGTGCACGATCTGACTTGAACCAGCAATGCTTCCCAAGGCCAAGGAAGAGGATGAACTAGAGACGAAGCAAGAGTCGGAGCCTCCCCTACCACAGACTCTGGTGCGCATCCCAACACAGCACGCGCCCGCTGTAATCGAGCAGGCCAATGCTGGAGCAGCCGCAGCAGCAGAGTGAAGTCAGAGGCGGGTACGAAATGTTACGAAGTCAAAGACAGTATCAGCCAGACTCGCAATCAAGACGGATACCGTCTTCCGTGAGCGAAAACTCAAGCTCCGAGTCGCGGAGATTAAAGTTACTTGTGAAAGCAACATACAAAACGTAATGCTCGAGGATGCATCTAGATGGCAGCCCACGCTTGCCTTTGCAGACCAGACAGTCGTCTCTAAGAGCGATGGACTTTAGATAAATACGAGCTGTACATAATGCGGAGCACGAAATAGATGAAACACCTTACCAGGCCTGTCTCTTGTGCGACTGTTGACCTCGAGTCCAGACATCACCCTTCGAGTCTAGCGTGCCAAGCCTCACGCGAATCCCCTCAAAATTCGAGTTTGACGCCTACTTCCTCTCCTCACATATTGTCAACGGTCTCCTATAACCCTAAGGTTATTCCCAATTACATGGAAAATGCCTTAATTCCAGGAGAACCCAGAGGAATTGCACAGCCGTTCTAATCCTGAAGTTCGCTCGCGTCGGCTTTCGAGTCGGTATTGGAGCTCCGGGTTCGCTTTAGGCCAACATATCTGATATTTTCGCCAATACATTGTGATCTTCGCCCTTGTCATTGCGTCTATATTTACAGCTCCATATGAGCATGACGAGATACCTGCCCCCTCGGGAGTGAGGCGTCGCATCCTTGTCTTCACCGGGAAAAATCAGGTCGCTGCCTTCAGCTCGATCTTGCCTTCAGCCAACCTGGATCGCTGTCTCGTCTTTGCTGGAACTGCAGCCAACGGACACACGACAGACATGCGTTGTACGAATTCAGGTGGCTGGACGCAGAGGCTTCAGAGAGGTGACAGGCTCGGCAATTTTCTGAGCACGGTCAAGCACGGTCGCAGATCCCCGCACTCCTGCTGTGTGAGACTCCGGAAGAAGCAGGACAAGGCCGTCGTGCCAGCGCAAGCTGCACAAGCAGCGGCTGATGAGCGGCGGCCCTCGACTCAACATGATTGCTGCGCTGCGATTCGCTGCCTCTGAACGCCCCGAACAACCGATTCGCCAACCAGTCCAGCGACTGCAGGTCTGTAGGTTCTTTCTGGCTCACGAGCTTGAGGTTCACGCCAGGCCTCAAGCCATCGTCGCTAGGTGGAGCGATCTCGTATCAACTATGCTATGATGAGCCAAAGCCCATGAAAGGAGCTTTCCGGTCTCGTATCCCATTTGGTACGGCGCTATCGGTGCAGATGTCTCATGGCTTTGGACAGCCAGCAGCGTGGCTCAGGTGGAGTTTACCCAGCGGCCACCAGGCGCGTCGCGCAACGGTCAGCAATCGATATGATCGCCCCGAAAGCGCTACGAATGGCGGAAGAGCATGGCGTCGGCCGCTAGAGCATCCTTCCATCAGCCCTGCACGGCTGGTCTCGACACTTGCGATTAACCTGCCAACCGAGGAGCTTCTCCTTTCCGCTACTCCCGACTCCCCACAGTGTGCACCGTATGCCTACCGACTCCAAAGCGTCATGAATGCGTATGATGGCACGTCTTCGACGATGCCTGTTGGTAGCATCTAGTCTCATTGGGTTGTCTCACCAGAAAGACCCCATCGTTGACTTGTAGGTACTCGTCCAGTGCTGCGCGTGGGACGGATGGGGCGTTGCGCCAACAAGTCAAGAGCGCGCAATGTTCCTCAGATCTCCGGCGCATACAGCTTGAATCTGACGGACTCGCGTGGGCTGGCTTGGGCTATGCACGCGACTCCAGTTCTCTCTCGTCGCGCTTTGCGTCCATGTTGCTGACATGAAACAGCTGCCGGCGATGGGGTCATTCGACCGCGCAGGTCGACGGGAGACTGTACATCGATGGAGGAATGATTGATTGGAACACGGAGAATGTCAACTATACGAGTAAGACCTCTCCACTTTCCAGCTCTACGCATACTGATCTTGTTCCAGATACCGCGTTAATCTTCAGCGACCTCAATGCTTCGACGTCGTATGGCCTGCCCTACCAATACGCAAATCTCTCGAAACCTGCCGGAATCCCTAGTGTGTCTGGCGGAATCCTTTGGCCTGATGAAGTCAACAAGTGCTTCTATCAATTTGGTGGAGCCTTCACGAATGGAACGCCCACCGATTTCAGCATGTGGAGCTACGATGTAGTGCTCAATCAGTGGAATCAGACTGCGAACAAGACATCTGGTGTCTCGGCTGTATCTCGAGTAGCCTACGGCGCTGGTACACATATTGAAGGTCTGGGCTTGGGTTTCTATTTCGGGGGGTACAAGAGCAACCAGACTGATCCGACGTGGACTGGTGGCCCTGTCGCAACAGCCGATCTTGTTCGCTTCGACTACACCTCCGGCACCTTATCGAACAACAGCGGACCTTACGACAACGTGGGAAGAGCTGAAGGTCAGATGGTGTATCTACCCGTGTCAGACAATGGTCTGTTGGTGTACTTCGGTGGCATTGAGGATCAGGGTCAGAACGGCACCACATTGCCAGTAAGTCGCTTTTGTTAAGATGATTGAATTGGAAAGCTTACTGACGTGCTACAGGCAAATATGAGTGTATGTCAAGGCTTCTTGTCTCATGGGTATGATACGTTACTAATCTGTTGCAGCAAATCCACATGTACGACGTCCAGTCATCCAAATGGTACACTCAAACTGCTACTGGCAATATTCCTGCAGCTCGCCGTCAGTTCTGTGCCGGCGTTACCTGGGCCGATGATCAGTCTTCGTACAATATGTGAGCTCGCTTTGGTCCTCCAGATCACACTCAAACTGACCGCCGCGTAGCTACCTTTATGGTGGATACGGCTTCGATGGAGCACTCGCCTACGACGATGCTTACATCCTATCCATACCGTCGTTCACATGGATAAAGGCGTTCCCCACGGACAACAGCACCGGACCGTACCCACATGGAGGCTGCAGTGCCAATGTCGTCAATCAGGACCAGATGATCATTATCGGCGGTTGGTTCCCAAGTAATGGCGCTGATTTCTGCGACTCGCCCGATGTCCAGGGACAGCACGGTATGAATCTTGGCTACAACGGCGAGAAGAAGGCATTGTGGGACAAATATGACCCAAAACTCTCTACATACTTTGTACCGACGCCGATCATATCCGCGATTGGAGGAGGGTACGTATCGCCAACAACGGATGAGAAAACCATTTTGCTGACACATGCAGACCGACAGGCGGAGCGACCAAGACGGCGCCGGCTTCATGGGGCAATCCTGATCTAGCCGTCTATTACACACTCCAAGCCCCGTCCGTCACGCGAAAACCGACTCGTGCGTTGCCATCTAGCACCAGCACTTCCTCTGGAAGCTCAAACAAGAGTAGAGTGGGCGCGATAGCAGGTGGTGTCGTGGGAGGCCTTGCTGGACTGATTGTCATACTACTTCTGATCCTCTGCTGCCTGCATCGCAAGAAGAAGTCCAAGAAAGAGGAAGAACAGCCCGCCGAACTGCCACCCCCAGTCGAATTGGGTGTTACTGCGCCGCCGCAAGAGCTGCCAGCTACTGATATGGGCAAGTACATGCCTGTGCATCAGCAGCAGGAGCAGTACTCACCCTACTCTGGAGTCACAGCCCTACACTCTCCGTACTCTGCGTACGCGCAGCAGTCATCGGTGTCTGGATCACCGCCGCACACTACGCCTTATGGCTCTCCGCATGCCCCCGAATACGCGCAGCCCGCCTATCCGCCGACTTTGCACGCCCGATCGCCGTCGTACGAGCATACGCAATTCTCGACTATGGACACTCGGTATTCAAACCGAAGCCATCCATCACCAACATCGCCCGGTTTCCCCTCTTACGCTCCTCCCACGGAAGCGCAATTATACTACCCTCCGCCCCGCGAGCCTGCGTATCAGACTCCTGTAATATCTCCAGCCACATACGGTGGCTACGAACCTGTTCAGTATCATGAAAGTGTCGCGTCGCCGTTGTCGCCCCCTCCTGTCAGCACGATGCCAACTCCTACACAATTCTACGCGCGCCCGGCTCCAGTCCCTGGCGACGCGCAGTCAGGCTATGCACAGCCTCCGAATGATGGGAGGACATATGGCAACAGCTTGGAGCCCCAAAGAAAACCGAAGTATGGGCGCTTCGTAGAGGTCGATCACACATAGATCCATATGGTACATAGAGGCGTTGCGGTGTTTGTTTTGGGCATACTTTATGGATTGTTCGCGCGATGTCGAGTGATACCCAGCGCTCTTTCATGAAATGTAGATACACGCTGCAGTGAAAATTATTAGTAATACAGTGGAACTCGGTGAAATCCTGCGATGTGCGGTGAGGTTATGCTTTGCGCGTGGGTCTTTAATTGTTACTAGGGTCTCGGCATCAGAGGTCGTTGCAGCACCCGGGCGCGTCTCCTCATCGTGCTTTTGTACTTTGCCAACACACGCCAACCCAACACAGAGCTTGAGACGACAAGCAGCGCGCTGTACCGCCTCGCATTGGGATCTCCGCACACTTGCCTCCCCCCGTCTCTTCACCTGCTGTCATCGCCGGTGCCTGCCCGCAGCCTTGCCCCGTCCGACGTACCCCACCTCGTCTTCTTGCACCTCTGCAGGCACCCAACCCACGCGCGCCAGCTGCCCACGCCTCCCCGCCGTCTGCCACAACAACCCACCACACGCCCTTCGCCCGCTGCAGCGCTTCTTGGGGCCATCGACATATACGCGAACCGAATAGGGAGCTGTTCCCACAGCGACGCCGCCCGCCATGTCCATGTCCATTGAGGAGCTCGACGCCACAGTGCGCGCCTTCTACGAGGGCCGCGGCGAGACAGTACGTAACAAAGCAGCTTGAGACGGCGCACGAAGCAGGACTGAAGCTAACGACACTCTTTTCGCAGCAAAAACAAGCTCAGGCGACGCTGAACCAGGTACGCGAGGCTCTTTCGTGCAACGCCAGACGACTCACTGACTGTGCCGTAGTTCAAAGAGAACCCGGATGCATGGCTCCTAGTCGATAAGATCCTCTCGGATGCGCAGTATCCTCAAACCAAGTGTGCGTATAGTCGCCGAAGCCGCAGCATCTAGAAGACCGCTAACGTCCACCAGACCTCGGCCTGCAGGTGCTCGACAATGTGATCATGACAAGGTGGAAGGTCCTTCCTCGTGACCAGTGTCAAGGTATGCTGCACTTCCGCAATCGAATTTAAGCTTTGCTCACAGCGACAGGCATCCGCAACTTCATTGTCAACTTCATCATCCAGCTCTCGAACGATGACGACCGCCGCCGCTCCGAACGCACCCTGCTCAATAAGCTGAATCTCGTCCTCGTCTCCGTCCTGAAGCAGGAGTGGCCGCACAACTGGCCGACGTTCATAAACGAGATCATCTCGTCGTGTCACAGCGGGCTGGGCATCTGCGAAAACAACATGGTCATCCTGAGATTGCTGTCGGAAGAGGTCTTCGACTACTCGGAGGAGCAGATGACTTCGACAAAGCGCAGAGAGCTCAAGCAGAGCATGTGCGACGAGTTCACCTCCATCTACCAGCTGTGCTCGGAGGTCCTGCGCACAGCAACCGAGGCTTCTCTCATCAAGGCGACCCTCGAGACATTACTGCGCTTCCTCAACTGGATCCCTCTGGGCTACATCTTCGAGACACCACCCAGCGGTCAGAGCCTCATCGAGACTCTGCGCAGCCGGTTCCTTGAAGTCCCCGAGTTCCGCAACATCACATTGAAGTGTTTGACAGAGATCGCAGGCCTCCATACCGAACCTGCTTACGACGACAAGCTTGTCCAGATGTTCACAGAAACATTGACCGCCATCTCAAAGATCATTCCCCTCTCTCTGGATCTTAAGCAGACCTACGCATCCAGCAATAGCAGGGATCAGGAGTTTGTGCTCAATCTGGCGCTGTTTCTGACGAACTTCTTTACGTCGCACTTGGCAGTCATCGAGAACCTGATGAACAAGGACTTCCTCACACACGGCCACTTCTACCTTATCCGGATCAGTCAAATTGACGATCGCGAGATCTTCAAGATCTGCCTGGAATACTGGACGAAGCTCGTTTCTGAGCTCTACGACGAGATGCAGGCGCTTCCGATCACCGATATGAACCCTCTGTTGAACATGGGCATCACCGCTGGCAGCCGCGATCCTTCGATGATGGCAAACTACCCTTTGCGTAAGAACAAGTACACCGAAATCTTGTCGAACCTGCGCACTGTCATGATTGAGAAGATGGTCAGGCCAGAGGAAGTCCTTATCGTCGAAAACGATGAGGGCGAAATCGTACGCGAGTTTGTCAAGGAGAGCGACACGATTCAGCTCTACAAGTCGACCCGCGAGTGCTTGGTTTTCCTGACCCATTTGGATGTTAACGACACTGAGCAGATCATGTCTGAGAAGCTGGCTCGCCAAGTAGACGGGTCAGAGTGGTCATGGGCGAACTGCAACACCCTTTGCTGGGCGATTGGATCCATCTCTGGTGCTATGAACGAAGAGACCGAGAAGCGCTTCCTGGTTACGGTCATTAAAGATCTCCTTGGTCTTACGGAGATGAAGCGAGGCAAGGACAACAAGGCCGTGGTCGCGAGTAACATCATGTACATTGTCGGCCAATACCCTCGATTCCTCAAGGCACACTGGAAGTTCTTGAAGACTGTTGTCAACAAGCTCTTTGAGTTCATGCACGAGACGCACGAGGGTGTCCAGGACATGGCTTGCGACACATTCATCAAGATTGCCAACAAGTGCCGGCGACACTTCGTTGCGCTTCAGCCAGGCGAGAACGAGCCCTTCATCGACGAAATCGTACGAAACCTGAGGAAAATCACTGCCGATCTCTCGCCTCAGCAGGTCCACACCTTTTACGAGGCTTGCGGCTACATGATCAGTGCACAAGGGCAGAAGGGCATGCAGGAGCGCCTGATCCACGATCTGATGGCTCTCCCCAACTCAGCCGTAAGTACTACGACCAAGCATCAAGGTATGAGCTAACTTTACGACAGTGGGACAATATCATTGCGCAGGCCAACCAGAATCCCGCGTGCTTGCAAGACTCTGAGGTCATCAAGATTGTCGGAAACATCATGAAGACTAATGTCGCGGCTTGCGGCTCGATCGGATCATACTTCTACCCGCAGATCGGGCGGATCTACTTCGACATGCTGACAATGTACCGCGCCAGCTCACAGTTGATCGACGAGGCTGTGCAGCGCGAAGGCAACGTTGCGACCAAGATGCCCAAGGTCCGCGGTCTGCGCACGATCAAGAAGGAGATCCTCAAGCTCATCAACACTTATGTTGAGAAGGCCGACGATCTTGAGATGATCCACAACAACATCGTTCCCAAGCTGCTCGAGGCTGTTTTGATCGACTACAAGAACAACGTACCCGATGCTCGCGAGGCCGAGGTCCTGAATGTTATGACTACGATCATCAACAAGCTACATGTACGTTGGACACCCAAGACGAGCAAACACTTTGTTGGTCTCGCTCAGCCATGGCCGAGTCTTTTGCTAACACTGAATAGAGCATGATGGAAGACCAGATCATCAACATCATGGACAGTGTCTTCGAATGCACCCTGGACATGATCAACAAGGACTTCTCCGAGTACCCAGAACATCGCGTCGAGTTCTTCAAGCTCCTCCGCACCATCAACCTGCGATGCTTCCCCGCTCTGCTGCGACTGGACGCCCGCTCTTTCAAATTTGTCATCGACTCGTGCATGTGGGCTAGCAAGCACGACAACCGCGAAGTCGAGAGCGCCGGTCTTTCCATGTGTTTCGAGCTTGTCTCGAACATGTCCGAGACCGATGAACAGACCTGCAACGCTTTCTTCCAGACATTTTTCACCACCATCCTTCAGGACGTGTTCTTCGTTGTCACCGATAACGACCACAAGGCAGGCTTTAAGTCGCAAGCCATGCTGTTGGCGAAGATGTTCTGGCTGGTTGACTCGGACAAGCTGCGAGGTCCCATTTACACTTCGCCGGACATGGCCCCTGCTGGAACAACAAACCGCGAGTTCCTGCGAAACTTTGTTGGTAACCTGCTGGCGACCGCCTTCCCCAACCTGCAGACCGCTCAGATCGCATCATTCATTGACGGACTCTTCGCTACCAACTCAGACTTGAACCGCTTCAAGGTTATCCTGCGTGACTTCCTCATCTCTTTGAAGGAGTTCTCCGGTGACAATGCTGAGCTGTTTGCTGAGGAACGCGAGCAAGCCGCCAAGCAGGCGAAGGATGAGGAGCGTGAGCGTGCCATGAAGGTTGGCGGTTTGCTCAAGCCCTCTGAGATGGACGACGACGAATTGTGACACCCCGTTGAGCTTGATGCCAACACAGCGACGCGCACACCTTTCGATCGCACTCCCGTCACGACCCACTCTGCGGATTTAAACGGTGCAGACGACTGGTGGGCAGATACCCTTTGAGCGTCGCGCATAGGAGTTGGATCCGTACCTGCCTTGGGCGATGCATTGTAGCTGCTGATTCTACATAGATCTTGCTGTTTCTCGCGGTCTAATACCCATAGACCTTTCTTTCCAAGTGCGGCATGCAGCGGGTAGCGGGTTGGTGGACGGTTCTTGGGCCGCGTGGATGATAAAAGCATAGGAGGGGGATGTGCAGGGCATTCTAGATATCCTGCCTTGACGACCATAAGAATAGACATGAACGCATTTCAGTTGCAAGTTTCTCATGTTGAATCAGAATCGGTGTGACCTCATTGACGACTTCCAAGGCGGCTGCTTCTTGTACTCATACACGACGTAAGCTGCAGTGGGCCGGCCCGCTACCTGTTGCTACTGATATGGATGCAGAAATATGACGGCATCAACAGCCGCTGGTGAATCTCCGACGGAAGCATGTCTACCGTGTGGTACGTCCCGAGGCACGTCAAGCCAATGACAGGCGGATAGTGACTTGCCTACACAGGGACAAGGCCTCCATCGTGGATCCCATTGTGCATCTCCCTTGGGGCTCACCGACGCGTAGACGCGGTAGTTGCACGCATGGGGCTCCAGATCGGGGTCTGCCGACGGCAGAGCGTCTAGAGTCCTGCATTTTCCGCGTCCTTGCCGTGAGAACGCGCTGCGTACACGACGAGGACCCATTGCACTAGCACGGATTGGAGAGCGATGCTTTCTGATGTAGTGGGCCTCGCGGCTGCTGCCATCTGATGTCGTGCGTTGCGCCGGCTAGAATTCCCCATTTGGCCTTGGCGAGGCTTCTTTGAGCACTGAGCGCGCGTTATGTAATCGCTGAAGACCAAAGCTCAAGAAATCGTCGTCGAGACAGACGCACGGGTCGGCCTCACCTCTGCGTTTGTACTGCAGCGCCTCGCTTCGAGCCAGCGGAATCTTACACGCAGCACCCCGGTCCCTGCTGGGCTACGACAAAGGCTCATCAACGTATTCCAAGTGGATCCTCAGCGCGCCCCTGTCAAACGATCTCTCTGTCCTTCCCTCGCGCGCACGGGGTCCCAACGCGCGCTCTCATTGGCCGTTTGCAGCAACTCCAACGACTGCGTGAACAGCATCGCAGCGGCCAGCGTGCACAACCTCGTGGCCCTCTTCGTCTTGAGAAATGTCCCGCCGGCTTCTCAGCAGCGCCTGGCCCCCCATTCGCTGAGCGTCCGCAGCCTGCTAAATCTAATCCAGGTGCCGCCAGCACCACGCGAGCCTCTGCGTCTGCAGCGCGCCGTCCGAATACGTCTAAGGCGGCACCCTGCTGCAAGCTTGGGTGACTTCACTTCTTGAAACTTCTACCATCACCGCACGGCCGCCGTCTAGAAGGCGCCCCAGGAGCCTCACCGTGCTCACCGCGAATTCTTTGCTTTTGTCCGTCCCCGCTGCCGCATGGGCGTCTGCCGACACCCGTATCCTCACACGTTTGCTCATTACTCACCCTGTATGGGCAGATCTGCACCCAGACCCATACCAGGATTTACTCGCTTGTGCGGTACTCGCGCATCGCCGTTGAGCCTTCGGAAGCACCGCTGCTCCATTATCTCAGCCCGTCACCACCATGTATGTCGTGCCCCTCATATGGAGACCCTTCAACTCCGCCCCCGTGGTGTCGTGAGGAAGACTGCATCGAGCACCAGCTTGGCCTCCAAAGACGAGACTACTGACTCAGCTCGCTTTTCTAGGAAGTTCGGCAAGCATATCCAGAAGCGGCAGCTGGAAATCCCAGAGTACGCCGCCAGCTTTGTCGACTACAAGGCCCTGAAGAAGGTGATTTGGACCCTGATAGGTGGGCCTCATTCGTGTGCTGATGTCTCTGCAGCTCATCAAGAAGCTCAGTAGTACGCCGGTGATTCCTCCACTAGGCGACAGCAGTCATGGCCACGAGACACTAGATCCGCAGACCTCTCTGCAGGCCAACAAGGCTACATTCTTCTTCCGAGTGGTATGCATATGCTGTGCCCTCCAGCCCAAAATCTTGCTCATAGTCCCAGGAACGAGAACTGGAGAAGGTCAACACGTTCTATCTCCAGAAGGAAGCGGAGCTTCGTCTGCGACTAACCACGCTCCTGGACAAGAAGCGGGTCATGCAGCAGCATCCGCAGTCAGTGTCCAAGACGTCGTCGCGGTACATTGCGCTCGAAGAAGGCCTAAAGCAGTTCAGCACAGACCTTAACAAGCTCGAGGTGATTGGTCTCCGAACTCTTGGGTTGTGGAGCTAACCGGTACAAGCAATTTGTGGAAGTGAACGAGACTGCGTTCTCAAAGATTCTGAAGAAGGTTTGCCCCCCTCCAACCCGCACGCCTGATTATTGGCTAACCTTCGCAGTGGGATAAAACATCAAAGGTAAGCCATGGTGTCGAACATATCGACCGTAGTGCTGATCAGCTATAGTCCCGGGAAAAGCAGCTTTACCTGTCAAGGGCCGTCGAAGTCCAGCCATGCTTCAACCGTGAAGTCATCAGTACCCTCTCCGACCAGGCGACACAAGCACTTCTCGATTTCTCTGGCTGGGCTGAGGGTGAAGGGGTGCAAGCACCGCAACCGACCGCAGAGCCCAGAATCTTCGAACCCCTGATCGAAGCAAACCTCGAGCTCGACAACCAATTCATCCAGGCCATCAATATCTCGAACACGTCGAAGATCCAAGAATGCCTCGCGCGACTGTCGAATCTCCCCGACGCCAGGGAGCACATCTCGCGGGCTTTCCTCAGCACGGTCGCCGAAGCGCCCCAAGAAGCATTGAAGATCGTCCTTGATTCGAATCAAGTCAACTTGGAGCAAGAAGACGAAATCAATGAGCGTAACTGCTTACACAAGGCTGCCATCAGCGGTCGACTGGAGATTGTGCGGCTTGGACTGTCGAGCAATGTCTCACCACACGCAACAGATGTGTACGGACGGATACCACTGCACTACGCGTCCATGCATGGCTACGTTGAACTCGTCCAGGCCTTGATCGATGCAGCACCAGACACAGTGAACTTCCGCGATCAGGACAGTTTCACGCCCCTCATTCATGCGATTGTGCGCTCGCAACTGCCGTGCGTGCAGATTCTCCTGGCAAGAGGCGCTGATATGAGCCGCATTGGACCCGGCGAGCACATCCCGCTGAATCTGTGTTGCCAATACGCGTCGCTGGAGATAATGGAGTTGCTTCTCCAGAGGTCGGCGGAAATGCTTCCAGACGCGGAAGGGTTGTATCCACAACATCTGGTCGCTCGATCTGGGAAAACACCACAGATGCTGCTCCTGCTACAGAAGTACGGCGCGGACCTCAATCAACCGGACAAACTTTACCAATGGACGCCACTGTTTCATGCGGCGAGCGAAGGGCATGTGGAATGCCTAAAGACGCTTCTCGAGTGTCGTGCCGATGTCGATATTGTAGACGAAAAGAGTCTGTCAGCAATGTACTACGCGACATGGGAAGGGCATCTTGAGTGCATGAAGTTGCTTGCTCAGGTCGGCCGCGGAGTGGGCTTGAAGACACAGAACCAGGTCTCGCCGCGGATAAACACCCTACAACCGATGTCAAGCACAGCACCAGGGCCGATGGAAATGGATCTCGGCGATCCCGACGGTATTCCCGAGTTCATCCTCCCACCGCCCATAATACCGTTCCGCAGATACGGTCACAACTTCCTTGACACGAAGACGTTCGTGGTGATTAGCTTTGAGAAGGTCGGGAAAGACGCCATTCGGTTTTACAACGACCAGAAATACCCAGCGGCAAGACTCACGATATCGTCAAAGAGCTCGGATCTCATACCCAGAAATATCCTGCTACCGGTACAGGACGAGTTCAAGGTGATTTCGTTCCAGATTGAAAACCTGGAGGCCTTCTCCATTGACTTCGACGTATACCCTACCATCGGCTCGAAGGTCATTGCCCGTAGTGTGGCTTCGCGCAAGGTTTTCACGGAACGGTCGAAGAGTACAGGGAGATGGCATCTGGAGCTTTTCGACCCGCGGCTGCGAGCCATCGGCCAGATTGCGTTTGACTTCCAGGTCGTCAAGCCCTTCCATGGTATCCCACTCGAAATCACACACTTCGCTACCTACTGGAAAGCGACAAGTCAGGACGACAACCAGCCCCATACCCTGATAACAGGCTCGAGCTTATCCGGAGAGTATGTTCGTCTGTTCGTACAACTCACTGCGGATGGTGTACCGGTGCTGTACCCGCGATGGAAGATCAACCACGCTGGTCTCGAAGTGCCAGTCAACATCCTCACATACGCACAACTCGCGGCCATAGGCGCGCAGCAGAACGCTACGACCGCAACGCAGCTCTCGAGCTTGAAGAACGCAACATCCAACGACATCTCGCACATCTACCAGGCGCTCGCATCGTCCTTCATCACACTATACGAAGCGCTGTCGCTACTCCCAGCCCACATACATGTTGAGCTGCACGTCCTGTTCCCATCGCGCCTCGAAGAAGAGCGCCTCAAGCTAGGTCCCACTCATGACATGAACGAATTCGCCGACAAAATCCTTTCCGTCGTGTTCGAGCAGGCGCGCGCCCTGCGAGTACAGGGTGCAGGCGAAATAGACGGCGCGCTGCGCAGCGTGGTATTCACGAGCTTCAACCAGGACATCTGCACCGTGATCAACTGGAAGCAGCCAAACTGTGCGTCCTCTCTCCAAAAACCTCCTCCCACTCCCGATCCCAATCCTGAACAAAGAGCCATGCTGATAGTCATTGTTACAGACCCCGTCTTCCTCTGCAACGAACTCGGCGCCGACGCCCACTCCGCCGACTCCGTCCCCGCAGCCATCCAGTCCTCGGGTCGCACCACCATCTCTGTCAAAGAAGCAGTCCAGATCGCGCGCGACAACAACTTCATGGGGCTGATTTGCAGTTCCAGATTGCTCGACCTGGCGCCGGCGCTCATCGAGAGTATTAAGACGGCGGGTTTGGTGCTTGTTAGCGATATCACTGACAGCGGAGCGGAGAACGGAGAGGGGGTGGAAAGGGGGTTGCAAGTAAGCATGCCGAAGAGGTATCGTACGCCGGATGGGGTGGATGGGTTTCTGAGGGGGAATGGCGTGTTGTGCTTTAATGAGACGGTGGATATGTAGGGGTATCCGCTGAGGGGGATTGAAGCGTCGAAGACGGAATCGAAGGCTCATTAAGGTGATGAACGGATAGAAGGCTGGAGGGAAGCGGGTCCAGAAGTCGGTGATTTTGATAAATGGGAGTAAATGAGGGCATGCATAATGTTGTCACGCGTGACGAACAGCGATATCAATAGAGGAGGGCGGCCATTGTTTTTGTGTAAAGCTGTACTAGACTGGGGACAGCAGCACCATTCGAAGGAGTAGACTAGATCAGGTATGAAGACTCAAACCCAATGAGAGTACAAATGCGCAATGGGGTCGCCACAGTTCCACCATTTTGGATTGTAAATGTTGGTACTTCCATGTTGTAGGACGCTGTTTGTATGCAAGGCCAGTACGCCACATACGATCGGCATCTGGACGCAGGTCCCCGATCTGCGATAGCGGCTCGACTTCGAGAAAATGTCGGATCGACGACAACGACATCATCATCCAACGCCTCGGTCCTTTTTCTTCCTGTTTCGCATTGCAGCGATAGACTTTCTTTCACGATACCATGGGAGCGTAATGTCTGCTTCGATCCTCTCCACCGCCATTCGCGGGAGTTCGAACGCCGCGGGCTCCTCGCTCGCTCGCCGCACCGCAACGATCCCTCGACCCACGCCATGGACATGTCGAACATGCCTGCAGCAGCGCCACACATTCGCCAGCACCGCACGTCGACTCGAGGGCAATACAACGCGGCCGCCGTTCACGAATAAAAGGAGAAGGAGACTGCTGGTCCTGGGCGGCGGAATCGCACTAGGCGCCGCAGTTGTGAGCCTCAGTGATGATGCGAGACATGCGTTCAGCGCCGCGCAGAGGACGTACAGGGTTGCTGCCACGCTGGCGCTGAATATTAAGGAGTAAGATATGAGACATACGAGCAATGGCTGTGGCTACTTGCTGTTTCTCGCTCACTTCGTTCGCTCGCTGACTGCCCAGCTACCGAACAACGCTCAAACGCGACACCGACGCCGACTACGACGAGCAGCTCAAAGCATGCCACCTCCGCTGCGCAAAACGCACCCTCCGCACCCTTGAGCGCAACGGCTCCATCTTCATCAAGCTGGGCCAGCACCTCAGCTCCATGAACTACTTGCTGCCCAACGAATGGTGCGACACCTTCATCCCGCTGCAGGACAAATGCCCCATCAGCTCCTTCGCCAGCATCGAAGAAATGGTGCTCAAAGACACGGGCCGCCCGCTCAGCGCCTACTTCTCGTCCTTCGAAGAATCCCCCATCGGCGCCGCCTCGCTCGCCCAAGTCCACCGCGCCGTGACCCTCGACGGCCAGCCCGTCGCCGTCAAAGTCCAGCACCCCGCGCTCGACGAATGGGCCAAGCTCGACCTGGCGCTTACGTCCTTCACCTTCCGCACCCTCAAGCGCTGGTTCCCCGAATACGACCTCACCTGGCTGAGCGAGGAGATGCAAGCCTCCCTCCCACAAGAGCTCGACTTCGCCCTCGAGGGCCGCAACGCCACGCGCGCTCGCGCATACTTCTCCCACGTCCCCAACTCGCCCGTCGTCATACCGCAAGTACTCTGGGCGAAGCGCCGCGTCCTGGTCATGGATTTCATTTCCGGCGCGCGGCCAGATGACCTGTCCTACCTCGACAAACACGGGATTGACAGAGACGAAGTCTCCGCAGCTTTGGCGCGCATCTTCAACGAAATGATTTTCGGCCGCGACGCGCCGCTGCATTGCGATCCGCACGGCGGCAATATCGCCATCAGACACAACCCCCGTGCCTGGGGACGGAATTTCGATGTCGTGCTGTACGATCACGGACTTTATCGCGATATCCCCATGGCGCTGCGTCGCGCTTATGCGCATCTCTGGCTTGCGGTCTTGGACGGAGACGAAGCCGGGATGCGGAAGTATGCGTATGAGACGGCGGGGATTGGGGAGGAGCATTTCCCGCTTTTCGCCTCCGCGATCACCGGGAGGGATTACACGGTGCTGACGAAGAAGGAGGGCGGCAAGGGTGGTGTGGTGCAGGGAAGGACCAGCGAGGAGAAGAAGGTCATTGGTGATGCGTTAGGCGAGGGACTGTTGGAGAACCTTATTCAGCTCCTCGGGCAGGTGCCCAGGGTCATTTTGTTGATTTTGAAGACGAATGATCTCAGTAAGTAGACTGATGCGGATGGGAAAAGTGCTGTGCTAACATCTTCCAGCGCGTTCCCTCGACGAAGGTCTGCACACCAAACAAGGCCCGCTCCGCACTTTCCTCATCCTTGCCCGCTACGCCAGCCGCACCGTGTACGAGGAGTCCTTGGATCAGATCAAAGCGCACGGCAGCGTGCTCTGGCCGCGCAATTTCTTGGCTTGGTTCGCTGCCTGGGCCCGCCATTTTAGAGTCGAGATGCAGCTGGGGACGTACGAGACTTGGCTTAAGCTCAGGGCGCTGGCGGGGATGAAGCAGGTGGTTGTTGCGAACTCGTTCAGGGAATGAGGCGCAAAGTACGGAGGAGGCGATGTGGGAATGGGGGCTTGATGCTGGAACAGCGATCGAGTGAGTACGATAGAGGATTCTGGCGTGCTGTATACCCCGGTGTATGGCGTTTAGAGGTGCATATAGATTCAAGATTGTACGGATATCCGTAGAATTCGTCTTATTGGTAGTTCTATCTTGTTGGGAGACGGACGGAAAGGCAGAGGCTGACTGTCTCTTCTACGCCGGGCATGGCGTACCGAAGATGAGTACTGAAGTCAAGAGAGAACCACCTGTCGCCTGCACTTGAGCATCGGTCGTGTCATAGCGTATGAAGACGCCATTCAAAGCAAAAAGAGAAATTCATGACCTGAGACTGCTGCCCGAGAAGGGCTTTGACTCGGTCAAACACCAATGTCGGTGTGAATTCAGGAACGAGTGCCTGTACAGCAGTGTAGCGATGCAAGGCGGTTCTTCAATCCTTGACTCGCGTGGCCCCCGGGACACGGTTTTGACCAGAAGCGCATTTACCGCAATACCGCAGGTGGCTTCCGAACGTTAATGTATTCTCGAGGCAATATCAGTACGATTGATTCTTTGCTCCTCTACAACAATAGAGGATATAGATGTGCAGATTGTGGAGAAAGCACTGCATTTTGATGAGTCGTAGATAAATTCAAGTTTCAAGGCTCATGAGTGATTCAAGTGCGGATAGTGCTCATAGATTATGAAAACTAGCGGACAGCACAATGACTACTGCCATACAGGCATAACGACTGCTGCCATACATGCACAACGACTACTGCTATACGTTCACGACGTCCCTGTTGAGTCAGACGCGTAATATGCGTGAGGCTGGGTCTGTTGATCGCATTGTTCCAGCCTTGTTTTCATGGTGGAGAAGTCCATCAAAAGTGGTTCTGCAGTGAAAAGTGGACTTGTGTATGTCTAGATTCGAACGTCTGTGGATCTGAAAGTCGGCGGACATCGCCGCTGCTCGAAAGGATGTTTCCGTTGCATTGGTCAGGGAAACCCTCACAAAGTTAGTTGGTATCTTCAACCCCCGAGAGAAACGCGTTGATGTGGATTGGTTGGGTCTAGGAAGGTGATTGAGGTGGGTTTTCATGGACGCGAGGTGGACGGTGTTTATACACACCTTACAAAAATCCTCCACCATCACGCAACGATCTCAAAGCCCTGTAATTCAGGCAGCACTAACGTTCAATACAGCTGTCCGTCGACAATTAGGTCATGCTTCAAATCGCGGCGAGGCGGAGTTAAGGTGGCCTTCTGACGAAGCTCATGCACTGCACAATCCGTTCTTATGAAGCTCGACACCAGAAGAACAGCAAGGGCATCGTTTATGCTTGCGATAGCGGTAGCTGTGCAAACGCCCGCAGTAACCACAGCATTCACTAGCCTTGCAAGACGATGAGATCTTGGCAGCCAATTGGTCGAAATACCAAGCGTTTGAACCCAGATCAGATGGTATGTCAAGGCGGTGGCCCCGTCTGCTGGGCAGTCTGGGTTGAGCCTCATATATGAATCATGTTCTTGATGTCGAGACGATCGTAGGTTCTGAGAGATTCTTACCCCATATGTCAAGTTTCTGCGTGTTCTGCCAAGTGTTTGCAATGTGTTTGAAGGCTGCAGAAGGCCGCAGGACAACGACTCGAGTGCGAGATAGAAAGAAATTGACCAGGCAAGCAGAATAAGCCAGAGGGCTCAAAGCGTTGCAGATGTACCACGGAGTGCTCAGGGAACTTGTTCACTGGCCAAACGTTCGAACCTGATGAGCGTGCATGTCAATGCAGTCCCCTGCCGGAACTTCGGCCTGACATCATTCATAGTTCGCAGCACCATCAGACGCGCGTGTGGGTGGCTGCGCCATTTCGAGTCTATAGCTGGGCTGGAAGAAGGGAATCCTGCAGAACATCTTTTCTCGCGAACCCTGTTCGTGACGCTGCATTCGTTATCATTACCGCACGCACTGGACTGGTAATCGTCGTCGTCGTCCAAGCGCGTTCTCGAAGCCTGAACTCAGCGGGGCAACTGCCAAGCAAGGAACCGCCAGGCGCAGCTCTCACGACCGCCATAGCCGTCCTGCCGAGCACTTTCAAGGCGCTGCGGATTCCTCAGCGATTGCACAGGATCTCTAAGCAGGCGGGCCGTTGTTGGTCTAAGCGATCGCGTTCGTAGCATCCAGCATAGCGGTGGCGGCGCTTTCGTCAGTCCTAACCGCGCGACATCCTGACATCGTGCTCAGCCACTCCCACCTCAGCACCCTCGCCCACGCACCGAAACAGCCCTCTGCCGCCCCAGTCAGCCTGCGCGCTGCTCCTCACGGCAACGTCTCCTGTGCTGATCGCAGACCGCACACCGGCGAGCTCTGAGAGCCGCCCCGTCGCACAGAGTCCAGCATCAACGAGCAGCCGCCGTCTGCCTGCGCATCATCATGGACGGAGCTGGCCAGCCTAACCTGCGCATCACCAGTGAGACCAGGACACACTCCGCTAAAGGACACAATACTAACAACACCAGTCATTGCCGCCGATGGCCTCTACAAGCGTGATGTCTTCCGTACGTACCTGCGCTGTCTATCGACTCTAACAACGCTCACCATGCCATGCAGGCTTCCCGGACCCCTTCGCCGTGGCCACGATCAACGGCGAGCAGACGCGCACCACGAGCGTCATCAAGAAGACGCTGAATCCCTACTGGAACGAGAGCTTCGACATGTGCGTCCCCTCGCCCCTACCGCTCTACACCTACTGACACATCCAGGCGGGTCAACGAGGAGAGCGTGCTCGCAGTTCAGATCTTTGACCAGAAGAAGTTCAAGAAGAAGGATCAGGGCTTTCTCGGCGTCATAAATGTCCGCATAGGGTCTGTAATTGACCTCGACGCGGGCGGCGATGGTACCCCCTCTCTGTAACCTGCTCATGAGAACGTTACTGACGTACACCAGAAATGCTCACCCGCGACCTGAAGAAGTCAAACGACAACATGGTTGTTCACGGCAAGCTCATCCTCAACCTCTCTACAAACCTCCAGGCGCCCATAAGCAACCAGGCTGGAGCTGCGGCGCCCCGTCCTGCACCCTCCACTCATCCCTCCGTAAACGGCGCCACGACAGCAGGAGCCTCGACCCCGCACCAGTCCACCGGAAGCCTCAACCCCAACGTTTACCCTGGCCAGCGACCGACTTCCACCACCCAGCCATCGGCTCAGAGGCTCAGCCAGGCAGGTCCTACAGGTCCGCCCCCAACGGCGCCGCCTGCGTCAACCAACGGAGCGCCCGCAGCCGGACAGAGCCAGAACCCAGGGTACAGTGCATTCGAGGATTCACAAGGAAGGCTACCCAACGGCTGGGAACGCCGCGAGGATCATTTGGGCCGCACGTACTACGTCGATCATAACACGAGGCAGACGACCTGGATCAGGCCAGGCGCAGGTTTTAACGAGACCGACAACCGCAATGCCGTTGCAGCGTCGACCCAACAGGAGCGCGTCCGCCATCAGAACCGTATGTTGCCCGAGGACCGTACGGGAGCGAACTCCCCCACTCTTGCCGAACGACAGCCTTCGCCTCCAAGTGCAGCCGCTGGTGCCGCCAACGCTGCGAGCATGATGGCGACCGGTGCTACTACCGCCGGGACAGGAGAACTGCCCTCAGGCTGGGAGCAACGACACACGCCTGAAGGACGGCCATACTTTGTGGATCACAACACTCGCACAACTACCTGGGTGGATCCCCGCCGACAGCAGTACATCCGGATGTACGGCGGACAGGCGGCCAATGGAAGCACGATCCAACAGCAGCCTGTTTCCCAGCTTGGACCTCTTCCTTCCGGATGGGAAATGCGTCTTACGAACACCGCACGAGTATACTTTGTGGATCATAACACGAAGACCACTACCTGGGACGATCCGCGATTGCCTTCATCCCTGGACCAGAACGTACCGCAGTACAAGCGTGATTTCCGTCGCAAGTTGATCTACTTCCGTTCGCAGCCCGCGCTCCGCATTGTTAGTGGACAATGCCACGTCAAGGTCAGGCGAACGCACATCTTCGAGGATTCGTACCATGAGATTATGCGTCAATCTGCTGCGGACCTCAAGAAGCGTCTGATGATCAAGTTCGATGGAGAAGACGGTCTGGACTACGGAGGTCTGTCCCGTGAATTCTTCTTCTTGCTCTCTCACGAGATGTTCAACCCCTTCTACTGTCTGTTCGAATACTCGGCGCACGACAACTACACTCTCCAGATCAACCCTCACTCCGGCATCAACCCCGAGCACTTGAACTACTTCAAGTTCATTGGCCGTGTTGTCGGTTTGGCCATTTTCCACCGTCGTTTCCTGGACGCGTTCTTCATTGGAGCCTTCTACAAGATGATTCTCAGGAAGAAGGTTGCGCTGCAGGATATGGAGGGTGTCGATGCTGACTTCCATCGCAATTTGGAATGGATGTTGAACAACGACATTACTGACGCATTGGAACTCACTTTCGCCACCGACGACGAGAGGTTTGGCGAGACTGTCAGCATTGAGCTGAAGCCGGGCGGTGACAACATCGAAGTTACCAACGAGAACAAGGGCGAATACGTCGAGTAAGTAATTCGGAAGTTTGTGGTGGTTCCGTGCTAACTTCGTCAGATTAATTACAGAATGGCGCATTCAGAAACGAGTCGAGGAACAGTTCAACGCCTTCCTCAGTGGTTTCAACGAGCTTATTCCTCCGGATCTAGTCAACGTCTTCGACGAGCGCGAGCTCGAGCTTCTCATCGGTGGTATCGCAGATATCGACGTTGAGGACTGGAAGAAGCACACCGACTACCGTGGATACACCGAGAACGATGAGGTCATTCAGAACTTCTGGAAATGCATTCGTAGCTGGGACGCCGAGCAGAAATCGCGTCTGCTGCAGTTCGCGACAGGTACCTCGCGTATCCCAGTCAACGGCTTCAAGGATTTGCAGGGTTCGGACGGGCCCAGAAGATTTACGATTGAGAAGGCTGGCGAGCCTAATCAGCTCCCCAAGTCGCACACATGGTATGTTCAATCCCAGCTGTATCCTACTTGCAGGCACTGACCCCGCACCAGTTTCAATCGTCTCGACTTGCCGGGGTATAAGACGTTCGAGGCGCTCAACCAGAAGCTCACGATTGCTGTCGAGGAGACTGTTGGATTCGGACAAGAGTAGAGGAGGTTGGAGGTTGGAGGTTGGAGGATAGCGTCAGTGTATAAAACGAGGAGCGACACAGCTCCTGCAAGCCATACATATTCTTACCCACTTGGCATGAGCATGTCGTCGTTGAGGAGAGACGGGTTTTGGCGTTGGGATCAAGTGTGATTAGGATAGCGCTTTTACTATTGGAAGGGCAATTGAATGCTTAAGGATCCACTGTACGCGCATGCTCGGATCTATATCGGATGCTGACGATCACCCTAACAGGTGGGACGTGAGGTGGGACGTGGGTGGCTAAGTAACTTGACGTACTGAGGTTACGCGGCCGCAGCGTGCCGTGCACTGACCATGGCAACAGCGAACAAAGATGCTATACATATCATATACCCACCGTCCTTCCTTGCAGCAGACGTTCGAGATCACCTTTAAATTCATACATATATATCCACGGAGCTTTCATCCTTCCGTTCCTCAATATCAACATGGCCACCAGCACCCTAGCACGAGAGAAGGACCTCGAAGTCCCCACTGGACATCCAGCCTTTGACGAGCCAGCGACGCCTCTGTATTCTTCTCCTATCAGGACAACCCCAATGAGGTATTACCAGCAATTTCCGCCAGACACGGAAACAGCCACGCCTACGAATGCAGTACCTGAGGACAAGGAATTCACGTTCCGCAGCGAGTCGCCAGACCATGTCAAGGTCGAACCCACGATTCTGGATAAGGTCAAGGAAGTGCTGCATTTTCATAAGCGGCATTGAAGGAGACCACCGATATGTCCCAGCAGAAGCAATTTGCACAACAACACAATCCCAATATCACGGCACCCAAGACCGGACATTTGCAACATCGACAATGGCTTCCATTTCCAAGTCCCTATCCTATCAATATCCGACAACCCGTCTCTCCAACATCCAACCGCAAACGATTTCGAATTATATATTAGGTATTCAATCTCCGTTCACCACTCTACTCAAGCTCTGCTCTAGAAGAGAGCAGCGAGCACACCAGCGACCAACGCACCCGCCGGCGCAACAGCAAACGGCGCTGCAGCACCAGTCGCGAACGCAGGCGCAGACGCGCTCGCCGACGCGCCGGTGGCAGAGCCGGTGGTGGAAGCAGTAGCGGACGCGGTGGAGGCGGCGGTCGACGCGGTCTTTGCGACGCTGGCGACGGAGGCCATGGATGAGGAGGCGGCGGCGCGGAGACTGGGGAGTGTCAGTATGTTGACATGGGATATGTGATTGTGCGTGCGATTGTGTAGACGGCTAGAGGGCTGGCAAGACTCGTGCAATCGCGGAAAGAGCTGAGCGATGGACTTGCAGGCTTCTTCCCTACACCGCTGCTCGCTGCTCGCTACATCACACTCGCTCCATCTTGGGGTACTCACGGCTCCGCAGCAGTGCAAAAGCTGGTGACCTGGTTCTGCACAGGGCTGCGCTCGTTGCTATCCGGGCAGTTGTTGTAGCACGTCAGGACATCAGTGTACACGTCGCACAGGCAGATCCAGTCGTTGCCGTTCTTGTTGCACGCATCGATACGGCCCTTGTACCCGCTGACGCAGGCGTCGACGATGTTCTGCGCGGCGCAGTCGGCGGCGAATGCAGATGTGGCGAAGGCCGCAAGGCCGGCGAAGAGGATGGAGGAACGCATTGTGACGGGTTGGGAAAGGGTCGGGTTTATTAAAAATGTATATGGTATGCAATTGAAGGCGAAGTGGAAGTGATGGAACCCAAAGCGAGTGATGGGATCAGATCAGATCAGACGAAGAAGACACGGACAGTGGAGACGAGAGAAGAGTGTACCGCAGAAAGGGAGGCCAGAGTCATATACTGCTCCCTTCTTCCCCAGTCGTGCCACCACGCAGGGTCCATGGAAGAGCCAAGCACCAAAGTAAACATTAAATGCGTTGCACGCGCCTCCGCGGTCACCCAGCGTGGCTGGATTGGACATGATGCGGCGCGCTAGAGAACACCGCTTGCCTGTGTATGGTAAAGTTCAGTGGTGAGAGATGCTCGATAGGGAATGGTGCACCCGAGACGCCCCCTAAATTTAGGCGGGAGATGCATTGGATTCAACATCGTCGAGGTTTCCAGATGGCTCTTTGCCTTTCGTGAGGTGGGGTTGAGAGCTGGAGCGTGGCTAAGCAGCGTACTGCATGCCGTGTTGCCGCGCTCGTGTGACACCACAGGTAAGCTCCTGCTGATATGTGGACGATGTCATGATGTCTGAGCGGAATTCCGAGGTGGGAGCTGCGAAGGCAGGACCAGGGCGATTGGCGAGAGTTTTCTCCGGCTGAGACTGGCAGGAGCCGTGATTGGTGGATGTACATGATATTCGCAGGGGGTAAATTGAGTTTTGCATTGCCTGGCGCAACGAATGTCATCCTACCACTCTTTGAGTATAATGGGAATTTTGGTAACGTTGCAGGTAGATGATCGTGATATTACCACCTCTTTCGTTTATCTTGTCCATCTTGACACTGCGAGGTTTAGTCAAAGCCGTGAGAAGCCGCGCGAAGCCAGTCCTTGACGGCTGGAGACGAGTCCACAACCATTGGATGTCCGTCCTAGGTTTTGACTGCTCGCTGACAGTGCTGCTTGCTGTCACGAACACACCGCTCGTGAAGTCGTCGAACGGGAGTGGGAGTCTGCCTCCGGTGAGTGCAGTCAAGTTGACCGCTTTGCTCATCCCAAAACAGACAGTATTCTGCAAGGTGTGCCTGAAGCTTCCGCATGAGCTAGCCACGTCTGCCACCCCTCTGGCCAGCGTTCGGCATGCCACTGTCTTCAGGATTGTCGTTGTTGTCAAGATCGTGGCAACTTGCTGCTTACCAGTCTTCCTAGACCTCGCCGGGAGTTTGCCGGGCAGGGCCCAAGCTTGAGAGTGTCTCGAGGACCTTTGTGTCGCCTTTCTGAATCCTTCTGTCACACGGCGATACCACCACAATATGCTGCAATCGCCCATCCGGCAGTGCGATGTGGCCATGCGTCTTCTGCGGTACAAGCTGGCACTGGTTCTTCACGTCGATTACCGCTCAACCGCCGACCTCCCGCTTGTTACGAGAATCGTCAATTGAGTCGTTTCGGCGGCACCGAACGCGTCCTGCCTTAATGCCGCAAGAAGGTGTGGCGAGATGTGTGCAGCATCGATTCTCTGCTCCGCGGGCTCGTCGAAATCTACTTACCCACTGCAATGAGTTCGACTCTCGAGTCAGCCTCGCTTTTGCGCACGTGAGGCTCTGCCATGCCGCGTTGCGCATGACTTCTTGGCTTTCCACTTTGTTGGTCATTAGCGCTCACCGGATCAACACCGAGCGTCGTTCGCTGAGCGATGAGCCGCTATCGCTTGCATTTCCCCCAGAATACGGGCCAGATTGTTGGGCGCTGAGACGCGCACTTCGTTATCCAGTACACGAGCGCCTAGCCGCGTTGGGGGAGGTTCAAGCGACGGCAAGACAGCGGCACCAGTGATGGTCAAGGCGCTGACTCTGGGGTATCTGGGGGCTGAGCGGCTCTTTGCTCGGGGCGTTGCTTGTTGTTGATGGTGGTGACGAGTTGGGAAGGCCCCTGGGAATGCGGGGAAGGTGGGTTAAATTCTTGAATCCTTTGCATCACCACAACCGCAGCGAAGGAGCGATGGGCAGCCTCTGCGTCCAAGACATCCAATCCAGAACAATCGAGTCTCGGGACCTGGCGCGGTGACTCGGACACAAGCGCGGCGCAACTCAGACCGAGTTATTGACTGCAAATTCGCCTCCGTAACCGGCGGAGCATGGCAGGCCGGGGGCGCGCCTGAATGACGGAATGGCACCTCCACATCGTTCACTTGCCAACCCGCTGCCAATCATCGACCACACTTGATTTGCACCAGCGCAAGACCAACCCATATCGCTACCAACTGCTCTGCCGCAGCATGCACGTCTCCCCACCTTTTCCTCGCCAGCCTGCAGCTGAACAGTGCGGTATTTCTGGGGTTGTCAGACCCTTTCACCGCAAGGTCCCTTCCCTCTCCACACATCTCCAAAGTCCCGCACTCGCACTGTCGCCCTCCCAGCGCGCCGTCTTCAAAACTCAGCCACGCGCCCGTCAAACGTCAGACGCCTTGTAGCGCCCGTCTGCAACTACGTCAACGCTGGTGACTGAACATGCTGTGGCCTGAGTTCGCGATTCCTCGACGTCCACGACCAAGATAGCAGCTTCAGCTTGAAAATATCAAGAGCGTGGCAGAAAAAGTGTGATCAGTGGATGGGCACATCATCATCTCGTGCAGATGGATTCTGGCGATGAATATCCGTCCAGGGGACCGGCAGTGAGGGCTACGTCAGCCGCGACACTGGTCCTCTGCTCCGTCTTCGTCATCCTGCGCCTGATGTCGAGATTCTTCGTCGTGAAGAAGCCAGGATGGGACGACTACACCATGCTCATGGCATGGGTATTAGCCTTTGGCGCATCACTTTCGATCATCATTGGCACCACCAAAGGACTCGGGCGACACCAGGACCACATTCCTGATGACTGGTTGGAACCAATGCGAAAGTCTTCCTACGCCTTCTCAGTCCTCTACAACCCAGCGCTGATGGCGACCAAGACATCGATCCTGCTCTTCTATCTCACCTTGTCCGAGACGCAGAGGATCTTTCGATGGGCGACTCTCTCGACGCTCGCCGTTGTCAATGCGGGTGGACTGGCGCTGACCATCCTCAACATCGTCCAGTGTCAACCCGTCAGTGCGGCTTGGGCCTCACCTGTACCCGCAAGCGCGCACTGCACCAACATTGTTACCATCTATCTCTCGTCTGCGCCCCTCAACATCATTACCGACCTCGCCATATTGTTCCTCCCTATGCCCATTTTGACCAGCATGCGGCTGCCCAAGAAGCAGAAGATTATCCTGGTCATTACCTTTGGATTCGGTATCTTTGTGGCGATCGTCGATGTCGTCCGTATTGCTTACCTTCAAGATGCGCAACGCGCCACCCTTGTCGCGGCCCAGGCTGATCGCACAGAAAGCGGAACCACCCAAAGGAACACGAGCGACTTCTCATGGTACGCTTCGCTCTCATTCATGTGGAGCACGGTTGAGATCAACTTGGGCATCATGTGCGGTTGCGTTCCTGCCATGAAGCCTTTGGTTCGACGTTTCCTGCCCAGCTGGGTCATCGATCACACGACATCACGTGGGAATTCCGGAACCACCGCGAGTGATGAAGCGCAATTCCACCCTGACATTGTCGAGACATCGCGTCGTCGATCTGATCAGGAAACACCTCCGGACTCTCCCCTGGCCAAACCTCCTCCGTCTGTACCTATCCTGCGGGGGCATGATGAAGGGATGGACATGATGGATTTCCTCACATCGCCTGACATGAATGAGTTCCCGCGAATGAACCGCACCTCCACCGTAGTAACCATGGCACCAACCACGCGCAGCACGCGGCGTGGCTCCATGACCTTCTTTGACTTTGTCGACACTGGCCAGAAAAAGAACATCACGTTAAGGAGTAACCGCGAATCCATCTACCCAGTGCTGATGGTCACAATCCTTTTCTTCATCTGGGGGTTTGCCTATGGTTTTCTGGACGTGCTCAATTCACGTTTCCAAGAGATTGCGAACATGAGCGACTGGCAGACTGTCGGTCAACATAGCGCCTATTATGTCGGCTACCTTCTTGGTCCCTTGACCTTTGGCCGCATCGTTTTTCAGGTCTGGGGTTTTAAGGTCTGTTACATGGTCGGACTGGTTATATACGCCTGTGGAGCGTTGGTGTTCTGGCCGTCTGCCGTCCTCACCAACTTCCCGGCCTTTCTCGTATCCAACTTTATCGTTGGAGCTGGCTTGTCGACCTTGGAACTTGCGGCAAACCCTTTCATCGCCCTCTGCGGACCGCCCGAGTTCGCTGAAGTGCGATTGAACCTTTCGCAGGGTGTGCAAGCGGTAGGCACCATCGTCTCACCCCTGCTTGCTAAGAAAGTACTCTTCACAGCCAATGCCTCTAGCTTGATCGACGTTCAGTGGACATATCTGGGCATCTCGTTCTTCAGCATTGCGCTTGCTGTACTGTACTTCTACGTCCCGCTCCCAGAAGCCACCAACGAAGAGCTCGAGACCGCCAGTAGACGCTTGCCTGTCCCTAGGAACACGACTGTCAATATTGGGCCCTGGCCTGTCAGAGTCATCTGGATCAGCCTTGGGCTCGCTGTGTTCTCTCAATTCTGCTACGTAGGCGGGCAAGAGTCGACATCGACTTCTTACAACGAGTACCTCGCACTGGTGAAGCCTTCTGTCAATCCAGTCAACCATCAAGCGGTCGCTCACACGGCATTCGCCGTCTCTCGATTCCTGGCCGCATTCATCGACATTTGGGTCAAGCCACGCTTCAGTCTCCTGATCTTTTACCTCGGCGCTGTCGCCTTTTGCGCGGCAGCGATGAATACTACTGGATCTACCGGTGCTGCTATGCTAGTCATGGTCATGTTCTTCGAAGGTCCTTTGTTTCCACAGATCTTCGCTCAAGGAATCCGTGGCATGGGAAAACACACCAAGGACGCTTCAGCGCTCATCACATCAGCAATTGGAGGCGGCGCAATCATACCACCTATCATGTTCGCCGTCCTGAAATCCCACAACGCGCGCTACGCATTCTGCGTCATTGCTGCTGTGTACTCTGCCGGAGCACTGTACCCCATCTGGCTCAACGCTTTGCCCGTCACAAGGCAACTCTCCGACCCCCGGCGAGACGAGCAGACGCGGCGCGAATCCGAAGCCGAAGAGAAACGCCGCGAGTCCATGGGCGAAACTAAACCACGCAGATGGAGCAAAGTGAAGAACAGACTGAGCTTCGGCAATCGCGAGAAGGACCACATGCCCTCGGTCGAGCACAGAGAGCGACGCAGCTGGCCCGAGGGCCTCGCGCCGATTCCTGGTAGCCTCGACAATATCGGCATCGCGCCAGAGCGACGGGAGTCGCAGGCGTTGTCGATACAGAGCTCGAGCGTTAGCAGCAGCTCTTCGAGCAGCAACTCACCGAGCCCGCGCGGTGAGCGCGTATGATTCACGATTCTGATTGCATTGCGATATGGCGTTATGGGAGATACCATGGGAGGCTCTTTGCTTGGATTGGACATGCACGGGGTGTGCAATGTATATCACTGGGTGCCTCGCTTCAAGCGAACCTGTACAGTATGTCGCTGTTACCGAATTCAGAAGAGGTCTTATCTCATCTGTTCGCCAAATTGTGCTATGCCTCGAGTCACTAACCCCCTGACACAACTCAATGCCGGTCAAGATGATGTTGAGACACATGCCCGGATGAGGTGAGTGATATCCACGACCAGAGCCTATGCAACCAGTACTCACTGCGCTCCTCTCACATGTATGTAAGCTCTTTAGCCAATCACGGCGGTCCACGGTAACTGACTCTCGCTTCATTGTCAGTTCCCCCTTGTCAGTTCTCGTCGAACCGCCATCTCTCACCGACTGCAACGGCGGCATCGATGAAGCGTATCCCATAACCTAGGCAATCGCTAGTCAAGTCTTTCTTGCCTTCGCCCGCTTGACGCAAGGCTGTGGCAGTTCGCAGCTCGCTGTATGTACCTAGTTCGGTATCGTGAACGTACCTCGGCATCTCCACCTGCCGCCCCCGCGATCCCAATCCTGGGGTATCGCTTGACTCGGCTTTAAACACGACGACGGGGAGCTTTAAGTGCTAACGCGCGCTGTGCACTTGCTCTCCCACACAACATTGTCGTACATTGTTGTCTTCCCAGACCTCCAATAATAATTTCAAGTACCTTGTGCCCAACAAACCCGCTCTTCCTCACACAGCACGCCAATATGGTCGGCCAAAAACAGCCCGTCTACGTGCTCGGCGTAGGCATGACCAAGGTACATCCACCAAACCCACGTCCTACACCTCCTAACATGCAGCCAGTTCATCAAGCCGCGCGGCAAAGTCGACTACCCGGAGCTCGGCTTCGAAGCCGGCGTAAAAGCCATGCTCGACGCACACATCAACTACGACGACGTCGACCAGGGCGTGGCATGCTACTGCTACGGCGACAGCACATGCGGGCAGCGCGTCTTCTACCAGTTCGGCATGACGGGTATCCCCGTATACAACGTCAACAATAACTGCTCCACCGGCAGCACGGGGTTGTACATGGGGCGCAACATGATTGCCCACGGCGCTGCGGACTGCGTGCTGGTTGTTGGCTTCGAGAAGATGTTTCCCGGGTCCCTGCAGACGTTCTTCCAGGATAGAACGAACCCGACCGCGACGACGAATCTGATTATGAAGGAGACAAGGGGCATTACGAAGGCTCCGGGTGCGGCGCAGTTGTTTGGCAACGCGGGACGTGAGCATATGGAGAAGTACGTCCTCTTATCTCCCTCCAAAACAACGCTTCCCATACTGATAACACGCAGATACGGCTCCGAGCTCAAAGACTTCGCAGAAATCGCGCGGATCAACCACGCCCATAGCAAGAACAACCCCTACTCGCAATTCCAAGACGAATACACCCTCGACCAGGTCGTCAACTCGCCCATGATCCACGAGCCCCTCACAAAACTACAATGCTGCCCGACCTCCGACGGCGCAGCGGCGACGGTGCTTTGCTCGCAGTCCTTCCTCGACGCCCGTCCGGAGCTCAAGGCCCAAGCAATCCTCATCGCTGGCCAGCGCCTCGCAACCGACACCCCCGCACTGTTCAACCGCAGCGCGATCGATCTGGTCGGGTACAGCATGAGCGAGCTGGCCGCGCGCGAGGCGCTCAGCGAGGCTAAAGTATCGCCCGACGACGTGAAGGTATGCGAGTTGCACGACTGCTTCAGCGCAAACGAGATGGTGACGATCGAGGCTTTGGGTCTCGCGCCCAAGGGTAAGGCACACGAGTTGATCCGCAAAGGCGGGATTACGTACGGCGGCAAAGTCGTGATTAACCCGTCAGGCGGGCTGATTTCAAAGGGCCATCCGCTCGGCGCTACGGGTCTGGCGCAGTGTGCTGAGCTGGTGTGGCATCTGCGCGGGTGGGCGAACAACAGAAGTGTGCCTGATACCAAGGTTGCGCTGCAACACAACCTCGGCCTAGGAGGAGCGGTCGTATGTACGGTATACAAGCGTGCTGATGGCTCCGCGGCGAAGGACCTAAGTGATGCTGAGGTTGGTAAGGCCACAGGGCTGGGCTACAACCCGGCGACGCAGGCTAAGGGGTGGACGAAGGAGCAGGTCAACAGTGTGCGGAGTAAGAAGGCGAGGAGTGAGTGGGCGCTCCAGGACGTGGAACAGAAGGTCGAGGCGAGGTTCTAGGTACCGACTAAGGCTGTTAGCAATGGGTACATAGTTCAAGGCTTACTTTACTTACTGAGTATTTTGTGCGGTGTTTGAGGTGTGTTTGCTGCTTCCTTTGTTGCCTGACCTTGTAAGACCGAGTAGTAATACACGCCTCCTGATCGATAGGTATAGGTGTAGTCTGCTTGCATGTCTTGATGAGTCTAAGATCTAGCACCAAGTCCACACCGCTCTATATGCGTCGTGCGTTATGAAGAACACATCCACACCCTAGTAAGCACTGCACCGAACTCCTCGCTATTCGTATCCAAGCCTCAAGTCAATCATCGCCATTCGTCACACCGCGCCGTACCAGACCCTTGCCCATATGCCCATATGTCCATATGCCCTCTACTTCCTCGGCTTAGGAATCTTCTCATACGCATTCGGGCTCGGGGCTCTCTTCGGCTTCCTCTTTGGGTTCCCGCTGCCCTCGCCCTTACCATGATCGTGCTCGCAATCACCATGGTCATGCGCGTGCTCCGGCTTTCTCCCACGCTTATTGCTCTTGCTCGGGCGCGCAGTACTGTTATCCGGCTCACTATCCGAATCGTCGTCGCTGGAACTGTCGCTCGAGGACTCGTCGCTGGACTCGCCGGCTTCGCGGGGCGCGTGGTATATGCAGCACACTGTCCAAAGTCAGACTAGTCTTCTCACTTGAGCCAACCCGTAGCGACGCTGGTGCAGTACCTTTGCTGCTCTTCTTCCCCATGCCCTCGTTGTCTACTACATCTTCTGCCCATTGGATGTGTCGCCGCTCCTCTGGCTCGGCGCGCAGGCGCAGGACACCTGACGGCGCAGAGAGTCGTAGGACGGGATTCGGCTGTGTTTGTTGGATCGTGTGGCTGCCGGTGTCGCGCGAAGGCGTTGCGGTGCGTGATGGAACGTTTGACATTGTGAAACGTTTGCGTGGAAAGAGTGGAGGGCGAGAGTAGGACTTGTTCAGGAAAGGTTGAGAGCGTGGCTTGGGATGGACCCTGGTTGAGATGCGGGACAGGAGGGGTCGTGCGGTCGACGGAAGTTTTGTGGGCTGAAGGAAACCAAGTCGACTATTTGTGAAGTCTGTACGGACGGGCAGGGTCACCCGCAGTGTTCTGGCGAACTGATGAGGCAGTGGAGTGAAATGTGTGGTGTGTTGCACGTCTTTGTGGACGAAGGTGATTTGTCTGGAGACCGCGGCTCGGTAGCGGTGCGTCATTCCGAGCGGTCGCCGCTTCTGCGTTCAGTGGCTTGCGCAACACCACGCCTCTATCATGACTATTTTGACCTCAGGAGACTTCATCTTGGGTGACTCAACTCGTGTCACATTGATACTTAAGATTTGCCTTGTGGTTTACAGTCTTACACCGCATCCAACTCACCTATTGCTCGATATAGTAGGTGACTTCGAATTCTCGTTAGCTGTACCATGAGTATAGAGTATTGTAGTACATGGCTAACGAGGCACTCTGTCGTCTTCGCTGAGGACGGAAACGCATGTGTCACGTCTACAACGATCAACATCGATTCCGGAGCCACATACATGGTGTAAATTGGAGCAAACAAGAACTGGTCTTGGTGCTACCACGACCTAGCACTGTTGTTCGCTGGGAGTATGCTTTTTCTCCGTTTGATGCAGAGGACTAGTATGTTGGGCTGCTCAGCCGCAGCATCGCAGTAACGGAGGTCTCAGTCTCAGTGCCACGATGTGTACCACAACCCCTGAGCCTCGAGCAAAGCCGTACGAGTGTCGATGCTCCATGCGCTTGAGGCACGTTCTATTGGCACCCAATTGGCATCGGACATCACAACACGGAAGGGTGGTTGTGCCAGCCAGACAATTTCGAACATACGGTTAGTCAGCGAGTATGGTAGCTTGATGCTTCCAAGCAAAGAGTGACCACGTCCACGGGACAACCTTCTAGAATCGATCGATGTCATCATTCGCGATTGTTGAGCCGCAGGCATTAAAGAAAACCTTGGAGAAATAGCGGTAATTTAGGGTTTGATGAAGGGGATGCCCTTGTCGATCGGCGGCCGCTCAGCGAGATTTGCTCTTTCTTGGTGCCTCGCTGAGCGCAAGGCCATGTGCAAGGCTACCCTGTCGTGCCCCCAACACCAGCGGTTGACGAATCGATAAAGAACAACGCGTCCCGCCGACCGCAGTTGCGGAGATCTCGTATCGTCTCTGCTTGCCCTCGGTCCTCGCGTGAGGTTCCCCGGTGCGAAAATCTCGCTGGCAGATCATAAGAAAGGAGAATCTTCACATCACCGCCTGCACAAGCTGCTAGACTTGCTATGTGCTGTGAGACCTAAACCAAGGCTGGCGAAGCTAATCTAAGAGGAGCTGGTCAGCGAGATATGCTTGGCCCCAACGTCCCGCCGTACAGAGCGCAGCCACCGAAGCGGGCTCGGGGATACTGGATGCAGACGACGGGACCGTGGTGGAAGGATGCACAACTGGACATGAGGCTGTGGCCCTGTGGGTGCGGGAAATGAAGCCACGCAGGCCGGGAGTTCTGGACTGAGGGCAGCCCACTTTGCTGGAAAAGGGGAAGAATGCACTTGGCCCGAGGCGGTGGCATATGGTGACAGTGTCGCCGGGCAACTCGAAGAACTTGTGCTGCATCGAAGGAACGGTAGCAGCAGCTGAGCTGAACTATTATCGCTGCTGGCCACACGAACCCCCAAGAGCCTCAGGGGCAAGGCGCTTCAGGACGCGGTTGTGTGGTTTGCCTGCAGAACAGCGAACCCTGCAGTTAATCTTTGATAAATAGCCCTGTCCAATCACGGCGAGCAGCGCTCCGCGCTAATATGGTTCCTGCGTTAGGCGCACGGGATCCTCGCTGTTTCTAAACAACGGCCACGGCGCAGCAGCCACTCGGTCATTCAGGAGGTTCGGCTCGCAGACGACTGACGCGCATGTGCGTGGATGTGCGAGATGTGCAGAGGATGTGAGTCTGCGGGAGGGATACGAACGTGGAGCTGCGTGACCTGGAGGCGGATGCTGCTGTGCGTGCAGCAGAACAAAGGGATTGTGCTGCGACGACAGTGTAAATAGCCCAAGAATGCAGCGAGCAGATCAAACACCGTGGCTGACCCTGCGATTCACTACTCCCGGCAGGCTTGACCCGTGCAACGGCCCACATGTGCCAATAGGAGGCGCCTGTCATCCAGACTTACCGGACTCCAAGCTCCTCACGCGAGGTGCGGCGCCTCATCTACTGCTGCCGCCCGGCCTTCCCTCTTTCCTCACCTCACTTCGTGGGCGCCGCTCGTTCGTAATCCTCCACAGAGTTTGAAGCTCGCAGTCCGTATCTTACCCCAGTCATTCTTTTTTGGGCCCGGAGACAGCAGCGTTTGTTTTGACCGACACCGAATATCTATTGCACATACTACACCGCACATCTGCACATACACAACCACAAACACTCGCTTGGCCATATACGACCGCATTACGACCTCACGCTGTTAATACACCGCCCCATTGGATACTCAGCATACACCTCAACCACCTGCAACACCCCGCGCTTTACGCCTGCCGCGCATATATTGCTACCAACCCCGGATTGGCGGAGGAAAGGGAACACTTTGAAACAATGGCACACCGTCAGATGCAGCATATCGCGGGGAGAGGAATGGACGTTGGCTCTACCAGCCGCACAATGATCGAGGAAGCCACCAAGGTCCTCGTCGCCCGAAGCACCTCAACATGTACCAGCGACAGCGAGCCTGGCTGCACGAAGCCGACCCAGGTCCCCACACTTGCCATTGCCCTGGCTATTATGTAGGTTGTCCGAGACCACTGTAGTATCCTTGCTGACGGTGTGTAGCGTGCCGGTTGCTGGCATCTCGATTGTGCTGTTCTTCCTGCACCGCAGGAACCAGAGGAAGTTGGCTGAAGAGGACAGGGACAAATACAAATCCATGGACTTCGGCCTGGGAGACAAGGGCGGCCGTGTCGGCGGAAAGAAGGGGCCTGAGATGACCGTCACCGACATTGAGAAGATGGGCAACGTCTCACACGACCGCAATCTCTCCTTGGAACATGGAAGCCCCTACATCATGCCTGTTGGCCTGCACGGCTCGCGCGAATCGTTCCACTCGCTCGCGCGCTCAGGACACGACGCCCACGATCCTTACCGCCCAGTCACCTTCATGACTGGTGATGGTGCCAGCGTTCGCAGCTCAAGCCGCGCGTACGGCAAAGACAATGCCTCCGTGTACACATCTTCAAGCGCTGGAACAAAAGCCAGAAACGGCGACGGCCTCAACGCTGGTCTTCTGCAGAACGCGCAGCGCATGTCCACATCGAACCCTTTCCGCGGCGAGTCTCTGTCTCCTGACAGCACACGGTCCCCCATCCAGTTTCCTGACCAGGCAGGCACACCTCTCAGCCCATTGAACCCTCGCACAAACGACAACTTCCCTGCACCGCCACCACCGGCGCGTGTCGCATCCCCTGAAGCCAAGAGCCCTGGCGGATCGCAGATCACCGAACAATATGCCGCCTTCAAGCCCACCACCGACGTACCCAAGATTATGATTCCTGACGCGGATGTCAAGAATAAGTCAGTCAATAAGTCGCCTGTCGAGCAGTCTGCCACCTTTCCTCCTCGCGTTCAGTCTCAGGCTGGCATCCTACAGTCCGTCTCGTCGCACGCCCCTTCTCAGAGCATTGTCAGCACATCTAGCTATGGCGACGCTTTCCAGGTTACGCCGCCCTCACCTCGTCAAGCTCAGTCAAACGTCCAGGACGCCCCCACACCTGTTGCTCCTGCGCCTCTGCGTCCTCAGCCTTCCGGCGAGGCCAGACTGAGTGTCTATGAGAACGGTCAGAGCAACCGCCTGTCGATGAGCTTGCGCCCCATGCCTCCTATGCACGATGACCCTGAAGAGAACCCTGAGGACCGCGCCAACCGCATTCGATCTTTCTACAAGGAATACTTCGACGACTCTAAGCCTGAGCCCGTTGGTGGACACCAATACACCGACTACTACGAGGACTACACATCCGAGTATCTTGATGGCGCCGTCTACGACGCTCAAGGCAAGGGCTTCGTCGCGGCTCAGCCCAACGCACCATTCGCTGAACCCATTGTCCGCCGGGCCATGACACCTCCTCCACGTGCGCCCCCTAGGTTCCGCAGCGGTACTGTCGGTGGTAGCAATCCTCACATGTCCAACGGATCCATGGCTTCATCCCAGTACCCGCCCCGTAACATGTCCTCGATGAGCGGTCGCCTGCCAGCACCTGGACCCAAGAAGCCTCTACCACCGCCAGTCATCCTCGAATCGCTACCAACACCTGGAAAGCTGACAGAGAATTCAATGGTTTTCAACGCCGCCGACTTTGCACCCCCGGTCTCATACCGTGACCGCCAGAACGGCATGCGCCCTGACAGCCCTCTCGGCACCCCCAGGCCCTTCAGCCCCGCTGTCCGTCCTCACACTCCTCTCGCCAGCTCATACGACGACCTCGCCGTAATGCCCAGTCCTCATCTGCTCCGCAAGTCCGGCACATTCACAGCGCTCGACTTTGCGCCGCCACCAAAGTTCCGCAATGATGGCGCGCCATCTCGACCTGGCTCAGCAGCTGGCTCGATCCGCTCCAACCGCTCCGGCATGTCCAATAACGCACAGTTTGCCATCCGCAGCGGTGCCAACCGCGTCAGCCGGATACCGAAGGATGTCGTCTTCACCAAGGACGACATCATGGACCAGCTGCGACCGCAGATGAGCCTCGTCGCGAAGGGCTAGTCACATTCGATTCATGCATACGCCTTTGACGACAACTTCAATCCTCCCAGCTCACTGGCTGAGCTTCCCTTGAACACTTCAAAAGCTCATCACCACTATTGCATACGACGACTATGGCATAGATAGCATTCTGTTCTGGCTTTCTATCTTCCTTCGGGTTCGTTGGCTTTCAGCGCCTTCTTCTTCGACTTTCAGTGCGCCCTAGTAGTGTACATAGGGCCTTTTTACAGCGATTAGCGGCAAGGGCGGCGTTCAATGTCTAATTTTTATTCGTCGCAAACAAACAGTTGAGAAAGGTAGATAGAGTGTGGAGATGAAGATGGAGAAGATCTTGTATGTGACATATAGAGAAATGAAGATGGATATACTATTGAAGCCTTTTAGTCTACTTCATGATTTAAGATTATTCGCTGCCATTGATTACTACCAGGTGAATATGCTGGCATTTGCACCGGTCGCACTTGCAATCGCCCATGTTTCGAAGTGTGTCCCCATGCCGCTTTTACCTCACCTCACCAAAGCGCTGGTCGTACCGCTATCAGCAGTCTCAGACCACACACACTCGATCGCGCCATGAGATTCCACCTACAAACCCCCCAAACACTACCGCAATGACAGACTCCGAGGCCACAAGGCCGAAGCGCGTCCGGTATGTTGATTGACCGGTCCGTCTTGAGCCTGCCGACGACTCCCAGAAGTGCTATTCGAGCGGGCACCGTCGCCATCGAAGTCGGACCTGAGCGAGTATAGCACTATGTCCACAAGGCTTTGCTGGAGGAACACTCCGAGTACTTCAGAAAGGCTCTCAGGGTACCAATGCAGCTAAACATCAATCACACAGTTGAAATCTTTGCCGACTGGCTACACACGCAAGCTACCGACCACTGAAAGCGAGTGGAATGAGGGTAAGTACCCAGAAGGCCCAGAGGACGGCGGCGACAATACCTACCTGCGAGATCAGTGGTACATCACTGCGCAGCTTGTGATGCTCAAGGCGTACGCCTTCGCTCACCGTACGTTGTGCGCGAAGTTCACAGACGCTCTGGAGCACAACATAGTCGACGCGTATATCACGGGCGATACCTCTCCTCCATGGCATGAAGCGGTGATCTACGCATTTGGTCATTTGCCGTCTGGCAGCTCGGTCCTCAAGATCGTCATCGATACCCACTGCCATCACTTCGACGAGAACTACGATCGTGAGGATAATGGCCAGCTGCAATTCCGTGCTCAGCTCCCTAATACTTTCCTGACTGGCGTCATGGACAGACTTGCAAAGCTGAATGGGGATCAACAGGCGAAGGTGGACGACTGCAGGTGCATTGACACCAACGATCGATACGTAGAGCTCGACAGGTGCGACTACCACAACCACAACACGAGGAAAGAGAGGAAGATGTGCCGACGAGACCATGCCAACTGCAGCGATAGCAGTGACTCCGACGCCGACAACAACCATTCTGACTGAACCGAAATGGGTATGCGAGGACAAGTGGCATTTCTAGCGTGGACAAGGACGGTTTCGAGTGCGCATAGCATTGATAAACTCGTTCTTCGAAAGCAGGTACGCAGACTGCCCGGAAACGAACAGACGAACTGATAGCTTTGAGACTATCGCCCCAGTGAGTATGAATACATTTGCTCAACGACGGTTTTTAGTTCCTTCCTCACCTTCACCTGGACTAACCCGTTTGCTTGCGGTCATGGCGTCTCTCCTTAATGTTGATGCTTGCGCAACTCCTTGCCTCCACTTTCGAAATACAACGACCGCGATAATTGCGACGGCTGCTGCTGAGGATGAGAAGAAGCAGCCGTTCGAGTTCGTACTCAATCCTGGTCGAGGTGGAACCAAAACTGACTATCTTCAGGACGGCAGCACGTAACGGCATCATCACAATCCTAGTCGGTACAGACTGTGTCAAGTACGGAGTTCGTCGAGCTATCCTCACGCAGCACTCACAATACTTCAAGAAGGCTCTCGAAGTTCCCTGGAAAGAGGCAGAGGAGGGCCTGCTTCAACTGGAGGACGTCGAACCTGAAACTTGTAAGTCTGGCTCTCTCTTCTCTGACTAATTGAAGGCTAATTAGAGAACTCTGCAGTCGGTCCCTTCGTTGACTAGATCTATACCCAGCAACCGCCGTCTCTCGAATCGCTTTACTGGAAGCTGGAATTCACAGAGCAAGTGAAATTGTAGACTCTGCGCACCAAAGCTTGCGTCTTCGCTGATCGCTTATTGCACCTGGATTCGCACGGTCTGTGCGTCACCGCCTGATATTTAGAAGCATCCACGACGAAGCCGTCTTCTCCCCGACGATCATCTACATATTCAGAGACCTGTCAGACGACGATCGAATCTTGAATCTGCTTGTCGACATGCACTGCCATGAGCGTAGCGTAGCAGCAGGTGTCGAGGACCCGGAGAATGATCTGCACAGAAGCTTCATGTCCAGAGCTATGCGTACGTACGCAGCATGGCGAGACAGTGAGGGGAAGGTACGGCTTCCAAAATACTGTGACTGTCACGACCACACCACGGCAGAGGAGATGCAGGAGTGTAGAGCTCAAGTGGAGAAGCAGCTGAGCGAGTAGCGCTGGAGCATGAGAAGACGATCTCCGTCAAACGAAAGACAAAGAAGAGATATGGACCTATATCTGAGACCTTCATACATATGCGGCTGATCAAAACCGTCGATGTTGTTGTGAAGTAGCTCTACACACAGATGGTGTTGCTTCTTCACGACGATCTTATGGTCCATCGTCTCATAGACGCGGCCACAGACGCACGAGAATCGAGGTGTCAGCTGTGCATGTTACGTATTCACGGATCGCGAGAGGTTCGGTCGAATCGTGCTTGGTCTCGGCATAGCTGGTCAGGAAATTGCGCAGGAGAGAAAGACCAAGGAGCTGGCTGCGGGTAATGGACATGCTACGAAGTTCGTGCTTGAACCGGTCACAACTCACGACCAAGTCTGGCGGCAGTCGAGTAGACAGAACTGAGCCTTGTCCCTCTAACAGCGACTCTAAAGGCAGGCCTTGGAAACGCAAGCCTACCTGATTCGCATCAGCCGGCCCCAATGCGACACGACTGCACCCCGTTGCTGGCTCAGACATCTCACTATCACGAATGATCGAGAATGTCTGTGAAACCTACACCGTTGCAGTGCTGAGAACGCAAGTGACAGTAAGATGTTAATCGAGTTCCAATTCTACCAAAGAATACCTAGGTACTTTTAAACGCCAGTCGCCAATTCCCTTCCAGCCCGAACCCCAGGATGACAATGCAGCAGGTAAGAGACGGCACCGTCGCAATGCAGAAGTTGCAGATTCATAGTCGACATTCCGTCGACCTCATTCGTCATTAATTAGGAATCCCCGCCCTTGCCCCATTCAACTGCCCCAAATCGAACTTCGGCGCAGGAGGCTGATGCGGCGCGGGAGGTTTAGGCGGGAGATGCGCCGGGGTGCCGTACTTCGCAATACTGCTCGCGCCAGAGGGAATACGGGAGGAAGTTTGATCGCCGGTCTGAGACGTAATTCTGTTCATGGACGCGGAGCCGTTGCCGTGCATGCTCTGGGGCGAGCCGAACGAGGGCGTGCTGCCGGCTGAGGGGCTCATGCGAGGCATTTGGTGCACGTTGGATGGCTGGCCTTGCATGGGGAAGTTCCCGTAGCCGTTCATCTGGGGAGGGCCTTGGCTCATGTTTGGTGGCATTTGGAAGGGCATGTTACGGCCACCTGGGATGAAGGCTTGGCTCTGCGGGTTGAATTGCTGACGGTTCCAGCTGCCTGGTACAGGGTGTTGGTTACGGTTGGGCTGGCCGTTGTAGGGATTCGGTGGGAACTGGCCATAGGCATAGGGCTGGGGCTGAGGTGCAGACATGGGACGGTTGTTGGGGGTGCCGTATGGTGCCTGACCCATAGGGTACTGGGGCTGCTGGTTCATCTGTGGCCAGCCTTGTGTAGCAGGCATGTGTTGCGCTTGCTGAAAAGGCTCTTGGTACGGAGCCATGGCTGTGTTCGCCATCTTGGGGGTGACCTGGGAAGGCATCACCGGGCTCTGGAAGGACATGCCTCGTTGGAAGTCGGCTGAGAGGTCATACCCTGGCTGCATCTGTCCGTAGTTCTGGTACATTGCTGATCCGTTCTGCGGCTGGAATTGTTGACCACTCCAACCATACTGAGATTGAGCATCAGGGGATCCCATGACCGGGTATGGATTGCTGTAGGCTGTTGACGGCGAGCCCACATATTGCGCATGGGGTGCGGCGCCCGAATACCCGTTGTAGTAGACGGCGTTCTCGGCCGTGTATCCAGGAGCTGGATACTGCTGGGGGTAGTAGACGTTGAAGTGAGACCGTGCTTGGAAGTCGTCATCATCGTAGTTGCGCTGTTTCTTACTCTTCTTCTTGCCAGAAGTGGAGCTTGACCGTGACATGTCCTTGGCCTTCTCTTTGTCTTCCGCTGATTCAGTGCTCTCAGCTGCGCCGGACTCTTCGCTCTCAGCACCAAAGATGCGCTGGCGAGCCTCTCGATACCGTGCCTCGCGCTCCTCACGCGTCAGCGCGGCCTTGTCCTTGCCATCGTTACTGCCATCACTGCCGTCGACCTCGGAGGTCGTCTTAGACGGATTTTGCGAATTGGGACTTGTGTTCGTGCCAGACTTGGCATCTTCACGGCGCATGATTTTGCGGGCGGGAAGCTCGACCGGAGGTGTGTCTGCGCCCTTGGAAACATCGACCATCTGAGACAAAGGAGGTGGGCTGAAATGTGTTAATAATCGACCATCGAGCATGAAAAGAAAAAAAGACTTACATCCTGCAGAACGCTGTCCTCGTGATCTTCACACCCGTCATAGTGGAGTCAACGACATGCCCAAGCATGTAATAGTCAGCCAGACGATGCGCAAGCATGCGGTAGAAGGTGTTGCAGTTGGGCAGGGAATACTCGCTCTCGCTATGATTGGTTAGCTTGGCTCAAAGTGAGGCATTTACACTGACATACCGAGAATCCTTGATGAAATCGATGAAGTCTTGCTCAATCTTGACAACGAATAGTCGATCGCGCGGAGACTGCAGAGCTTCGATGAGTTTCTCGTCAGGAGCAGAGGGCAGGTTAGGCACGCCGCCCATGTTGGGCATGCCACTTCCAACGGGCTGCGACAGTGGCCGTCCTCCATTCAGAGCCTGGTTGGGGTCGTACAGCATATGTGGGCCCGGTGGCAGATTTGGGAATCGGCCAGGCGGCACGCCTCGCTGCGACTGGGGATTCATAACTGCAATTTCGTGCAGCTGGTCACGGAAGGCGCGAGCAGCGCCATTGTCGGAGCCCTGGCGCGAGTCATTCACGACTGAGTCTGGCGGAGATGTGACATCCTCCTCCTCGACAGCTCTCAGACTGGCGCTGTCATCTGGCCGCAGTGACTCTTTCTCATCGAGTGCGAAGGTAGTCGCAGACGCAACGCTCTTCCCGTCAATGCTGGGCGGCTTGCCTGAGCCGTCGGACGACGACAACTGGGTGCTGCTGTCTTCGGCGGCAGAGATCTTGACCAAGGCGATCGAGCGCGGTCGCTCTGGCAGCTCCTGCTTCACATCCGCAGACGGCGCAGCTGACTCTGTCGCAGCGGCGGTCCACTGTCCTGTGCGGTCCACGCTATTTCCAGCGGTTCCATTCTGGAGTTCGTCGTCCTTCTTCTCCGACGATGCCTGGGGTACTTCAGCAGGGACTGGCACAGAGCGCGCAATTTGCGGCTGGCTCAGGATTTTGGGTGTCGCAACAGGCGGTTTCGGCTTGGCGGCGGTGTTCTGCGCGGGTGTGGGCGGTTTCAAGGCAGATGCAGCAACCTGGTGGCTGTCAGCGTAGTCCCCAAGCTTTCGAGACTCGCTACCCACCTTTGCAAATGACAGCCTCGCCTGCGCCTGCTCCTGCTGGGTGGGCGTTGCAGAGGCCATGACAGCGTGTAAGCGTGTTAATAATGCAGGTGCAGAAAAGACAGGAGGGCGTCTCGAAAGTATTCGGTAGCGCCGTGGGCGTTGATAGATTAGAAAGAGAGTGATCTCAGGCGCTCAGGAAATGGGATTCTCAAGGAAAGTCGCGGTAGGCCGGGCCGTCAAGCTGGACATTGTGGTGTGCCGACATTCGAGGCTGTTGCTGGGTATGTGGTGGAAGATGCGCAGGGCAGGCTGTGTGCAGGGCTGGCAGTGCGCAGGGCTTGGGCGCGTAGCGGGCAGTCGCAGGCAGCGCCAGGCTTCGGGCGCGCAGCAGGCTCAAAGCGAATTGGCAGCGCGACGGGGCAGAGGCAGAGGCAGCTTGCGCGTGGCAGGCTGGTGGTGTGCGGGGTGCAGTGCGAGCGAGAGTGATGTTGCGTGGGTCGTCAGTTCTCACAGTCCGCTCCGTTGTTTCTCCGCGTTTAACTTTAACTTTTGGCCAACTCACGTGTGACCTCATACCATGAATCTTGACGGGTCTGTTATTCTTTCAAGAAACGCCCTGGAGAATCAATCGCTCGACCTGTCGCTCATTCACCCACAATTCCTCATCACGTGAAACTACATTCGGAGCCATACTGGAGTCAAGCAACAACATCCATCGCCCAAGAAAGCTTCACCAAGCAACCACACCTGGACGTCAAGAGCAGCTCAACACACCATGTTCCGCCGCCCAGGGCCCTCCAAAGCCTCCCCGACAACGCTCTGCCAAAAATGTCTACAGCGGGGGCACTACAGCTACGAATGCAAAGCGCGCGCCCAAGACCGGCCCTACAAACCGCGGCCCTCGCGCACCCAACAGCTGCTCAACCCACGCCTCGCGCCCGCGCTGACGATCGAAGTGCCCACCGACCTGGTGCGCAAGAAGGGCGTTGCCGACGACATCCTTGCGAAAAAGGATGTCGAGCGAAAGAGAGAAGGGGGGAGGAGGAGGAGCGAAAGCACGGATTCCGTGAGCACGATTTCGACGAACGGGCGCTCGCGCTCGCGGTCGCCGCGGCGGCAAGAAAAGAGCAGCGGCGGCGAGAAGGGGAAGCGGCGCGGGCGCTCGTCCAGCGCTTCGGGTTCTGAGATTGATGTGCGCCGCGAGCGCAATGCGAGGAGGCGCTTGAGTTCGTTTAGTCCGGAGGTGCGCGGGCGCCGGCGAAAAGACGGCGAGGGCAGCGCAGGGAGCAGAGGAGACGGGTATAGCAAGAGGCCGAGACGGGTGTCGGTTGAGCGCAGCCGCGAGAGGAGCAGGAGCGCCGCGCGCATGGGCACGGTGGATGAGCGGGAGAAGCGCGGGAGAAGCAGGGAGCCGTCGGCGTCTCCACAGGCGCTGAGCGCAGCGAGATCTCCGAGTGCAACGAGGTCGAGGGACGGAGCGAGGTCGAGAGTACATCGTAGTCCCAGCCCATACTCGCAGCGTCGCACAGCGCGCCGATCACCTCGCCCACGAAGTCCCAGTCCAAGACGAGAACGCAACGGTGGGCGGAACCGCATCGGCGACGCGCCTCCGGCTGCTGCGCAACCCGCCGCTCCACCAAGAGCAGCGCCGAGGGAGAGGAGTCTGAGTCCATTCAGCAAGCGGGTTGCGCTGACACGGGCGATGAACGGGCAATAAATGCAAGTAAAGAAATTGTACGATTGATTGTATTACGGTGGGATCTCAAAGTAGCGTCTCGAACCTGCGAGGACGCTGGTTGGACTCGCAGTTGGCTTGTACTTTTCGATACCCTACTAGTCTGTGGTATACCGTCTTCCAACCCTTCCCTTCGTCGCAATAGTACGCGCTCTCCTCGTCACTTTAAATTCTCCTTTCTGGTCTGGACCAGCAGAGCCAGCAGTGCAGCTCTCTTCCCCAACATGTCTATCAATAGTCCAATCGACACCAGCGCGACTCTAGGCTGTGTCTGTGACCCGGCATATCTTGTCATGCATCAATCTTCATCCATACTCGCCCCAGCCGCTTCACCCTTCAACAACATCCTCCTCCTCCCTTGCCCGCTCCCGCTCCTCCTCCACCTCTCTTTGGTGCATAGCCTCCACCAGCTCCGCGCCCTCAATGCCAACCTCCATCCCATCGCCGCCGTTCTCCCTTGCCCCTGCCGCGGGCCCCGCACTTCCCCCAACTGCCTTCGTCTCCCTCGCCAGCCTCTGCCCCTCAACCCTCTCCCTCACCAGCCTGCTCACCGCATTCTGAGTCTTGACCTCCAATCCGCCCTCCCTCATTTTGACTTCCAAATCGCGTTTGAGGTCCCAGTTGGGTTTCTTGGGCTGCAGCTTGAACAGATCCAATGGCTCTGTTTCCCTCTCTGCTTCCTGCTGGGCCTTGGTTTGCAGAGCGAGTTGGGCGGCTTTGTACTCGAGCGTCGATTCGGGATTGCTGATCGGTGTGTTTTCGAAACCGAGCTTGACGTTGCGCGTCGAGGGGTCGAAGTTCCGCCCGCTGAGGTAGGTGGATACTACCGAGGGCTCTTCTTCTGTGGCTGTCGTGGTGAGGGCGCTGGAGTCGGCGCTGGAGAGGGACGGGCTGTCGTGGGTGTCGTCTGAGGGCGCTTGTTTCCGCTTCAGCGATTTTAGCTGCGCGAGGCGCGATTTGCGGTCGTTGGAAGCGGCGGAGAGGTGTTCGTGCGAGGACATGGTGTGGTGTGGTGCTCAAAGAGCTTTGTAGAGTTGTGCTTGGTCGCTTTTGAGGTGTGATGCGTGGATGTGAGAGCCGAGTTGTACACTGGATCACGATCGCTTGTTATTGGCGACTGGAATCCCGGGGCGACTTTGTGTGCGACTCTCCACGCGTCGGATTGGCAACTGTGGTATGGTGCTTCGTGAAGTCAAAGCTGCGGGCCAAAAGTCGCACCTCCGAGTACGGCCGGCGACTTGGACCACCGCTGCAGCATCCGCGAGCTCCAACTTTTTCGCGACAAGCACCGCCATCACCACGTCCCACGCGTTATGGAGAGGTGAAGTCTGCCACATCTCCTCCTCTCATGCCCCGCGCCCGCGTTCCCAGTGCTTGCCTCACCGCCGGCGCTGAGACCCTCATCCTTCCCTGGCTCGCCCCGAGAGCTCTCGCCGAGCCTCCTGTCCTGAGGAGACGCGAACGACGCGATGGAAGCAGCAATGCTCTTCGGAAAGAGCAGATCCAAGACAGCGATGGACGGATTATAGCACAACGCCGCCGGCCGTCGTCTTCGAATGGCGCTTCGTGCCGCACGCCGACAAGATGCTCGCTCGGCCTTCGCTACGCCGACATTGCATCCTTTGCCCACCGCTATACAAGAACCTACGCCACCGCTCCCGAGGGCTGGGCCGACCCCCTCAGCCCGGCGCAGCCACTCGTTGTCGACCAAGTGGCAAGTGAGACCCGCTACTCGCGGCGGCGATCGTGGAAGGAGCAGGTAGCAAAGGCAACCGAGGGCCTCGATCCCCAAACGGCTGGCCGGCGGCGAGTCAAATTGCTCGCGAGAGCTGAGGAACGGCTGCAAGCTCAAGCCCGACGACTGCAGCGCGACCAGAGGAACTACAAGAACAAGCTCCTGTACGACGGGCAATACAGATCTCTGAAGCGCCTGGTTCTCAGTCTGAAGAGGTGGGATCACACTGTTGCGAATGTGACCAAGTACAGCGAGTACCACGCAGACGATGAGCGTTGGCTGCTGGATGCTTTCGCTGCGCTGGACAGGAATGCGTACGCGAAAGTGAGTGCGCTGACGAAGCCCATCACCATCGAGCACGACCCTCGATGTCAGACCTTCACCGAGGAGCTGCTCGAGGGCGTTGAGAGGGATGGTCCAGGGCGGATCTGGACGAACTGGCACATGTTCCAGCACAAGCAGAAGTACTACGAGACTACACTCGTGTACATGCTGGAACACAAGCCTGGATACGCGCAGGACTTGATGACGGTGCTGGCGATGGATAATGAGCTGCCGCAGAACAAGCACTTACTTCTGGCAGACGGGCTCGCGTATCTGGCGAAGCTGCATCTGAAAGAACAGTACAGCCCTGGCCGGGGCTGGGAAACGTCGTCAGCTGCCAATGTTCGAAAGTTCGTCACTCTCTTCATTACCTGCACAGAGAAGGTGGATGCCGCAGTCTTCTCACAGGACTTACTGTACAGCCTGGTTCTGCTGGCTGATCCCTCGGATCTGAAGAAAGTATATGATGCTTTGATTGGGGCTAGGACTCGACTCGCCATCGGTACCGTGCTGCATTACGCTTCTGCTTTCGCAGAAGCTGGCGAGACAGCGTATGCTCTGCAGTGTCTGGAGCGCCGCCTCGAATTATTCAACAAGACCGACCGCGAGACGTTCGTCGCCTCAGATGTCTTTCGATGGACTTGCGCTGCTGTGCTTCGCGGAAGCATGCGCCAAGCGAAAAACTATCACGAAACACCAGGCATCGTGGCAAAGTTTGTCAAATTCGGGGTCAAGATGGATCTTCTGCTCTACGACGTGGTCATGCACAACGCCATGGACGCTGGCGACTTTGCCACTGCCTTCAAGGTCTTCAACGCCCTGGAAGACAACGGACTGAAGGCGGACAAGCACACATACTCTATCCTTCTCCATGGCTGCACAACACAAAGCGATCCCACCATGTTCAAGGCGTTTGCGGACTTTTGTCTTAAGAAGGCGAAAGAGCTGGAAGATCCCTGGCTGGCAACGGACTACCTGTACTACGTCTACACTTGCGAGCAGGCCAAGCCCGTCTCCTCACGGGACCCCAATATCATGTGGCGCACATACCTCGACCTCTTCTCCCAGACGCCGCTGAAGCCCTTCACCAAGCTCGGCAGCCGCGCGATGAAAGACGCCATCGATGATTCCACATCAGTACCCACCGCCTCACGCGCAAACTTCGCCCCAACCGAACAAGCACTCTACCTCATGCTGCAAACCGAGCTATCAGCCCTCGCGTCCCTCGCGCCCGCCTACACCGAGAAACTCTATGCAACCTTCCACCGCGGCCTCTCTGTCTCCGGGGCACACCCCACGCTCCTCGCCCTCGCACGGAAACCAGTCATCTGGAACGCCTTCCTCCACGCCTTCACGCAAAAATCCCAATTTGCATCTGCCTCGGCTCTCATCCAGCACATGAGCGCGCACGGCACCGCGCCGAACGTGTACACGTGGAACATACTCATGCAAGCGTTCTTCAAAGCCGGGCAGGTTAGCGCTGCGGAGCGGGTGAGGGATTTGATGCGCGCCCGCGGCATGCAGCCGGATGCGTACACGTACGGTGTCATGGTGCGCGGGTATGCGAAGGCGCAGCTTGTGGAACGGATTGGCGAGACAATGCCCGCGTTGGGCGAGGAGGAGCAGGTCGAGCCGGGGTTGCTCAGGGCGCTGAGTAGGGTGGGGGATAGAGAGGGGTTGACGGCGAGTCTGGAAAGAAACAGACTGGCGAAAGAGAGCAAGGATGTCGCGGCCGCGGCGACGAAGAAGAAGGAGGAGGAAGACAGGTTCAAAATTCCAGGTCTGAAGAGTTTGTTCGCACGAGCGGTCACGTTCAAGGAGCCAACGCACTGGGACCACGGCAGTCTGGAGGAGGCAGATGATTTCCTTGAGCCGGACGATGAGCCCGTCGCAGGGCAGTCGGAAGCAAAAGCTGATCTCGAAGCCTCGAATTCAGACCAAAGCCCAGCAGACCAGCCGCCTACCACTACCCGCGATGAAGACGAGTACTTGGAACCTGAAGATGAGCCCCCGCCCACAACGCAGGATAAGTCGGGCACATCGATCTCGAACGATTCGAAGCCGCTCGACACTGATGGAACTGATCCGAAGCTTCAGGGCTCCGCAAGCGATGAAGCATCTGTACATGAGAAGGCGCGGAACTAGTACACTGTATATTACTGTATGATGGATAACGCAGACAGGTGGACATAGGTGGCATAGCATAGCATAGCGTAGCCAGAATACCCATCCGTTCATCTCCAGCTCGCCGGAAATTGATGCGCACGTGCAAACATGTCAGGATGAGAAGGACCGACTTCTTGCGGAGTGACATTAGGCCAATAATACGGACATGAGAGACTAAGCAAAATAGCATCGCGAGAGCAGCGCTCAGGAGTACTCGCCACGGCCAACGAACGAACCGCCCATAGTGTATGAACGCCAGAGCGCCTGGCGCGATCCACAGCCTTCTCCTCGCCACCCCTCGCGTATCATAACTCCACGAGTACTGGACACTCTGTCTTGGACCCGCGGCACATGTCCAGGAGCAAGGCTTCAATGGCTGCAACGGAGAGCATGAAGACTGCGAAGCATGCGCAGAGTCAGGGATGATGCAATGCGTGAAAGGGGATGAGTGTCCGGAATGACACCGGCGCTGGACAACGCACTGTATGGCCGAGTGACAAGAAACCACTGGAGATCGAGTTCCGCGACAATGCTCCGGGAGGGTGGCGGGGAGTTGTTTCTCGAGCTTCGCTTGTGCGTTGACAAGCTGGCGACGAAGCGAAGAGAGTCATGTCCCTGAGATTCTGAGAAGCGGGGTTTGAGATGGGACGATGAGTGCTGGCGCGGCCGATGCGTTTGCAGATCGAGAGGCTCACGATAGTTCGATGAGAGCTTGCATGGTCATATTGTGTACTGTCAGTGGACAAGAGGCATCGCAACCTTGAACGCTTTGGAAGTTTGGTTGTTTGAGCAAATGTGGACATAAGAGGTATCCAGCGTCAGTGGGATGGGCATCGCGTTCACTACTTCGACGCTCTATCTCTGCGGTGCAGTGGTGAAGTAGATATTCTACACGGGCACTGGGATACACCCCGTACAATAGTCAGGGTGTGAGAGGACCCAAGTATCAACGCGACAAGCGGATGACGAATGATAGTCGAGAATTCATATGGTTTAAGAATAGATACTAAATGCTTGGGACGCCAGTAGTCAAAGACCTCGTCTGACGGTAGACCGCTTACTCGACCTCGCCGCGAACACCAGCGGGAGCCGCCGCGCCACTACTCTGCATCAGATGACTCGGGACCCTCTCCATCATACTCTGCTCCGGAACCCTCGCCTCGTTCTTCTTGTTGATTCCTCTCGCACCAGGCGTCAGATAGGTGTTGTCGAGGGTCGGCAGTTCCTCGCCCTCGGTCGGGACCCAGTGCTTGCTCTTCCACGGCTTCACGCCAAGGATGTACATGGTATCAATCTCCTCGAGACTGCGGCCCTGGCTCTCGCACAGGAAGAAGTACACGACCAGCGCGCCGGCGAAACAGCACCCCGCGAACACGTATCCGTAGCGGTAGTCGATGGAGGAAGTGATGAAGGGCGTGAAGAACGAGAGCAGGAAGTTCCAGACCCAGTTCGATGCGGTCGCGAGAGCCATGCACTTGGCGCGGTAGCCTGTCTGCATCAGTATCGAATGTTGATCGGAAGGGGATAAAACGTTACTTACGGGTGGGGTAAATTTCTCCGACCACGGCCCACACGATTGGACCCCAGGTCGATGCGAACGCGGCGATGAACAGACATGCGACTACGATCATGCCGTAGCCGACGCCTTGCGAGGGGTTGTCTGCCGGGCCGAGGGCGAAGTGGCCCAGCGAGGCGAAGATGAGGAAGCAGACGAACATCCACAGCGCACCGTAGATGAGTGCGGGGCGACGACCGTACTTCTCGACGATGTAAAGGCCGGGGAATGTGCAGCCGAAGTTGACAGCGCCGAGGATGATGGACGTGACGTATGAGTTGGACAGCCCGACGGATCCGAAGACGGTCGTACCGTAGTAGAAGAAGTAGTTGGCGCCAGTCAGTTGCTGGAGCATCTGCATTGTAATGCCGAGCAAGGTGCGGTACGCCATTGCTGGGCCGGTGAAGATCTCGTACCACGGGTGGTGGTCTCCGCCCGCACGTTCGGCTTCCATCTTCATCTCAATTTCTCTGATCTCACGCTGTACCTCAGCGTGGTCCTCGTTGACGCCGTATGTGAGTGCAATAGTCTTGCGGGCTTCGTTGATCTTGCCCTTGCGATACTCCCAGCGAGGTGACTCTTGCATGAACATGATGCCAATCACCATCAGGCCAGACCAGATGAAACCGATACCCATAGGAAGCTTCCATGAGCGTGAGCTCTGATCTGCCTCGGTGCCGAAGTTGATGCAGTATGCAGTGAAGATGCCGAGCGTGATGAATAGCTGGTAGCACGAGACGAGCGCACCACGAACGTAGCGCGGAGCTGTCTCTGACTGGTACATAGGCGTGAGGACAGACAAACCGCCGACTCCAAGGCCTGCGACCCAGCGGCCGATGGCGACCTGGTACCATTTGTGGCCTGTTGTGATCTGGACGATGACACCGACGCAGAAGATGATATTCCAGAACACAATTGAGTACTTGCGGCCGAACTTGTCGGAGACAGGCGCAGCGATCAGTGCACCGACCAGTGTACCGATGGAGAGCAGGGCGACGATGAGACCAGAGCGAACATTGCTGAAGGAGTATTCGCCGTTGGGGCTTTCAGGGCTTGGTGGTGTGTAGTTATCCGCAAACTTCCTGAGGAAGTCGGGCATCTCCAGAAAACCAGAGATCTGACCTGTATCATATCCGAAGACTGACACATTTATAAGCTATTGGCTGGCCTAAATTCCTAGTAGACTTACTGAAACCGCCCATGGACACAATGCAAGCCATAGCAATGATTCTGGGTCTGAAGATCTGCTTTGCGCCGCCAGACAGCATTACAGGCTTCTTCTCCACATCCCTCATCGAGGATTCATTCGAGCGTCGTTCGTCTTGCATCTTCGTCCTATCGGCGCCGTTCTCTATTGCGGAAGCCATGTTTGCGACAAGAGGAGTACTGAAGGAGGAGAGCGTGGGGAATCCACGAGCCTATAAACCCGCATTGTCCCACTCCTCCATGGCACCGTGACCTCCACGATGATCCCCAAGACCCCAATGCCGTCACAGTTCGGCTGGAGTGCCCCTTGGCGCAGCACCTACGCGATCGCACCGTAGCGCTACCGATTATTAGAGCATGCGCCGGTCGTTGGTGCCCGTCAACGGTTGGTGGTAGACGTCATCCTACCGGCGTTGATGTCAGCCCTGTGCGCTAAGCTTACGGTCCAAGGCTTGTGATAGCCAAGCACCGCCCAAGCGGTGCAATCCTGTTGGCGCGGGCCTTATTCGGGGGCCCACTTGAGGCTCTGCCAGCGGCACAGACAACCGACGTCACAATCTCCAGATTCGTCAGCTTTATCTCTCTGTGGGGTGCGGAGGCTGTCAGTGTTGTGCGAAAATCCCCACGCGGTACAGGCGTCGGTACTTGATACTACGTACCGCTGGTCTTTTCGAGGGTGTGACGCAGAACCAGGTTTCGAAGATCTTCTTGATCATTCAAAGGTTCCCTGTCACCGCGGCGCAGTTCATTGTAGTTGCGTTTCATCTGCGATGCTTCTGTCATTATGAGTATGAAACTCCACATGTCACGAGAGCTCTCAGGGCTACCGTAACCTCGAGCCCACGACGCTGCGATTACGCATCCTTCGTACGAACGATGTCATGATACCTCTCTGCATCACGAGAGCGGACGAAACACGTGGAACTCGCGGGCTGTGCGAATGCTTGATTGCTTGCTTGCGGGTGAGGAATGTGGAGCTCCGCAATCGCCGGTGGTGAAGGATTTTTCTACGGCATCCTCGGGTGTTCTTCGTGCCTTCTTTGACATGCGGGATGACGTCGCGGGGTTGAAAACGGCAGGCACGACTCGCACAACAACACCAGTCGGTACTTCTTGATTCTTGCGTCGGAGATACCGCACCGATGCATGTACCGCTGAAGAGATTTCCCAAACGTGCAGGGTCGCAGATTCATAGCAGATACTCCATCAGGCAAGTTGCACATAACAATCGATTGCAGTTCGCCGACAATGGGTACGGCGCCCGACTACTGAAAGTTTACGCCGGTTCAGGGGTGCCGATGTTGCTCCATCAGGGAATCTTTCGGACTTCTGTCGATTGCAGTCGGCTGTTCTTGGTCAAGTTCTTCACCGTCTGCCGTTGGGACCAGAGCCGCCTTGCTCAAAGCGCCTGTTTGGGCAGGCCGAGCTTGATTTCATCGATTGCAGCGGCCAAACCATGGTCTTTTTGACCGATATTTGCAATGTTTTGCGAAACTTAGACCACTGCAGGGACAGCAAGCATCCTCATCGGGAAAGTTGTCAGATCCTGTCGATTGCAGTCGGCTGTTTTGGTTAAAGTCCCTAACCAACGGCCAGCAATGGGTACGAAGGACAACCTATCACTACTCTCAGCTGTGGTACTACAATCCAGATCAGCCTCAACGGCAACATTGATCTGTGTCGTTGGTGTGAGAAGCATGAACTGTAAGATCAATTAACGCGCAGAGTGCCGACTCATCTCAAGTTCGCCGCAAGTGCTGAACACGGTCTGCGAAAATCTCGTTCGACTTGAGAGTTGTCAACATCTCAGTCGTGATCATCATCATCCAGCGCTCGCCGCAGTGTAAGACAAGTACTTAAGTTCAATGAGGAACGCACAGAGCCAAAGTCCCTTGTTATGCTGCAACGATTCACGAAGCATTCGCATTTCCAATTGGGAAGCCTTGCGCAATGCCGAGGGCATCTTGCTCAGTAAGGATGGAACAAAACGGTCTCTATATCCGCTCTTCTGGGGTTCTACTACATCAGATATACAGCACAATAACAGAGTACGGCTTGTTCGGGTCAACGGTGCTCGTGTGCTGAGTCACGTTCACCTCTACTTTGACAGACATTTCTGGGCGCCGCAGCCTGACCACACATTCATTGACAACCTTACCTGTCACTTACTGCGTTTGCAACAACAGCCCGCAGATAGCAACCGGAGTCAATATATCTCCCAACGCTCAAGAGCTCCGTCCAGTCACCTCCTCGCATCTCGTAAGTGCAGTCCTGCGCCACCGCAATGACTGGAATGAGGTTGACAATGCCCTCAGCGCACCAGATTCAACCTTCGCGACCGTTCTCGTAGAAAGATCTATAAGGTGGATGGACTGAGGAATCCTTCTCTTGAGAGGATATCTGAGAGCAATCCTCAAAGTCAGAGAGCTAGCTGTTACATTCTCGCGGTAGAAGCAAGTGAATTGGGATGCATTCTTGCCCTGCTGTGTAAGCACAGGTTGAAGTATTCTAGAAACCGCGGGTTTTGGGGATCTCTGAATAGTTCTTGCACGATATGGGACACTCAGCCGTCGAAAACCCGGCTTGAACAACCAATACACCCAGTCTATTAAGTCTATTTGTGTTGCTAGTGATCTGTGTAGCTTTTCTTGCGTTCACCCATGAGTAGGACCCGCTCTCTCTCACTTCCCCGCAACTACAGTCATGATCTGTGTGAGTTTCGGCCACCTACGGACGAACATCCTTAAGTTGAAACGTCTCAACATCCATCCTCACCACTCCAGTACCATTTGCAACAATGTCTACCCACAGTCCCGGGCGCGGAGCAGTGCGAAGCGCACGCACTCATCACTCTCGTACGTAGGGGCTGTGCCTTCTGTGTACCATTCATCACTAAGTACATCTCTAGAGCCTCAAACGCATCTTTTGCCACGGTCCTTGTTGGCCCCAAGCAAGCACGCTTCGTGGTCCATGAGTCCCTTCTCATCCACTACTCCGAGTTCTTTCGCGCCGCTCTGACAGGTCGATTCAAAGAAGCTGAAGAGAAAGCAGTGACACTGGAAGAAGCTGAGCCTGCGGTATTTGGATTCTGCGCGCACTGGCTATACAATAGATATCTTCCCAGCAAGGAGACAGACGACGACCCAGAGACCATCGAAGCGTTCTACGACGAGCGCTCTCCATATCACGAAACAGTCACCAAAACCTACATGTTTGGCGATGAGAAAGGCTGTCAAGACCTCCGAAAGGCCGCGATCAATTTGCTGTTTGCAGACTTCGTTACCCACGAGAACATGCTGTCTGCTGGGCGCAAAGTGGAACACACATTCCAGTAACTACAGCCGGAAGACCCTTTGTGCCGCCTTCTTGTCGACTTAACGGTTGCCTACGATTGGAGCAAGACAGATGCCAAAGGGTTTCTCATTGCTGAAAGCAATATGGGCACGCTTTATCAAAAGACGTCAACAATCTGAGAATATGGCTACTTTGAGTCTGAAGCTGTGCGACTATCACGAACACGCAGACCAGGAGAGAGACGAGATGCAGACAGCGACACAAGTGATGGCGGCGATCAGAGCAACTACAGCAACCAGAGCGATCACAGCGACTCAGATGAAGATCCTGAGCGAAGTGATGGCAGCACAATAAAGAGAAGGAAATAATGGAGGGTACCAGAACAGAGCCGAAAGCGAGACCACAGCTTAAGAATAATAGACAATGTAAAAAAATAATCTTTGCGCAAAGAGTCTTCGTAATTTTCGAACGTAGTCGGCGTACACGATACAACACACGACGCATAGAGATGAAGCCGGATGCCCTGGATCGTTATCCATGCCTTAGGCTCTTCGCGTGCTTGCTTCCTTCCCGGACCGTTGGAGATCCATGCCCACAATACCTACCTCTTAAGGCAACTTCAAGGGAAAACCATCAATCGCGGTTGCCGTTCCGTGGAAGCTGGTACCAGGCTTAGTTAGACACCTCGAAATCCAAGAGAATCATTCGTGAAGAAACGTTCCACCGAAATTATGACCCTTCGAGCGTCGCATGTCTGCTTCCTGCACCGTCGACCATTGGGAGTTGCCTCATCAAGGAACGAAAATGTAGAATCGTCAATCGCAGCGACAGTCCCACAGAAGCTGCGCCCAAACTTCGACATCTCAGTGACATCCTTACATAAATTGCGGGTTTTCATCTCGCATCAAAGAATGCACACTAGCCCATTCCCTCTGGCCTCTGCTTGCAACTGTAAGCAGCCCCGCACCCTCTCACGCAACAATTCGCCATCTGACCTCGTCCTCGTGCCACACACTCAATTCCCTCAAAACCACAAACATAGCCATCCCAGATATTTGTGGATCTGACGTCCTCGCCACCACACACCAATATCCTCTTAAACGTCGACGCGTGACATGCGCCAAGCCACCATCGCAAAGACCGTCGCAGCACCGTCCCTCGTGTCCCAATGACCCGAACGGCGATCGGCAAAAGTCTAAAAATGACACAGGGGGACCGTCTGATTCGTCTCGGCTGCTTGACTACTAGCATGAGGAAGCCGTTCCGTGAGGCCGTGCTTGATGTTTGGTCGAATTCGGGTCGAATTTGTGGATTTGTGTGGGTTGATTGGTGATCGATCTACATGCAATGATCTTCGAGCGTTGATGGACATCGATTTGGGAAGATGGTGATACAAACGTAGAACAGATGGTGTTGCTGATTGATTGAAGGTTGGGTTGATGAAGCTCATTGTCGTCACAGAGAAGCGCAATTGTTGGGACAACACTTTTTCGATCTACCTGCCTACCTATCTGCGCTAGAAGGGCCATGTGTACTATCTATCCTTCCAGCCGTTGCTGTTTATTCGGCTGCCTATTGCGTGACTGGTCTAGGAAAATATACCTCAATGAGGTGTAGCGATGGAGGGGTTGAGGATACAAGATGTTGGGCGATGGTCGGAGAAAGTGGTAAAGATAGACGCTGAAAGCAAAACGAACGCCGAGGCGATGCATAAAATGTCGATGGTAATTACAAGATGTAGGGCTGTGCGCGCGGCACGTCCAATTCTGAACTCTTAATTGGAAGCGTATTGTGTAACGCGTACTCGCAGCCTGAAAGCCGCATATCCAACGTCCGTGGCAAGAAGTCGAAGGTGGAAGGTTTGAGCGAGCAGGGTGGTCTTGGCGAGGCGTTTTAAGGATACTTGATATAAGTATAGAAGCGTACACCCCTGCCGACGCAGGATTGCGTGGTGTGACACAGCATTGTCGCACACGGACGATCCAAGAGCTGAGGTGGGGCCTGCATGTGCTCACCCGAGTCCCTGCAGCTGAAGAAAATGTGATGCGATGCAATATATTGATCCAGGACTCCAAAACGCCACCGTTTGGATATATGGTGAATATCAAAGAGCGAAAGCGAGAAAACTGTACAGAGCGGGAGTGATGTCGTACTTAAAAGTTCTGAGCAATGCCAGAGTTTCCTTGCTGCGGAAAGACCGAAGGGTTTTCGATCCTAGTGTTGCGTCGCGCAGACACGTCCCGAATGACAGGCTGCTGACCGGCACCGTACGGGTCGTTGTTACCGTACGGACCTGTCTGGTAGTAGCCTTGGTCTCCATAGTACTCGTTGGGGTTGCCCTGGGCATAGCCGGGGTAATCGCCCGAGGTGTCGGAGCGGTTAGCCGCAGAGTAAGACGAAGAGGCATTGGAGGGTCCCCGCTGTACGCCGGCCTGGTGCTGTGTCGAGTTGGGCACTGCACCACCGACGGCCCCGAGAGCACCGAGGCCATCTGAGTCCATGGTCTCGCGACGTCCATTCATCAAGGGATCGTTGGAGCCTTCTGAGTGTGCGCCACCGGTGGGAGAGTGCGGTGTGTTGTAACCGCCAGGGTTGCTGTTGCTGTCCGAGTAGGTCATACCGCTGGTCAGGGTGGTGGAAGCCTTGCGATTCGAGCTGGTTGCAGTGTTGCCCCAACCTCGGTAGCCGCTCGAGTCCTCAGCCATCTCAGATCCTCCCATAGCAACTGCAGGCAGCGTTGGGTCGTGGTTGGGGTTGAAGCCATACTCCTCGACCTCCTTGCGGCGCTCCTCCTCATTGTTCTGGCGGGCCTTGCGCTTCCTCCAGAGGATGATACCGGCCAATACTAGCAGTGCAACGACGACTACGGGCACTACGACAGCAATTGCAGTCTTGCCGCCTGTGCTCAGCCCTTTCTGCTGAGTTCCATCTGCCGCTTGAGGTCCAGCGGCGCTAGTGCTTGACGAAGCTCCACGGGTTGTGGCAGTAGAAGCTAGACCGCCGGTAGTTCCAGTGGCAGCGGGTCCCTCACGGGTGACAACCGATGTGACGATGATAGGGGTCGGAGTCTCGCCAGCGCGAGTTGCCGAGGGGGTGACAGTGACCACAGAGGTTGCAATCTCAGTGGTCGTTGGCGGAGCAGACGAGGCAGTAACCACTGAAGTAGCAACTGGAGGAGCGCTCGATGGGGCAGGCGCAGCGCTTGATGGAGCAGGCGCGGCTGAAGAGGGTGCCGCTGAAGTGGCCGGGGGCGCAGAGGACGCTGGCGCTGCTGACGATGCCGGAGGTGCTGACGAGGCTGGAGGCGCCGACGATGCTGGAGCTGAGCTCGCAGGCGGTGCTGAGCTTGGGGCCGCAGAGGAGGCGGGCTCCGTTGCTGAAGAGGGCGTGTTAGGAGCCGCAGACGAGGGCGCAACAGACGATGGAGCTTGAGTAGACGGCTCCGGCGCAGCAGACGAGGGCGCTGGTGCGGCCGACGTTGGTGCTGCCGACGGTGTTACAGGCTGGGACGACGCAGCTACAGTGGGGGAGGCAGGAGAGGAGGGAGAGGCAGGAGCGGCCGACGACGCGGCAGGCGCTGAGGAAGGAGAGACAAGGGAGATGAACGTACTGGCAGCAGTGTTGTTGGCCGACGACATGGTGACAATTGCGAGGCACGCGGCCGGGCAGCGGGTGGGAGGGTAGAGATTACTGCCTCAGTACGCAGCAGAGCGCAGAGTGAGGATGTTAGTGTGTCGCGGGTACCGGCAGTGCTGGTTTCTTGGTTCGTCCCAGTGTCCTAAGCCTGTGGTATGCACGCTCGCCGGGTGATGCGCGGGTCCACTGTTTGCAACAGGCGGTGGGACAACACGAGTGATGATGTATGGCTAGGGCAGAGCCAGCAAAAACTGCAAAACGGCCTGAGAGGTGAGTGGAGGAACCGGGCGAAAGAGGAGGTGTTGCAAGCAGAGTGGAGCGCCGCGGCAGGAAGAGGGCGATCCAAGCGCTGTTGATCGAATGGGACGCGAGCAGCTTGTGACGGCTGCCTTATCTGGCCAAGGCTGAGAAGGATGAGGCACGGAAGCTCCCAGTGTCTGCGGACGGCCAGTCAAGAGCCAATTACCAAAGCAGTCTGCGACAAACGCGTTCCAACTGGGACGGGCAGAGGGCAGCGCGGTGCTTTTCACGTTCACGGCCAAGGCGTCCGCTGGCAATTTTGGCGGGCGGCGGCACCTGTCTAGCCCAGAAACTCGCCTCGAAAAGCGGACCACTACGCCGAAACGCCCTTAGCTGGTGCTGTTTTGGGGAGGTCGAAGGGAGAGCGGAGCCAGCGTGCAGATGTGGCTGAGTGCAGCTAGGAGGAGCTCAAAGAACAGTCCCAAAATCTCACCGAGGATCTGGCAGCGCGAGCGCAAGGTGAACACCACATGCCCGCACACGATGCAGCCAGCGTGGCACAAGATGGATGCAGGTTTGCGCAGATTGCTCTAGCATCATGCCCGCGACCGTCTCCACTGCTCGTTCGCGCGGCACCCCGGCCCTCGATAGCATCACTCTTTGACGAGCTGCTCGTTTTCGATACGCCCGGGCGCTGCTGATTGGCCACTCAACCACTCTATAATTAAGTATTTACGGTCAGAGTCGCTACGGGACGTTGCAGCGGTCGTGTTCTGCGCCGCTACTTGTGACTACGCAGCAAGACAGCGCGCCATTCGTGGTGATGGAGACCTTTGCGCATGCAATTCGGGAGACCGCTGCTGCATCTGCACTGCACTCTTTGTCAGGTGTTCTCGTGTTCAACAAAACAAGCTTCTTCCGTCCATCGCTGGAGTCCAGGATGCCCTGCATCATCACCCCGCTTCCATGCTTCCACCACTGAGGCCAGGCTTGCATTTTGCTTGCAGGAGCGTGAACCATGTCCCAACATCGCTAAGCAATTGATTATTGCCATGGGTCGATAACGAGAGCATTTGCTGTGCATGAGTAATATTCAGATATCCTGAAACACATTTGCGGTCGGCTCCTGCTCGGTGCACTCAATGCTTTGAAGGAGTCTTCACGTATCGTCGTTTGAACCACAGGCAGCCGCCAATGCAAGAACCATAGAGCTTATATGTAGACATTAGTGTACCGTACTTCTCGCCTACACCGATGAATCTTGAGCCTACACCAGGCCTGGAATCACAGCCTTTCTGTTTCCGACCTTGTCCTTACCAAACTTCTCCACATACCACCGCTTGCCCTGCAGCGCGCGAGGCAGCATCGTGCTGATTTCGTTGATAAGGAATGTCTGAGCGGGCTTGCAGTCGAGGCCGCCAATCATCCACCATCCCCCCCACTCGATCCATTCGCAGAAGTAATGTGCATACAAAACGTGCTTGAAAAGCCCGTTCTTGGGAATCATGTAGATCTTGTCCACGCCTTCGACGGGCTTGTTTTGCTCCGCAGCTTCTTTGCGCTGTCTGCGATCGGCCGCTCGCCGGATCTCGCGCAGGTCATCGTCGTGGAACATGTTGCCCAGCAGTCCCCAGCACCACAGCACGAGGCCCGTAAATATCCATCCTGCGCGACCTTGCCAGCGGTAGTCGATGTCGGTCGTCGGGCCATAGCCTGAGACATAACCGCCGATTGAGATGGCGTTGATCACTTGGAAGGCAAGCATCGCCAGACATACAAGAGGGCTCATAGGCGACATGCTGGGGTTGAGGAACAGCGGCGAGAGGACGGCGCGGTAGACGTAGTGGATCACCTGCGCGCAATTAGTGATAGTCTGCGAAAGGCATACAAGCGTAACTCACAAAGCAGCCGACCATCGTCCAATTGCCCCACGGTAACTCATTGATGCCCAGCTCCTTTGGCAGCGTCAGGAAGATGTAGAGCAGGGTGATTGGCCCTGCAGACTCCATCGTCGCCCATCCTATCTTGCCGGGCACATTGAATCTGGATTCGGTCGAAGTCTTGCCCTGAGGGTACCAGTCGATGACCCATTGAACCGCCGTGATCTGTCGATGTTGTTAGCAAGAGTGCTTCACGCGTGTCAAGATTGACTTACCAGAGGGAAGAACTGCCAGACGTAGCAAATCCACTCCCAATTTTCACGCGACGGAGGCAGCCAGTTCTCTATAACCGCCATTGTGTATTCTCACGGCACGAAGTAGCAAGATGATGGGGATGTTTGCGAACAATTGCATCGCCGAAGCTCCCAGGTGTTGATGTCATAGCTCCAAGCTTGGACGCGTCTGTCCAGGTTGTGCGACATACGGCGCTGGAGGTTCTCACAGGCTCAACGCATCTGCTTTGCACTTCCTCTATCTCCGCTCGTTTTGCAAAATTGTGTACCATTCTGTTGTTGTACTTGATTACTAGCACGACGATCACGGTCGGCGTGGAGATACGCGTGAGACCTCACAAGCCCTGGATGATCAAGCTCTCGCTTCAGCTTGGCTAGCGCAGAGCCCTCCGCACACAACGACCGAGAACATCGCTGCGGCTCGACAGCTACGCTATGGGCCAGCGATTATGCAACTGTTGAGGCTGAACGTGGTTCTATTGTTGTTCCATATATATTCTTTGCTTTGCCGAGAATCTTCATCAAATTAATCCAGTCGCTTTAGCTCACTTGGGAGAGCGCCAGACTGAAGTTCAGTCATTAAATCTGGAGGTACTGTGTTCGATCCACAGAAGCGACACTAGCTTCGGTGCCTGGCGAGTCCAGGATCCTTCGATTCTTTTTGTCTTTTTGTCGTCATCTGCGTAGTCGTCGTCATCTGCGTAGTCGTCGTTCTGCGTCCCTCTCATGTGTGGATAGTTGGAAGTGAGTTCCGTTTTTGCGGGCGCGTGTGCTCTATCCTTTCTCTGCTTAACACCATCGAAAGGTCATCACAAGCATTCATAATTTTGGTCCAGGCATTCACTCTTCGCATTTGCACTCTCTTCAGCAGCTGTCACACAGATATGGCGTGGCATGAGATACATGCGTGGTATTCGCACCCAAGATCTCTCTTAAGCCCGACCTCGTCACCGTACGTCCCTCCGCGGCGAAGTAAAGCCGTCGAACCTTATACACACGGCGATGCTGACAGCAATTCCGATGCCTCGTTGGTCCGGCATGGATCCATTACAACTCATGCCTCGATCACGGCGTGGCCTGTCAGGAGTTCGTGTACACGTCATGTTTCAGCCTTGGAAGATTCGCCCGCAAACGATGGCACAAGATTAAATCGCCCACCGTCCGTCCTCAGGCAAGAGATGGTGGTAGCTCTATTGCCAGATAAACGCATCGTGGTGAACTTGCACGCGATATTGGCGTGGCGGCAGCAGCAGCACCGTCACTAGCTTGACGCAGACGTTCATGGCTCATCCCGAGAGTTGATGTGAGGACATCAAACACCACGAAGATCTTTTCTTCAAGGAGTTGAAATATCTGAGGCGACGACTGATCGCGCAAGGACATAACACTAGGCATTTGTGGATCTCAAATCTGTGGCATTTATACAATCAATGGGTCAAGGTCCTGCATCCGAACTCTTTTTATTCCAGCCTGGCACAAAGCAGAAGTAGTCCACTTCTCATCAATGACTCTACTCAGGCCATTCATGGCACGGTTCAATTCATGCACCAGCAGCCAGTCTCCAGCACACGTTCACCAATGCACTAGTGGCACTGATGTGAGCCAACGTCCTCGGCAACGCGATGTTGGTGAGATACGCCGGATAGTGAACGAGCAGCTTCGCGATGACATGGTAACCCAATAAGTTGACAATCTGCGCATCGTTGGGGGCGAGGATCTGGGCGAGAGCTGCAGCAAGTGCAAAGGCTAGACTTCAGTTAGCGGACTTCTCCCTTGTACTAGGAGGAGACAGGAGGAGACGTACCCGGAAAGTTTTCCATCAGCGCATAGTGTGCACTTCTGAGCCGAAGAGGTAATCCATCCAGTTTGTGGATGTGCTTCCTGGGATGATCATTGTCGAGACCGTCTTCACGTGCCATAGCTTGACCAGCGGCCGAGGCAGCGCCAGAAGCACCGAAGGCCCAGAATAGGTAGAGGGCTGAAAGCGCAGGGATCGCACGTCCGGCGGTGATTGAGTTCACACCAACACCAGGAAGAAGCTTGATAAGGGCATGCGTCAATGACTGTACGATCGAATCCGGCTTCGTCAGGTAAGATGTCAGGGGTACTAAGGCAAGGTACATCGGCGCTGCTGCCAGCACGATGGCGCCCGATGGATTGACTCTATGAAGCTTATCAGTCGTGTGTCTTCGTGAAGGAACCGAGCACGTACACGCCATTCTCAGCGGCCACGCGCTTTGCTTCCCGCTTCTTGTCGTCAGCCATATCTGCTTGCTGTAGGAATAATGTCGCTGAAAGGTAGGTAGATTCTTTTCAGACAGTGGAGGGTACAGATAAGCTTATATATGCGCATGTAACCGAGTACCAAGATGTTTGTCAATGACGCGGGACCAGTGCGCGGTTTCCTAACAAGGGAGGAGTATCTGGAATTGTGTACAAAAAAGCGGGGTAGGCGTGATGCATCCGGACGGCTGCTCCCGCCTCCACATGTCCGTCCCCCAAAAACCACGCTGCACAAGAGCCTCAATAGCCCATGCTCATTATGTAGCAAGGTGCTGACGAGGGCCAAAGACTGCTTGTGCCGCCTGTCAGAGGGAGCGTTTACCTGATTTTGGTTGGGTCTGTTACACGACCGAGCCTTGCGCCTTATCAACAACATGTATCTAGGCACTACTCACCCCAGGTGTGAGTAGTTGTTCGTCGATGCAAACCAGTCGTGCAGACGTCCAAGACTGATTCTTGCACACAATGAACCAGGAGATCAGGACGCTTCTTGTACTCTCTTACGGACCATTGTTCAGCGCTCGAAACCTGTACTGATAGGTCTTGTGTTCCCGTACATGACGTCGATCGCTATACGAATCGAGAGCAGTCTCCAATTCCTTGATGTGGTCTCTGAAGTATCCGGATTCAAGCTCTCTCTCTCTGACTGTGGTGTTTTCAGATGTGTACGATGGTCTAGGTGGTCGTACAAGTGAAGCACCAGCTGGCGGGGAAAATCGTTTTGAAAGAGCCGCCAAATCTAGGGATGGATGCAGTTTAAGACCAGTGCAATAAGGCGATGTTGAGTCACGCGAGTTAATTCGTTGAAGACGTGGTGGATGGAAGTGGTGGAATTGGAGGCGTTCTTGCCAAGCGAAGGAATTGGCCAATGAAGGGATCCACCTGGACACGTGGAACAAACATCATCCTTCTCAGCAGTCGCTATCCTCCAAACCACACGCTCATGACTTTGACCGCGGCAGCAATTGGGATTAGCGCGATTTCATTCGTATCTTCCTCCTTTCAGAGGTTCAATCAGACCATCATGGGAGCTCATCCCTGTGCCGCGCTGGGTGGGCATGTTTCGTTGACGAACTGCAGCCCTGCATCTCCTAGCACTCGTTTTAATGCGGCCCTTCAGCCGCTTTGTGGCTGATTCAGACGGCAGTCAGTTATTGCCAGGCAGCTGCTCCTACCCCGCTCATCTCTTTCCAGCCTGATATACCATTCCTGATACCCAGGTTCCTGGACAATGTGTGACGCGCGACACTCAACATGCAGCACGCAACTATGAGGCAGAATCCGGAAGGTCGATTTGCAGATGGATTAGGGGAGTACGAGACTCTTTATGGTGGGGGCTTGCAGTGGGACTACAATCGACCGTCCAAACGGGCTTCTGCGACAGTCCAAGAGCTCGATGCCTCTCCTCCACTGCCTCCATCTAGGAATCCAAAGCGCTTGATATCAAAATTTGCTGGAACATCTTACGACCTTGCAGCGCATGTTCCACAATACAGAAAGCATGCTGAAGGACTCCAGGTTGCGGAGGAGGTTCCGCCTCGAACCTCATCATTGGGTTACTCGCCAGATCTCCCGGTTTATGAGATTTCTGCAAGACCAGCTATGGCTTACTCTATCTCCTCGCCAAGCACATCACCTGCTATCACAATGCATGAACGTCAATTGCCACTGGGCAGCCCGTCATGCTCGTCACAAGCTCCAACACTCGTACCTCAATCGCCATCAAGTCCGGATATGCCACAGCCGTTGGCCTTCAAGAGAGCAGCGACAATGCCTATGACGCCGCCAATGTCTTCCTCAGGTAGCAGCGAAGGTGGTATCCGCGATTCGATGGCTTCGCTAGCCCGCAGTGAACAACAACCTTTGCCTCTTCGACTGCCGAAGGGTCCAGCCCTGCTACCAGCAGCGAGTCTCTCTCGGATGGGAACCGTGAGTAGCACGACAAGTGGTAGTGTCGATTCAGCTCAGTTGCGCTTGTCATCTGTTGGATCTCCGAGTAATCCTCTCTCGAGGCCTCATTTCTCAGTGGCTGCTTTCACATCAGGCGCATACGAAAATGAGGCAGCAAATATGACACTGGACGAAGCGAAGGCCGAGATCACACGTCAACTTGAGCACAAGAACACCACGACGAGCAGGAAAGGTTCATCCAGTTCATCCATTATGAAGTTTTCACTAAAGAGATCTAACACAGCAGGGAGTGGCAACGGAGTCTTCACCCCGGAGGCTCTAAGCCAAGTTCTCGAAGAAGTCTCGCAAGAGGGCAGCCTGTCCCTTGTAAAAGCTGTCGTGGCGATGGGTGCGGATCCTACAGGGAAAGCAAAGAGGAGTAAGAACCAGGCATTGGCCAAGGCAACAGCTGCAGGTCACGCCAGAGTAGTCGACTTTCTGCTTCGTAATGGTGCGAAGTACGGGGACATCCGCTTGAAAGTCAAGCACACTCCTACTGATTATGCACTGTTGTCAGCTGCATACAAAGAACACGCAGAACTGGTGAGCTGCCTTGTAGCATCTCACGGGGCCAATCCTATGACCGAACAATGGCCACGCGAGATCGAAGATACTCAACACTATTGGGCAGAATCGCAAGTTCGACTAGCCAAGTCGAGTGTTTTGGACGGGATCTCTCGCTGGAAAAACGTCGAAGTCGGCATGAGTGTCATGAAGTTCATCATGGGCAGCTCTAGATTTGATCCTTCGGCGTTCGTCTCCGGGCTGTTTGACAACAAGAGCGAACTGCAGACTGCTAGCTACCAGCACCGCCCGTGGCAAACAACGTATGAGGTTTCGGCGCTTGCTTGCTTCTCGAGTGTAGGCTGGGCTGGTGAGTTATTACGAGAGTTCATTCTAGACAAGCCTAATAATGATCAGATACTGTCGAGGAGATGATTGCTCTCAAAGGGGGGCCGAAAGATTACGAGAAGGCAGACGATCTACAACAGCATCAAGAGAAGAAGACGCGCTTTGTGTCTCCCGTCAGCGCGCTCAGTATGGAAACGTGGCAACAGAGGCCAGATGATGCACTGCGCATATTGCACTTGCTCGCTGACAGAGGCTTTGACTTGAGCTTAGTTCAGCGCACACCTACAGATGCCGGGCTCAGAACACCCTTGGGGAGAGCAATCGCGGCAGACGCAGCCCAAGCTGTTGAGCTCATCTTGCAGCACAAGCCCACATTGGTTCGAGAAGAGATTACCTTCAGGCGGGGTAAAAGGGAGGTCAAGGCATTGCCGTTTGCCGCTGCGTTGGCACTGGACAGGTTGGAGGTTTCGAGAGTGCTTCTTCGATCTGGCGCTCATCCCAGGGATCCCGCAATAGAGGACACGAACATCCTGCAGTTTGCAGCGAGCGAGAGCGGCGAGGCAGCAACAGCGATGTTGCAGGAGATGTTACCAATGGCCCCAGAGTTGATATACGAGGCTCTCGACTTCGCCATCAGACGCAATAAGAAGAGCAACGTACGAGTTGTACTGGATTACATCTCTGCAGCTGCCAGTCGAGGCGAGATTGCAGCCTTGCCTCCCGCATACGACTCCATTTTACTTTGTACCGATACCGACAAGGACGTGGAGACGAAGTTCAGCTACATCGCGCTCATCGACATGGTCCATCAGTGGGACGAAGGCTGCGCTTTACATCTGCCTCAGCTCCCGTCGATCCTCAACGCCATCCGTAAGGACAACTACGCGGGAGTCGAGAAGCTGATGCAGCTCAACATCATCGACGGAAGGTCATTAGTGTTGAACAGTAAAGCCCGCCCGACCGGCGAGACAGGCGAGTGGACGGTGTTGGAATGCTGCGAGACTACGAAGAGGAGCTCAGACTGGCTTGCTCTGTTGAGGTACCATGGGGCGCCATTGTATTGATGCAATGCTTAGGGCAGCTTGGCATTGCAGCGTTCAGAATTTCATACTGTATCTTCGGGCGGGCGGGTGTCGTGTATTATTGCATTGTTATCGTCATTGAGGCAGGCGTTGTGTTGTTTGTCAAGTCCTCAGGGCTGCGCTTCTCCCAAGTAGTAGAGGAAGTCGGTTCAACAGTCGATTGCTCCAGCGTTGTGCGGAGGGTACTGCAACTGTGTACCCATGTGACGCCTCCACCCGAAGCTTACACAGCAGCCAGCTGTGCGCGGTACCTGAGGAAGCGTTCGGTGCTTGCTCCGGACCGAATGTCCGCTGGCGGTCCATAGCATTGCAAATATATCAGCCAATCCCAAAGGGAACTTACAAATCAAACTGTGAGAGCGCTGGTATGATGTGAGGATCCAAGCATTGATGCAGTCTTGGACCCTCTGCAGTATCGCCAGATCGCCCGGTTTCCCCTTTAGAAGCCCGCGCGGGTACACGAAACGGGGTTAGTGCATGCGCTAAAATCTGACTGGTACCTTCGCCCACTCACAGCCATTGTCATCAACGGGCCTACAGCTTCATGCCCTTCTGACCCACGGCGAGTTCTCTCACCGTTTCTCCCGGGGCGGCTGCTTCCAGCAGAGTATGCATGATGGGTCAGTCGCTGGCGGTCGAACGATTCCTCCGGTCGGCAGGCTGGGATGTGTATAAGACGGACACCATCCGCCGTCCAATGGTCCTCAGAACATCACCCGCACCAAGATCAACGCATCTGCAGCTTCAATAGAGCATCCCAATTCGACACCAACACAATCGTCCCCAGTCAAAAATCATGGTCGTTGTTGCAGTCGTCGGAGGCACTGGTAGTGTTGGCAAGACGATTGTCGAGGCTTTCAAAACAGATGGAACTCATGAAGCGATTGTAATCGGGCGCAAAGTAAGTTCCTCGAAGCCACCAAGCCCTGGGACAGCATTGCTGACAACACAAAGGTCCCTGAAGGAGAGCAACCTGTCCCAACCTTCGCAGTCGACTATGGCAACATCGATCAAATCGCTCAAGTCCTGGACGAGCATAAGGTCCATACCGTAGTGTCCACCATTGTTATGTACGACCCTGCTGCCGCGCAATCTGAGCGCAACCTGATTGAGGCGGCGGCAAAGTCTCCTACCGTCAAGCGCTTCGTGCAGAGCAACTGGGGGGATAAAACACCCGAAGACGAGTGAGTGGCAGCAAGGCCTCTTTGAGATCTCAATATTCACTCTGACACTACCAGATCTCTTCAGATCGCACCCAATCAGTTTCGCGAACAGAGTCTCGAAGTCCTCCGCAAGACGAACCTCGAGTGGACCCAGTTCCACAACGGATTGTTCCTCGACTACTACGGCATGCCACACATCGAGTCCAATCTCTCGCCCTTCGTTGTGTTCGTCGACATCGCGCACAGGACCGCTGCAATCCCAGGTACCGGCGATGAGTTGATCAATCTGACTTACACCAAGGATCTGGCCAAGTTCGTTGTGGCATCTTTGAGCCTGGAGAAGTGGGATGAGGTCATGCAAGTTTACAGCGACCAGTCTTCGGTCAATCACATCGTGAAGCTGGCTGAGGAGGCGACCGGTGAGGCTTACATGCCAAAGAGTGGTACGATAGGCTGACATGTGCAACAGGCGACAAGTTCAAGGTCTATCATGACTCAGACGAGCAGCTGCGTGAAGGCAAGATCACAGAGCTGCCGTCACACCCGTATATCTACCCTTACTTCCCCAAGCCGCTGCTCGAGGGACTGCTGTCCAAGTTTGGCTTGTGGGTCTTACACGGCATCATGAACTTCTCTTTGGAGGGATCGTTAAATGAGAAGTTTCCGGAGATTAAGACGACCAGTTTGAAGGAGACGATTGATGCTTGGAAAGGTCACTGATGACCCGAGTACCATGTAGAGTTGGCACACATTGGAAGTAGGTACATCCTGTAGACGTCTCTTGATGTTTCCGTAACATGCCAATGCATAGACAACATTCCAGGCTTGAATTCGCTCAGACAATTAACACCGGTGTGCCCAAACTTGCTAGAAGAGAAGCGAAAGCTGGCTCGCGTCCATCATAACCATATGTCGGTCGAATTTGCCAGGCACATGGTATCAAGCGTCGAGCGTCATCGAGAGGCCCGATTGCCTGCACTCTGCTAAGACTGACCAAGAGTGCAGTGAAAGATGCCTCATGCTCCTGATTTGCTAGGCAGCCCGCTATCAAAATTGGCCATGCGAGCGTGCGAAGTTGATCTTTAGGAACAGTGGCAAGCAGATCAACGATGTGCCCAACGTGTCTGATGATTTCGAGATCGCTGTGACGCCAGGGCCAGGATGCAGTGTAGTGATAGAGCATAGTTGCATGACTCCATATTAGGGCTCTGATCGACGAGATCGGAGCATGATGATTCATCTTGGGTGGCCGATAAAGATAGCCCCGGTCGTAATGTAGATCGGGCGTTGGGTTTGCGGTGATTGTTTCGTGAAGGACCCCAATGTCTTTCAAAACATGTCGCTCGACTCCAGGAGCGCGCGTGACTCTTATGTTATCGGGCAACAGTCGCTTCTCCGTCGATGAAACGTTCGTGGACACTATAGCGATCAACTCAGCAACCGAGTTGCGACAACCGACGATTGCTGACAGGCGAATTTCCGCTTCGCCCACAACAGGTTCTCCGTCGTCGATCTTGGCAAGCACATCGGCGTGATAACGTCCAAGGCGTGGCATGCTCCCAAGGATAGTGCTGGCTATGATGTCGATGAATATCAAGTATCCAGCACAGAATCGAAAACCGGTCTGTTCAGGTGACCATATGTGATTGCAGGGCCACGGATTAGTCCACAAAGGGTCACTAATTCCTAGGAGTACTGATGCAAACTTGGACTGAGGTTGCCCTCTGTACGTGAGACGAGCTTCAGGAGTGGCCATGATCTCCTCAAACAACTTCATCGCGGCTGGCAGATGCGTGTTCCAAGGAGTGGACTTCCCCATAGCGATTTCGAAGATGATGACCTGAGTGATGCTGTTCATAAGCTCCGCCCTCTCCATGGTTGTCGTCTTCATGGAACCTCCATTGAGACTCAACGCCGTTACATCCGCGCGAAGACTGTCGAAACATTTTGCAGTCTCCTCTTCTACCTCGGTCCATCGCATCTGCTTGCAGACTGCATGTTCACTTCCCATTTCGGCATCGCTGAGTGCCATCGTGAAGTAGTAGCATGATAAAGCCAAAGCAGCATGGTAGGCAATTTTGTTCTTTCGCAGCAGGTGCAGCAACCAGCTCCGCCCCGTATCGAAAATAGGCGGCTGGTAGAAAGGAAACGTTGCTGGGAAGACGTGGTCTATGTACTTCATAATGAAGTTCCATTCGGTAGCCGACGCATTTTCCAGTGTCTCAGAGCGCTGATGCTGCTGGTAGCTCCATGGCAACGTGTCCACTAGTGTTGGTTCTTGATTCGGTGTCGTGGTCGCCCTCTCCACCGAAGCTGGGTCATCTGGTTGTACTGGCGTCGTAGACCGTGCACTCGAAGAGCTGGCGGTGACCATTATGTCTGGGATAACTCGAAATTGGCGATTGGAGGCATCAGGATTTGCGGTGTTGTTAGTTTGAGCTTGCTCCCTTCTGTGCACTGCGTGCTGCTTGATTGCTTCCTTGAGTGACGCTGCTTTCTGCTTCTGCAAAGCTCCACCATCCATCCAAGAAGGCCGTGCTCCATACTGACATTCAATCCTGAGATGAGCGCAGTCACCACACGTCGGACGACTCTCGTTGCATTTCTTGCGGCGAAGCTTGCAGACCCAGCAACCACCGCTCTTGGGGTGTCGGCTGGGAGGCATTGTCGATCGGCACCGTGGTCATCAAGGGCCGGCAAATCGACGCGAGTACGGAGGGGCTAACGACTTGCGTGTAGACTGTGTACTACGCATAATCATATTCCATGAACGCGTATGAGACAATTCGATGCTTTGAGGACTCGCGAGTGAAGGCAGTCATGGTGTCAGCACGGGGAGGCGGCGGCTTCGGCACCCGGCATTGCTTACGTCATCGTCATTTCCGTCGATCAAGCCATCGAAGCTTCCTGCACACCACCATCAAAATCACTATGCCGTGCAAACGATCAACGCTCCATAGAAAACGAGTGCATTGCAGCAACCCTGGACTGCAACCCTGAATCATGCGCCATCGCCTTTGACCTCCACATCTGGATAGCTTCGCTTCACCACATATTGACTCGCCTGCCATCTCTGTCATGTGTCAGCGCGTGACTCTTTGCCGGACAGCCAGTGGACTTACCACACGTCTTTGATCTTCGAAGTACTTTGCCCATCCAGGCAACTCACTGATCTCGAACATCTCGCCCCACGGCCAGTCCTCACAGTCCATCTCTACGAGGCACATGTACGAATGCAAGACCTCGCTCTCCAGGGTGTTGTTTGAATCGTTCTTCAGCACCGTGGCATTCCTTATTTTGAACCATCGCAGTCGCAGTATCTCTGGAGCCTGACAAAACAGTGGACCCATTTCACGGTCGTAGTATTCTATGATTTCATCCTCGAAGCCGTTGTGAGGATGCCATTCCCAGAACAAGATTGAAGCAACATCTGCAGCGTCTGATCGTCCGTCAGTAATCAGTCCACAGACCTCAGATGTCCGCAACCACACCACCTACCGCCATTCCATTCTTCGTCGGACTGCCAGCTCTTGACCAATTCATACGGCCTCACGTCAAATCTCGTCCCACAAAGTGGCCCGTCCATCACTGGATGGTTGCTCTCGTCGTATGTGGCATCGATGATCTTCTGCACTTCGGCAACCTCGTATACCGCCAGACTCTTGAATGCGGCATCCCTTGTTCCGATACCCTCGAACTGTTTGTCAAGAGGTGTTTTGACGGTCTCGGCAAGTAAAACCCTGTCTGAATGGCGAGACAGCATCTCCGGAATGTATTCATCCTCGTACCACTGCTCCGAGGACTCTGGTAGATCTGCAGCCCAGACACAAAGGACGCCTGACATGATTGATGGGTGGAGAGATGTGGCAAATCGCCAAGTTTGTACTATGTGAAGGGAGGGCATTCAGCAGAGGAAGGGCGCAATCCTTGACACACGTGAAGTATCTGCCGCCCGGTCGACACTGGATCTGCATCGCTTGTCATCGTCGGGTCCAGGTGACATGACCCTTGCACGGCTAGAGCGTATCAGTCGTGCCCTGGTTGGGCTCAAAGCTGCTCGAAAAGGTTGGAAAAGCAGGCTAGCACACGACAGCCGTAGCCTTTCGGTCGATGTGGGGTCGTGCGGACCATGTAAAAATGCTGTGAGCGACGTGCTGTGCCTCCGCCACGAGAGACGTTTTTCGACATGCGGTAGCTCCACGCTGCTCAAAAAGGGGATCTAATCCTGGTGCAGACAGCAGCAGCATTTGGTGTGGAGGCCTTCGGACCCTGGCTCGCTGAAGTGGCGGTCTGTCCGTCCGAAAAGGGCGGCCCGACTCAAAGCAACCTAACGTGCAAACCTGTACCTCGAAATGATGTCGAACACGGAATTGACAGGAGGAGCGATTCTGTTGAGCTAGTTCGAAAAATTTCCGAGGATAAGGATCTGGCGAGGTTTGCTCTCTCACATGTAGAAAGGTCGAACCCAAAAACACGAAAGCTGGGCCCAACGCACGATCGCGAACCCGAAGCAACACTCCACGTCAATGCAAACACATCACTGGGTCGGGCCCAGGGTCTGATCTGTCCTCTTCTTCTCAGCAAAAGCCGGTCTTCCTCTCGGCTGACTTGATTGCAGAATGTCGAAATGCACTCCGGTATTTTTGCACACTTTGTAAAATGGAGCCAATCCATTTTCTTTTATCGCAGGATGGACTTCGGGATGATGTAACAATTTCGGGGTATTCGACTCGACCATCGGCTGCACGGTGGTGGGTACTGAGCTGCTCAGCCAATCTCGGCAGTTCGAAATGCGTCATTAGCACATCCAGGAAGATGCCCATCTCCAACATCGCGACGCTCTTTCCAAAACAACCTCTGGGACCCGCGGAGAACAGAAGCATGGGAAATGCGTTAGGCTCGTACTTCTCGTCCACAAGCCAACGATCAGGATCGAAGATGTTGGTGGTCAAGGTTATCTTTCTATCGCAGACAGGTATTGGGTTATTTCGAGACGTCTTTGAGCGGAGCTCATTCGAAAGGATGGGCATGGCTGACGGTCTATGCGACGCATCCCCTGTCACAAGAATCAGCGGTGTTCTTGCGGGTTACAGGTGGTCCAGAATGGTACAGGACGCAACCACTTGGCGGAAGCAGACAGGACCTGTCGCTGACAAGATGTAGGGTCTCTGCGATCACAGTAAGATAGGGTATCGATCTCGACACGATGGTATTTACAGGCGGTTGCACGCCCGTATCACCGTCGTCAAACACGGACTCCAGCTCAGCTCTAAGCTTTGCCTGAACATCTGGATGACCTATCAGATACTTCAAGCCCCATGAAAGTAGCGCAGACGTTGTACTCTGGCCATCTGTTAGGACCAGCTCCAGAGCTTCATCGTGAAGGATCTCATGAGTAATGCCTCCTTTCCCCCCTTCTTGGCCGCCTTGTCGAGTTCTAAGCTTCTCGCGTTTGTCAGAACCCTTTCATCAGGTGCTGATCCATGCGCAGTCTTTTCATGGGCTGCGTGGATGGCTGTGTCCAAGATTCTGTTCTTCCTATGTTCAAGTCAACCTAGAATCCCAACAACCATGCACATGCTTGTGGCGAGACGCCCTGGACGACCCAATCAAGACACGAGAACAACATACGAAGTACGTGGCATATCTCAGATAGGTGACCCTTCTTGAACACAGCCACTGTGCAGTGTTTGTTGACGATCCTGTGTTTCTTCACAACTTCGCGTCGGCAATCCAATAGGTTCAGATCGGAGCCAAACAAATTCTGCCAAGAAGACTCGAGCATTGCCATCTAGATGTCGCCTTGTACGTCGAATGGTAGCCCCTCGACCTCGCAAGTCTTTTCGGTTCAGAGATGTGTTAGGTCTGCAGCGACTGCATGTGCATTGCTCGCGACCAATTTGTTCAGGAACGCTGGGCTAAGGATGATGTTCCACAAAGATCTCTGCATTCGAAACCCCTCACTCTTCCTTCTCAATCCGATCCAATGCTTGCATTTGGAACAAGTAAATCGAAACAGATATGCATGACATCTGCACGGTCGATCAGGCTTGTCTTCCTCTTGACAATATCTTCTATTTCGCGGAGATCAGACAGGATCACCACTGGATGGGTCCTGGATGTAGACTGTATGAATGTTTGGACCAATGGCGATTGCAGTGCCACACACTGAAGCGGAAACCTGCCAAAGACTCTGCCAACGAACCATAGGCCAGAGTGTGAGCCCAGAGACCCGAGATGGCCCCATGGCTGTATGTAAGAAAGACGATCATACAGAACACCTCGAATGGGTCTAGGGATAGGGGTGCTGTGAAGAGATAGCCACAGTGTGATGAATATGAGCAAGGTGAACACAATGGCTTCGACTTCAGTCATCGCTATACCAGGTTTTGTAGCGCAAAGCCTGAAAAAGTAATTGGAAATGTGAAGTCTCTTGCGAGGAGGTTGTCAGCTGTACGGAGACAGTGCACCATATAGCTCTCATCTTCAGCATGGCTTTCCTGGGGCGCTTAGGAGGCGTAAGGCGGAGTAAAGCCTCGCAGAATCAGCCAATCAACTACTCTGGACACGTCCGAGACATCGCTACCTTGGCTGCGCCGAGGAGGAGGTTCGTGCTCATTACGGTCGATCTTCACCTCTACAAGACCGTCTTTGCCATGTCAGAGTTTAATCTTAACAAAGGGCCGCATCCTCTGAGACACTGGCCTAAACACACGATCGTATGTTCATGCAAGCTACTTACAGTAGAGTAAGCAGAGTGAAAATGCGCCAGCTACAACGTGTATAGTAAGGCGTCAAACCAGCAAAGTAAGCCCTAGGTAGGTGTCTAATGCTCATCAGAGAGTAGCATCAAGCCTGCCACTGCATCGTTGTCCATCATTTCGATGTTCCAACGCGATTCACGAAGAGAGCGGAGATGACAAGAGACAATGAGCTTTCAGAACGAATGCATCCTTGGGAGTGCGCAAGGTCAAGTGGGATTTCTAGCACACTTTGATCGCAGGAGTGACTTAGGTTTTATCTTTGGATTGCAATTATGTGTAGCTAGAGGTCATGGGAGCCGTCAAACTTGCGTTAATATTGTACTAAGAAGCTGAGCAGGAGGTAGCATCATGGTTTGGATGCTGTGAGTCCATGTGTCTCTTGAAATTGTCTTTCCGTGACCACGATTTGCCGCACCATATGACAGGGCACTTGCACCGGCCATCACGTTGGTTCCCTCCAGGCTTATCACGATGACGCGAGGTCTGTTCATGTCTCGCGAGATTTTTTGCAATATCTTTGTCTCTTCTGAGTATCGCTTGGTAGATGGCTCGTGAGTTTCGAGGTGCTTGCTTCGAGACGGGATCAGAGCTACTTGTATGCAGACTTGTCAACAAACAAATCAAACCTCGGGGACGGCCCTACAATTGGGACGTGCAGATTGTCACGGACCAGATCGTGCTCCGTCAACAGGACTTGATTTGTTTGTTGCCAATTCTGCTTGTATGTAAATGTGCAAAGACTCACTTCAGATCAGATCGACGGATAAATTGTTTGACACAGACCGGATGCGTGCACACTACTGTGCCCTGGTTTCTACGACAACGAGAGTCTGACGAATTTGGTCCTTTACCGGGAAATGATGTGAATGAAAGTGTTGAATACGGGGGAAGATCGAGACAGGGCGGAAGGGGAAGGAGTTTGTTCGTGTCGTTGGACTCGGATGGCGGTCGTTCCGGGAGTGCAGCTGCAATTGCTGAGCTCGCATGCGCCGCTTGAGCTTCCGATTCAAGTTCCTTGATTAACAGTCGAGGGTCGACAAAGTGGTGAAGACGGTGTCCAACTTGGTTTCAACATCTCGGCTGATCGGGCACTAAGAGACGAATTTACCAGAAAGTGATGGGTCTTAGGAATCGAAAGTCAAGTACCACAAGCGAGCGCCGGGCTCACGGTAACACCCAACGATTTGCTGACGACGAAAGCAAGATAGAAAGGAAGACCTTCAAACGAGTGAATTGTCGCCATAGGCCCCGCGATGGACAGAAGAAGGCCTCGAATGTCGCGAATAGGTCCTGGTACACATGTTGCGGTGCTGAAGACGTAAGTGCCTGATTGGATGAGGCGCTGCTGGTAGGCCTCGATTTTAGCGCGCTTCTGCAGTACGTCATCGACGGTGTACCAAAACTGTGGTTAGGCACCAACAGCCTGGCGCCAAGTCCCTGCACATGATTGCATGTGGTACAATTCAGTCTGGACCACAGTATGAAGATGCTCCTGACAAGTGATACGTGCCGTGAGTGTGCATTGCGCCTGCATCGACACTTTTCCAAGGCATCTAGCTATCGCAGTATGAAGACTGACAACGCATGTTGAATAAGAGCATGCACCGATTCCCAGCGCTCTCAAGTCATTTGCGACGACAAGTTCCTTGCATTTTCCCTATATAGAGGAGCTTCAGAGTGCGATACGAGTGCAAGCTTGGCGGTTAACGTGGTTGGAACGACAAAGAGTGCCTGCCATTTCTTCCGCCTGCAATGCCGATGTAGACCACCCGCACCCGATGAGACTCGAGGCTGCGTCTAGGGCAAGCAGGACAAGCTCCGAGCCTGGCCAAGAACCGAGCACCGAGATCATGGCCCTCCAGATATCAATGGGCATGATCAGCTGCTAAATCTTGGGGTGATCCAGTGTCATTGCGTTCTCGCTGATGTGGGTGGATATTGTGCTCATGAGCACTCAGGACTTCACCGTCTTCGCAACTGAATCTCTCGACTTGCGCCACGAAGAAACTGAATTTGAACTTGTGGTCCGGATTATGCGGTCGTAATGACCTGTGGATCAAGACGCCCATCTGCGTGGTGAGAGGAAGAAGATCAACAAACGCACACCCCAACCTCGCATGCGCGTCACGGCGTGCGCATGAGTCTGCAATATGCACAAGGCTTGCGATACTGTAGCGTGACCCCGTGCGTCAAAATTCATTCGAGATACTAGGTCGTGGCTGATAGCCCTTGCCACACCCACAAGTATCCCCAGCGTTAATCGGAACTAGAATGTTGTCCCATTGATGAAAGTCGTGTTCGTCCATTCGTTGGCAAGCTGGTTTCGTGTCAGTCGATGAGCACGACAAGCAGCCGGCATGACTCACATTCCAAGCATCAATACGCAACGTGAACGTGCCGTTCTCGTACACTGCAACACGCTGCAGAACGCCGACAGCAGTGACAAAGTTCAACCAGTAATAATCCTTATCTCCTGTCTCGAAGACAAGTCGCAGATGCAATTTGCCGTCTGGTTGCGCAGATCCAGACGTCTGGATGTAGATGTTAGCACCGTCATTGGTTTGCAGATTGTATCGTGTGTCCGCGCTGAAGACACCCGTCTGAGGATCCGTAAGACCCCAATCGGCACCCAGGTCCAAAATCTTGCCGTTCAGGCGTGGGCCAGTGAAGTTACCGCCGACGATTGGAATGGCTGTTCGCAAGCCTTTGGCAGTCTGTGAAGTGAAGATCCCTGGCTCACAGTCGGCGAAAACTGTGTACAGGTACTCAAGACCAGGTGCGGTCGGCGCTGTGACGTTTGTGCAAAAGACATCCGCGCAAAGTAATGTGACCACCGTCGTGAACACTTTGAACAGCTGCATGATGAAGGATGTTGAAAGAATGGTCGCTGATGACGTAGCTTGTTCGGCGTGCACAGAGAGCGGTGCATTCTGCCGAGGCCATCTCTTATGTACGCATTACACAATGAGGATCAGCGCAATTCACGTGTATAGACCCTCGGTTTCATTCAATTCATCCGAGGGGCGAAGAGCCGTAGTAGACTGCCGCTGAGCCTCGATGCGGGGATCGCGAGGCTGGGGAACTACCCCACGTGCGGCACAAATTGTTCCCCGCAGCAGCGTGCGTCGAGCCACACCTGCCCTACAACTTAGAACATCCACTCGACTACTCTACGACGTTCAGCCCTGTCAGCGCTTTTGAGGGAGTGCTCTTGTGTAATCAGCTGACTGCAACAGTAACCAGATAAGGGTATTGACTGTTCCAGGCGGTGGCTCTTGTAGAGTGTTTGCATGTCGTGCCTCAGGCGTGCTGCACGGGTCTAAGTTCGCCCGAGCAGCACATCCGTGTAAGCTTATAGGCACTTTGAGCCCTTACGACACACGACAACTCTCCTACCACACCAGAACCGTACTCTGGCCTTCGCGATGACCGAAATCAGTCAAGAAGCGTCGCCGCAGAGACGGGGCATACTTGCCTGTGTAATTGATCGGATTGTGTTGTGGCTCCTGGGATTTCCGCAAGAAAGATGCAGCTACACTACTGAAGATGTACGCATCCCTATTTCTACAGGCCTCGATTGCATTGAACTTGCTGGCGCGCTGCTACGACCTGTTCTTCCGGACAACGAGAAGCCACTGGGCACTGTTTTACAAGTGTCCCCTTACGGTCGCGGATTCAGCATGAGTTTGAACCCTCGCGCATTCGCAGCGCGTGGATACCAAGTGCTGATGGTCAGTTCACGTGGTACGTTTGGCTCAGGCGGCACTTTCGACCCTTTCCGTAACGATGTCGAAGACGGAAGGTGTATTGTGGACTGGATGCGCAAGCAGTTGTGGTACGCGGGCAGCTTCGCAACCATCGGCGGATCATACCTCTCATTTACGCAATGGGCGTTCATGGTCGATCCGCCCAAGGATATGATTGCCGCGGTCGCGACAGTTAGCGTCCACGATCCACCACGCGCCTTTTGGGACACCGGCGCTCTCAATCTGGATGTTGTGCGATGGGCTGGGCATGTCTCGACACAGGAGAAGCCAAAATTCACCTGGAAGTCCTTCACGCGGCCGAAGCTTGAGCCAGTACTTCGCAGCGTTCCACTCGCTCAGAACGTGCGAAGGTACCTTGGCGACGAAGCTCGATGGGTTGACCGCATCATCGCCACCCCAGATGTGAGCGACTCGTACTACGAGCCGATGCGACTTGCAAAAGCGCTGGATCGCATCGACATCCCAATCCTCATCATTACTGGCTGGCATGATATTTTTCTTGAGCAGTCAATTGAGCAATACCGCCGGCTCAAAGAACGAGGCTGCCCCGTTGCCATGACTGCAGGACCATGGTCACATGTCAAGTGCGCACTGAGCGGCAAAGCCAACCGCGCCGGTTTCGATTGGATTGAGCAACATCTTGGTAGCCAAAACGAGGCCGAGCGCAAGTCCGCTGTAGAGTACTTTGTGACGGGGGCTCAGCAATGGCGCAGCGTCCCAGTGTATCCACCACCAAGCACACCATGCGTGTTTTATCTACATGCTGATGGCAGGCTGCGAACAGATCCTGCGCTGCAGACTGCTGACTCGTCGAGCTTTGTGTTTGACCCAGAGAACCCAACACCAACCATCGGCGGCAATGCGCTTCTCAGCTTCGGTGCGGTCAACGACAGCACGCTCGCCAAGCGCAAAGATGTCCTTATCTTTGACTCAGACCCGCTCGAAAATGATCTAGAGTTCTGCGGCAAAGTGACGATTGAGTTGGCGCATACATCGTCGAATCCTCATGCTGATGTGTTCGTCCGCGTCAGCGAAGTCGAAGCAAACAGCAGATCGGTCAACGTGACAGAGGCGTATAAGCGGCTGGACCCTGAGCGCGCAGACGGCGAAATTGTAAGACTCAATCTTCACGATGCTTCGCATCGCTTCATGCGCGGGCGAAGGGTGCGAGTATCCATCGCAGGTGGCAACTTCCCGCGGTATGCGAGAAACTTGGGCATGGGTGATATGAGCAATGACAGCAACCAGATGCGAAGCGTCGAACACTCAGTGCGCTTCTCAAGCAACACGCGCGTTCATTTCCCAGTCGTGAACCCCAGCTAAATAGTTTAGATGGTAGGGATGCAACGCCCTTCGTTCAATAGTAGACTTAAGCCTAGTATATGACGCCTCGTGGTAGTAAGATCTGATGTTTCATAAACAGGTAGTCGCACCATCCGTCCCAAAATCGCGCGCATGCAACGCGAGGCGCTGTTCCTTTCCCAATGTTGTCAATTGGTTCGCCACCCTCTTATATGAGTGCTTCAGGCTTAGCCTAGATTATTGGAATCATCATATCTCAGCAAAGCTGTCCTCCCCGACAGCACCAGAAAATCCCATAGATACTCGGCTCTGAGGGCTGGATCAGTCCAGTCTTCGCGGTAATCTACTCCGTGTAGTGTCTTGCAGAGTATTAGCTGGAGAGCTGTCTCGCCATAGGCAAAATTTGCGTTTGAGCCAGCTCTGTACTGGTGGAGGAACTCAAATATTATGGAATAACCCGTTGAGGCTGCAGAGTGCATTGGAGTAAGGCCAGCTGGCTGAGTAGCGAAGTAAGGAAGCGGATGGTAAGGCTATTCCTTGTAGACGGCATAACGTTCAGTGGTCTTAGATGCTATATCCTCTACTGAATCCCGACATCGACGGAACATCCCCTAGCAAGGGGTGCTTTGACTACTGACTTAGGACTAAATTTGACGCTGTAATGTAATGACATGACGTTATGTTGTCAACGTTGTGTTCGGTGGAGCACCGCGACCTAGTAGTAGAGTGAAAAGCGAAGGCTTGCAGCTTGTGCTATTACTAGTGTGACGTATGACCCTTTTTGTTTTCGCATCAAACTGTAATGTCAGCGCCTCTGCTTAATAGCACGCTGAATACGGCCTCGTTGCACTTAGCTACATCAGCGTTGAGCGCACTGTCACGGGGCCCCCGTTCTGCATTCACATTACCTTCATTATCGAGCAGCATCTTGAATACCTGTTTGTGGCCACTATATAACCCTACTCGCAGGCATTGCCCTAGCGACCTCCTTTTACATCAGCCTGTGCGCCTTGCTCCAGCACCATCGCAGTAAGCGTACTTGGGCTAGTAGCGCTGCAAAGTATAGCGGCAACGCTACGCACTCTACCCTTCTTTCTAAACTTAGGTGTATTCAAAGATTATCTGGATGATACGACTGAATTTACGTGTGATAGGCGGGGCTCTCTTTTAAGAACAATGGACTTAACATTAGCTAAGCTCTTGCAATGGTCTATTTGCTTTTTAGGAATAGGCTGCTCTAGAAGTGTGCTACATACTGCGCAAGAGCGAGGGTTTTAGGGTCCTCGCGTGAAAAAACTTGCCTGAACTAGTTAAGGGACAGAATCTCTTGCTATTGCAGTGTGGCAGTTGATCCCCTGCATGCCAAAGTGACTCGCCTAACCTTGCTTAATATTGTTTGAAACAACGTATTTATAAATGAAGTAGGGTGCGAGAGCAACAATCTCTTGAGAAACTTATAATACTCTTGCTTCTTTGCTGACTGTCATAGTAACTAGACTAGAACATGTGCTTAACGCTTCTAGTGCGTCTTCTGCTACGTCCCAGGGCTGCGCGCCAAATCAATGGCAGCTGCTTCAGCAATCTTCTTAAGAGACAGCGGTCGCTTGGAGAAAGCAAGCGACTGCAGGAAGGGTACTCTTATTCCCTTACTGTCATGGTTATTTGCTACAAAGTCTACCGAGGCTTCTGTCCGGGCGTACTCCGGGCGTAAGCTGGGTGACCTCTACTCCAAAGCTCGGCCGAGCCTACCCAACCCCTACCTTACTCTGGCTTTCCCACTCACCAATCTATGTAGCTGGCGCCATTTCCAGACGGCCAGAGTCGACGTCTGATGCCTGGATTCGTTTCATCTACCCTTTGTTACCGAGGCAGCTGGTTCTCCGCAGACTAGTCGGCGGCATAGCAGCACGGTAATCATCAGGCTCTAACAAGATCAGCTGCGCCTGCTGAGCTGAAAGCATAGACTCTCTGTGACAAGACACATAAAACTCTACCGTCCGACACCTCGATCCCTTGCCTACACACAAGCTTGCTCTCAAGCATTTATCTCTCAGTCTCCAGCCAAAGAAAGATTTCAATACTTTTAACATGGCGTATCTTTCCAGCATCTCTACGGTGAACTTCACAATCACTGTGAGCACTGTAATCGTTCTGTCGCTTTTTGTAACCCTGTTCAGGCGCTACTGGAGACTGCGGCATATACCTGGACCTTTCCTCGCATCCTGCACAGACTTATGGGCAGCGATAAGGGTATGGCGCGGTAAATACTACCATGACATGCTCACCGAATGGCACGCCAAATATGGTCCTGTTGTGCGAGCAGGTCCTAACCGAATTTCGTTCGCCAATCCAGACGCGATTCCAGAGATTTATGGCACGTCTCTGATTTATCCGAAGGTAAGTTCATCCTTACAATGACCACTGGCTTGAGTGTAATACTGATCGTGTGGTCCAGTCGGACTCGTACTGTCCCATGGAGGTTCTGGCCAAGGGTGACGCATTGCAGAGCATCATCACCATTCGCGATGAGAAACGCGTTACAGGTATCAAGCGGCACGTCGCTGGAGGCTTCTCACAAACCGAGTGGCTTAAGCAAGAAGACCAGATGGATGGAACGATTAGCGCACTCTTGACCCAGCTTCGGAAAAAGCCCGCAGGCACGGTCATCCCGCTGCGCGAATGGCTTGGGTTCTGGTCGTTCGATACCTTAACCTCTCTAGCATTCAGCAAGTCCCGCGGGTACCTACAAGCTGGCGTGGATTTGGACAATGTCTTTCCTAGCGCGGCTGAACGTTTCGGACATTGGAGAATGTGGGGGCTCACGCCGCGATTGGAATCACTGCTGTTGAAGAATTGGTTAATGCAGAGGGCACGAACGACTTCGACTCCGATCGCACAATTGGCCATGGAAAGGGTCAAAGATCGAACGGCAGAGGAAAAGAACGCGACAGGGAGAGATCTTCTGGCGAGATATTTGGCTGCAAGTCAAGTGGCCCCGGATGTGATTGGGCCGAAAGATGTAATTGCTCTGACTATCACGACCATTCACGCAGGATCGGAGACCACGGCTGTCATTTCTTCGATGGCGCTAAGCATGGCGCTCGGAAGCAAAGATATGAAATTCTTTCGGAAGTTGGAGAAGGAGATTCTGGGAGCACAGCTTCCTGTAGGTGAGAACGGTGCAATCGCGTTTAAAGACGTGGAGCATCTGCCGTATCTGGATGCGGTCGTGAGGGAAACACTGTGAGGGAGCACTATGTTGGAAACCGTTGATAACTTCTAGCTAACATTCTCCAGCCGATGGTCCATCAACCCCAATATGAACGCCAGAACTGTCGCGACTCCTGGAGGCGCCACCATATGCAACACCTTCATTCCTCAAGGTACAGACGTCATGATGTCCTCTCATGACATCAAAAACTGCACATGGATGTTCGGCCCTGATGCTAGCGTCTACAACCCCGAGCGTTGGATCCGCGCCGACGAGCAGAAGCGTCGAGACATGGAACGCTCCGCGATGGGATTTAGTTGGGGGCGAAGAGTCTGCATGGGACAGCATTTGGCAAGGATCCAGATGAAGAAGCTGCTTGCCAGCCTAATTAATACTTTCAAGGTAAATCATTCTAGCGAGCTGGATAGAATTAGAGCTTACTTTAGTAACTAGATCGACCCTGTTAAGGTAGGAGAGACGGGCAGATGGGATGGAAATACTGTTGCATTTGAATTAAAGGTAAAGTTAATACCAAGAAAGACAGCATAGAATAAAGCTGTGAGATCAGATTATGTGTTTAATTGATGATGTGATTGATCGATGTGTTGTGTTCTGCTTGCTACGGGGTGAAAATGATGCGCCTTAGGAGAGCACAGGCTCCAAGGCCTCTTAGCTAATTAGGAGTTGCTAGGTCTACCTAGGGACTGCTACGATCCTCAGAACACGGAGGGTCACGAAGAGAATTACACCCTAGTGCGGCACAGCAAGAATTAGTAACAGGGGTAATTACATGTAGGAAGGACAGGTAGGACTGTAAGGCTGACGTCACGTGCACAAAAGATAACAATCTGGTTGATAGTTGAGTTCGGAAGAAGGACAAAATAGCAGACCAGGAGCTATTTATGAGGAAACGCTACCTCTTTACACCAGGCAGGGTGTGAGGCTGACATCACAAGCACAAAAGATAGCGATCTGGTTGATAGTTGAACTCGGTGAAAAGACAAAATAGCAGACAGAGAGCTATCTAAGGTGTGGAGGTAGCTGCCTATTTGTAGTAGGTAGGGAGCCTCTGCACAAGTGAAACAAAGAAAAGGAAATAAAGAAAAGGAAACAAAGAAATAAAGGCTAACTACGCACAGAGATGCGTTAGTAAGTCTGGAACAGACTTACTGACGCAAGTCTGTGTGGAGGAAAGTCCTGACACAGGGTAAGACTTGTAAGGCGGAGAGGTGCGGCAGTAAGTTGGACCCCTCTAGTAAAAGGAGAACTAACTAAACAGAAGTGCAGTAGCAATTCTAAGAAGGCATTAGAGGAGTTGCAGGTTGCACGCGCGCGCAAAGAGCAGTTGCGTTAGCAAATGGATTTGTTAGATCGTTGCGCTAAGGAGGCGATATCTGTGGAGGAGCAAAGCATAGCAGAGCACGAATTAGGCAAGGGGACTATAACGTTCAATATTCTGTCTAAGAGTATTACGTTGTTGCTTAGTACCTAGGGTGCCTATAAGTGTAACGACGCAGGATGATAGAGGGCTCCGAAACGTGTGGGAATCCGCTACGAGGTGTATGGGAGCACTGGGACTAGGACACAGGAGATTCCTCTATTCCTATAGGTCTTGTACGAAGGATACTCAAAAGCTGTTAGTCTACCTTGCTACCTATGCTGCCTTTATACCATCTGATAGTCCAGGGTCAAGATAGGGGCTTGTGAGTAACCAGGATCTGGCCAGGGTCCGAGTCGGACAGGTATCGGACCTTGGCTCAGATCTAAGTTCCGAGCTGGTTATCACAATAAGGACTTGCCGCTGGATTACTAGCTTAACCTAAATGTGGCAGTGCCTAATTATCCTGCTCAAATTACTTACTACGGTAGCCGGTTTCTTTGTACGCAGCTGGAATCCTTACCGAATTTAAAGTCTTATGCCTGGAAATTAGAACGAACACAAATGGCACACGGTCAGCGGGTGATTCCTGGTCCAGGCACGATAGTCCTATACCTGTAACAACGCAGGCGTTCTGCATAGAACGTAGACTGCTTTACATGATAAGATGACCCATTTATGTGGTCATTGGTGTCACGGTATCCTCTCAGATCCCCTGACACTGACTGAAATCAGGCTTGTACTGCTTGCAGCAGTACAACCCCGATTCCTACCCGACTTAGTTCCGATGATTACCCGGTAACCGAACGAACCTGCCCACAAGTATATAGACTGTTGCTGTCAGAGTTCAGTTCGGTACACAACGTCTTGACCTACTTAGATAATGCACGTAGTAATCAATTAGGACTTCCAGACTAGTCTCTAAAAGACCTACTCGTGACGTCTTTGTGACAATTGGCCCGCTTGAGAGACAATTTCCAAGAGCTGCTTAATAATTCTGTCTGACTAAGATATCGAGATTGCATAAACTAGTTGTGAGGGTACTTACGGTTCCAAGGTTTAGAAGATGTTCCCCCAATTACGTGCGCTTTAGCGCGATTAGGCCTAGCACGCTTCGGCATCTTGTATATAGACCGCGCGATCGCCGACTCTGCCCATCACTTAGAATTGTTACATTCCCAGCCCCAGAGGCAAATTTCAAAACATCACCTCCAGCAACTGTATTCTGCGTACAATGGGCACTACAATGGACGATGAAGCTAGGGAATTTCTGGCTAATGTGGAAGGCGGAATTGTGCCAGTGACATGTCACGAGGATGTCTTGCGGATCGCATACATTTATATCGATGAGGGGCTGTGGGACGGCCAGGGCGTATTCGATGTTGTGGAGAAGCTGCACGCGCATGGCTGGTCTTTTGGTAAGGGCGAGCTCTGCTTCAATCGGTAAGCTACATCCTCATATGAGAATCCCCAATACCGACGTACTTAGCACTGCATGTGTGTGACTTAAATAAAACAGTACCTTGGATATATTTTATCTCGCCCAGATCGCAGCAGCCTACTACCGCTGGACCTCCCAACTAAATGGGGACGACCCCCTCACCTTCTCAGACTTTGACGCCTTCTACACTGCGCACCATGCCCTCCTGCACCCCACAGCCTGGCGCTCCTACTACTCCACCACATTCGTTACCCAACCCACCACAGCACGCTTCTACCGCATGCCCGACCTCCAGGACCTCCCGGACTCGTCCTCCCCGCTGTGCCTGCCGCGCGATAATCCGGTATCTGAACACGCCCTAAGGGTCCCCCGCTGGGCTTATACTGTCGGGCGGACCCGCCACAGGCAACTGCTCCTTCCATTTGACACGATTACTAGAATAGCCCTCCGCACGCTTGACGCAGTCTTGACACGCCTACACGCGGCCTACCCTAGCACACCACCCTTTTCGGAATCACATGCGCGCTTCTGGCTAGACGAGTATTACGAACCTCCCATCGCAGAATCGAAACAAGAAGCATTGCCCACGAACACCAACACCCAGCTTAAGGAAGAGGAGAAGAAGATCCCTTCATCTCCAAGCCCTACATCTGACCTATCACCTCGCAAGGGCAACCGCGAAGCATGGGGGCCCCATCACTTTGGGCTCAATGTCGCGTCGGGATTGTATGATATACACAGTTTGGAAGCACAGTACCTCGCACAGGTTTCTTCGGGTAAGGTTGTCAAACCAGAACCTAGCAAGCCGGTGTTTTCCTGGTGTGGGATACCGGATGGAGGGACTGCATTTCAAGCGTTGCAGAGGGGGTGGCAGGAAGAGATTGGGAGTGAAGAGGAGGTCGAGTTCCTCTCCGCTGTTGCGATGGAAGAGACAGCTGGACTAGGAGCTGGAGCAATTAAGATGGATGAGTTGGACTGTTCAATCCAGTCACATATCCTACTAGCGGTCATGCAGGCTGCGTTGGTAAATAACATGCAAGAGAGGGAGCACTTCTTGGGGGAGCTAGAGAGGCGGATGGTGCAAAAGGGGAGGATTGGCGAGGAAAGAGCAGGGAGGTGGGTTAGGGAGGCCTTAAAAATTATAGTGCCTTATGTACGCGCGTGGCAGGGCGAATGGCCAGATACAGAGGAGAGGGGGGAAATGCTGCGCCGGATCTTGGTGGAGAATCCGCTGCTCTTTGCACGCTGGAAGTTGTCGCCTGTTTTGAAGCAGTTCGCTTTTAACGACACAAAAGTTGACTGTCTTGGCTGCCACGCGGCGTACTGTTAACTACTGCAAAGATCCCTTCACCCGGGTAGTAACTAACTGCTGGCATACCCTACTAGTAGATATAGTCGACTATAGTGTGGCACCCACTGTAGCAGCGCTGCCTCGAAGCTAGGTCCTTGGGGAGAGTACAGGATTCAAGCGGTTTATCTTACACGAAGTTAATTCCAGTCCCTCCGAGTATTTTTTACCGTCGCATGTCGGCGCTGAGACGCAGATGGTGATGTTAACGGCAACGTTGCCGCTAAGCGAGAAAGATGAGTTGTTCTGGCGGATGTACGTCGAGCGAGAGCAGGTTGAGTTGATCCGAGCAGCAACAGCGAGGACCAACGTCGCGTACCGAGTCATCAGGGTGGGCAAGGCGGCGAAGAAGAAGGAGGTGGAGGAGATAGTGGTGCGCACAGTGCGGCAGAAGTTGCGCAAGCACAAGAATGGCAAGGTGGTTGTGTACGGCAATTCGGTACCGAAGGTCAAAGAGTTGGCGCAGGCGTTGGCTTGTCATGCATACCATCACAAGGGGGTGCGCAAAGCGAGCATGCTGGAAGAGTTCGCGGCGGGGAAGCAGCGAGTGATTGTAGCGACGAGCGCGTGCATAGGCGTCGACATACCCAACATCCGGTGCATCGTACACATCGATTGGCCGTTTACCGTGTTGGATTACGCGCAGGAAAGCGGCCGAGCTGGGCGGGACAGTTTGCGCAGCGAGGCGGTGATGATCGTGCAGGAGGGGCAGCAGCGGGCAGCAGAAGACAAGCAGGGGGAGGCGGAGCAGCAATTAGTCGGGGCGTACGTCCAGGGCAAGGGAGGGGCTAATACTATGGGATCGAGATTTGTTGCCAGCTTTTGAGTATCCTTCGTCCAAGACCTATAGGAATAGAGGAATCTCCTTTGTCCCAGTCCCAGTGCTCCCATACACCTCGTAGCGGATTCCCACACGTTTCGGAGCCCTCTATCATCCTGCGTCGTTACACGAGCTTCCTACTGCTTGTATGCGCCTTTACTAAACGCTGACTAGGACATGTTCGCCCTTGTGTACATCCTTGGTGCTTCTCTCGCCTAGAGCTCTGTATCTGCTGCCTAAATGATCCCTAAGAGCGCTTGACCCGCCTAGAGACGCTCTCTGTTGCTTAGTGACGTGCTCTAGCGCGTTGTGTTTGTTTTTACGCTGGCCTTTACCTGTTGTCAGTGACACCGTTCACCTCTGTTTCTGGGGAGACGTGCGTGAGCACCCCAGTAGCGTGATTCTAAGTTTGCGCGCGTCTCCTCTGCCTTATAAGAAGCTCCCCTCGCTTGTCGCTGACGATCCTCAGCCTCAGACAGGTCCGCCTCTAGCACCACCACCACCACGATGCGCCCACCCTCGTATTATTCTACGAACGATTCTACGTGTAATCGTTCGCTTTTGCACTAAAGTATATAGCGCGTGCACGGACAGTCGCGTGCAATCGTTCGCTCTTTTATCGTGCAATCGTTCGCTGTTCCCGTGTTCAAAAACTGATGCAACTTACACAGGACGTGCAGCTAATAGATTATAATTATGTGTGTAACTTAAAGGTTAGGAAACAATAGAATGCGCGTAGAAATTAATACTAAAGTTTAGGTAATAGTGTTTGTTAACAATAGAGGACGCGTATTAATAAGCTCTAAAGGACTACAAACAACGCGCTGCAAGAGGACAATGCATTATACAACTTAATGTTTTAGCCTGCTAACCCTACAACCCTAACCCTAAAGCTCGCTAACTTAGAAGAGATTAAGCAACCCGACCTCTATTCGTGCAGCACCCTCTACGCCCTCTTCAGATACAGCCTGGATAGGCGTAGAGAGGATCCGCACAGAGTCATCACTATCGTAAACGATAATCTCGCCGTCGCTGTTCTCGTCGTTGTCGTTGTCGCTGTCTGGAATCTCCTTGAGTCTGTAGAGTAGTGCGGGAGCCTCTAACTCAATGCGTAGTCTCTCTCTTGTAGCGATTAACCCGCCAGCAATCGCGTCTGGGCCTAGCCACTCGTCGAGAGCCTTAGTCGCTGCGCAGAGATCTAGCTTCTCGCGCTAAACCAGCTCAAGAAAGATCTGCAGCTGGCCCTCCCATAGCTTAGTCTGTATCCAGAAATTCGAAATCTGCTCGTGTGGCATCAGGAGAAGACTGCCCCAACCTAGCGCAGTAACAATCTTGTACCAGCGCGAACCATTCTTCAGACACTCCTAAAAGCGTTTCTTCTATTCTATAGAAGGGTCCGCATATATGAGATCTATCAGGTCTCTAGTCGCCTAAGTTGCAACTTGACCTTTCCTGTAATAGTTGCGTGTGATATCGTTACTTCTCCTTGCGTCGTCCTCTCTAATCTGCTCCTTTTTCTTAGCATAAGCTTCGCCCAGCAGAGCGCAGGACTAACGCAACTAGATTGTGACACCCTCCATGTCTGTTTAGTAGCGTGCGTGCATAGACTAGGCAAAGTAGAAAGTCCTGTCTATACTATCTGTTCTAAGTTAGGGTAGCCTGTCATACAAAAGAATCATTGTCTAGCTGCTTCTAATATCTGCAGGGAAGAGCGTGTTATGCTCTTGCTAGTCTTGCAGGAACTTAGCAGCTGATAGCTAAGCAGAGTAACCTCTAAGCTAGCGTGCCTTCTCTAACATAGCACATGCAAGATTATAGGGTGTGCTAGTTTTAGTAAAGAAGGTTCTGCTATCCTTTATATTACTTCCTCTAATTAACATTAGCTATTGGAGGATCCAGGCAATAATGTATTCATCATCCTCTGCTATTAAGTTGTATGCGTTCCTCTCCTTTGCAATTGCTGCAAGACCTAGCGCTAGCAACCTAAGCTTTCTCCGCCTTTGACCCAGGGTAATCCTAGACAGCCGTTGAACTACCACACGCTCGCCAGAGCTAGGCAGAGAAACAGGAGGAGAATTGTCACGCGTCCGCTTTAACAGAGGTTCTTCTAGAGGTTCTGCAGCAGGCAATGGTCGCTTCTTGGTTGTTGCGCACGACACTAGTAGCTCTGGGGCAGGTGACTCCTGCGCGGGAGGCGACTGGGCGCCAATCGGCTGGGTAAGCAGCTCAGCTGCGCTAACAAGGGCCTCCCACGTGCCCCTAGGCAAACTGTCGGCCGCATCGTACTCGTCAAGGGTCGCATGTAGCAGCCATATTGCTGAAGGGTTAGGGTTAGGGTTAGGGTTAGGGTTAGGGTTAGGGTTAGGGTTAGGGTTAGGGTTAGGGTTAGGGTTAGGGTTAGGGTTAGGGTTAGGGTTAGGGTTAGGGTTAGGGTTAGG
>JAKJXN010000045.1:0-274574 GCA_022225945.1 Didymella pomorum | reverse complement strand
AAACAAGATACTTGTAGCTATCTTTCCTCCCCACAGTACTCATACGCTCCAGCCAGCCGACGTCGTCCTCTTCAAGCCGCTATCGACAGCATACTCACAGCAATTGACAGAGCGGACTCAGCGCTCTAAGGGCTTGTTGCCAGTGAAGAAAGGCAGCTTCTTCTCATTGTTTTGGCCCGCTTGGCTGCAATCATTCACTAAAGACAATATACTTAAAGCCTTTGACACGACAGGCCTTCACCCGCTTAATCGCGACAAAGTACTCAAGCGCTTTCCTGAAGGAGCTGCTGATACGTCAAATCCTCCGCCGCCTCCGTCAGGTACAACAGCACGTAGTTTGATGAGCGAATTAGACTCTGTTGTGGCGGATAAAAGCTCAGAGGAGGCGCGCGCCCTCTGTTAGAAAGTCCACACACTTGCGATCAATAATGAGCTACTTCGCAACGAGAACAACGGGCTTAGTGAGTCTCTCGCAATTAAGAAGAAGCAGGATAAGAAGAGCAAAGCACTTAATCTAGTCAAGCCAACGTTAGATGACTGGGGAGGAGCTCGCTGGTGGTCGCCTTGATCGTTCAAGGAAGCCCGCCACAGAGAGCGGATTCTGAAGGAGACTGCGCATGCGGAGGAGCTTGAAAAGGCCTCAGTAAAGGAGCTCAAGGCTGCTAATAAGTTATACAACGATAAGATCAAAGAACAGAAGCGCGAGGCGGCTGCTGCAGCCAAAGTTGTTCGTGACAGAGAGCGCGCAGAAGAGCGCGCAGCAATTGACGCTCGCAAACTGCAAAGGCAGAAAGATAAAGAAGCTCGCGACGCTCAAAAAGCCTCCTAATTGCCTAACAAAGGCAAGCGCAAGGCTTCAATTACTCCTAAGACAGTTGCAGCCAAGAAGCGTCGTGTTGTGGCGCCTTGTCGTGGTGCTGTTGCTCCAAGTCCTCCTCCGCCAGGCCGCACCTATACCACTCGCAGCGGCTGCACTGCTACTCGGAATTATTAATCCTTTACTGTACACTGTTGTAGATATCAACACATCACTCCACCAAAAAATCTCGCGATAATAACTATCGTACGTGGCTCAATGACCTCATTTCTGAAAAGTGACTGAGGGTGGTTGGGCGGGCGGCACGCGGGGCCGTGCGTCACGGCGTGTACCACGGTACAACGGCCAGCCTGAGGTCAGTGACCGTCAGCCCTCGAATGATCAGCTGCAACGAGAAAAGCAGTGCGCGCTGATCGATGCCCTGATCGCACGATACTGCGATTTTCCCGATTGGTGCCAAACTCTGCTCCGGTACCCCAGAATATCTTCACACGGTAATCGCAGGAGGCCGCCATCACGGTTGTGCTACCTAGGTATCTGGGTAGAGTTTTTGAGCATTCTCTTCACACTACGGGCGGTCCGGAAGATGTTCAGTCAAGCGATCACGATTACGCAATAAGATAGCCGAGCACATCATCTGGTAATTCAGATGTTTGCCGCCCAGTTGTTCGACTTGGTAATATCGTCAAAGGCTCAAATCATAATCCCATTATTGTTCAATCGAGCAATACTCGCAGTCCGTGCGAAGAGAGCTAAAGTGATCTAGTGATCTTTCTACCAATGGGAACCTCAGAGCGGCGCAGACTAGACACTTACAAGGCAAGGTGCTAAGGTGCTGTGCAGCCGCTAGGGAGATAATGTTGGAGGGTCACTTATACGCGCCGGTCCGTCCTGCATTGCGCCGTCCACGCGGTGCTCGAAGATCCGGGTTGCGAGGCAAGAACTGACGAGCAAAAAAATGCACGTTCCAAACTTGAGACTATCCGCAAACGTACAGACTACCTTCACGAGACCCTCCAAAACGCTAGAAGGGAACAACACTGTTGCTAAAACACGTTTAGAGATATCCTGACATAGCCTGAGTTCATGGTTTTATCCAGCGAAAGGTACTTCACTTTGCGTCGATTGTCAACGACTGCTTCGCTGCGAGCAGAAGCCACGTGAAACGAACGTGATTGATACGAAGGCCAGCGAGATTGCGACAGTCGGAAGAATTTTCCAACCAATAAGTCGCCGTTCTATCTATCGAAGAAGCAAGATCGGCTATAAGTTCCGAGAAATCAGTCGAACCCTCCCAGCACGTCATCGGCGATGGCAACGAACTGGCCCCGCGGGAACCAACCTGTGCGATCGTGTGATGCGGCATTAGTCTCCATCGATTGCAGTTGAAGCCACGATCTCGGCAGCTTGTGAAGGCTGGATTCCTCGACTTTCAGGGCCTTTTTTCCCGCATGCTGATCAGTGCTCGTTTACGAACACCGATGGGCCGTTGGTACGATCACACCTCCAATCATGTTCTTTTTACTTGGGGCATGATCCTCCTGTTAATCTGCACGTCAGCCCTGACACAAGGTTTACCTCAAATTTCTCTCACCTCCTCGGCCCGGGGGTAACTGTAGGTATGTCTTGTCAGCATCCAGCCATCAGTCTGTGGCCGGTATTCCATCCCGCATGACCTCACGACACCACCTATCGATGTCGATTTGCATCTAGCAAATCTTACTCCTATCATGGATCGGCCACTGGTTAGACTGCTACCAAAACCAGGCGGAACTGAGAAACCTGCTCCTAACGAGCCCAGGATCGCACGTAGGTACACAAAAACCGCTTGCTCAGAATGCCGCAAGTCAAAATCAAAGGTGAGTCTGGTCCAATTCTCGATAGAACGTGCTAAAACCTCACAGTGCGATGGGGCACGACCTGTGTGTGGTCGTTGCGCAAGTGACGGACAATCTGCGTGTGAGTATGCTGATCGAAAGATTTCAGTTGCCAGAATGATAGAACTACAACTGGAGAAAGAGCAGTCGACCCAAGCTCTTATGATATTGCTACAAGAAAACACCGCTTTGAAAGGCTTGATTGAGCGTCTGCAAGAAGCGCCGGAGCCCGCCGCACACGGTCTTTACCTTCAGTTGAGATCTGAACCACATACCGATGTTCAAAAACTTTTACAGCCTCTCAGCCTTCGTTTACAAGACACTCCGTCTGAACAGAGCACCGACGATTCGGTACCATCTCCAGTCACTACCATCGACACAGCGCCTTCTGTTGCGGCCGTCGAGACGTGGACTACAGTGGCTGAAGATGAGCTCGTCTCTGAGCTTATAGCTTCCTGGTTTATGTGGGATGATGCACAAGTATGCTCATGCATAGACAAAGAAGCTCTACTGGCATCTGCTGGCATAGGAAGCACACAATTCTGTTCGTCTTTCTTGATCAACGTTATGTGCGCTGCACGATGTGTAAGTTCTGTTTTCCGCTCCTGTATTAAAACATTGAGCAATCTGACTCGATCTCCAGTCAGTATCCACTGGATCAAAAGGGGAATCGGACTCTAGCGCGATGCCGAGCGGAAAGAGCCTGAAGACTGCGTTCCTCGAAGGAGCAAGGCAGAAGTACGATGAGAACACTAGCCCCTGCATCACTAACGTTCAAGGCCTTTGGCTCTTGTCTCGAATAGCTTTTGCCGACGGGATGGATCGTGCAGGAAGTGCGTACAGGTATCGGGCACTGGAGATGCTCAGCGAAATGAAGCTGCCAGAAAGGTACAAGCAGCTCAGCGAGAGAACAGATGAAGATCTGAGGGAAATGCGCGTCATTGCGAAAATGTGCTGGGGTATTTTTGTCTCTGAAAGGTATGTCGCGCCCACCTGTGCTTGATCTTTGTCTGACAGGTCTGCAGCATGCTTTCGCACTCGCTGGACCAAAGCCAACTACTTATTCCACCAGGTCTTGCATGCCGTTTCCTTGGCTGGAGTCAAGCAGCTACAAGAGAAGACAATTTTGATGTGGCAAATGAATCTCACGCAGCAAGCTCGATCGGACCGCCAATGGTTCAAGGCTCGCGACATGCGGCCACCACGTTGAGCGTCTTCTTCAATGCGATTAGAGCACTGAACGAGAGTCTACTAGAGAGTCCTGGGAGCGCATCAGACCTAAGCAGAAGAGTGGGCCTGCTGGCGCGGCTGTGCGAATTCGCAACAAGATTGCCCGACAGTCTGCACCTGGTTAAGAATCTGACGCCGCAGACATTCCATCTCTGGTATGTTTCTCCTCTCTTATGTACCACGACACACAATGGAAAGCCAATGACCGATCCAGGATTGGTATATCCACCGCAGCATACAGTGTACTAGGTCCTCTCGAGGTCTCCAGCCAGTTTGTGCCCGGCCAGAACGTTTCGGATCTTCTTCTGGAGTACTGCGGCATCGATGCGCACCTGCTGGAGCGCTACATGGCCGTCTTCGACTTCAGAGAAACGCCGCCATTAGAGATGAGCAATTCATTTACCGCGGTCACTATGCTGGTATCGCTCCTCTCCGATACTCGTGCGCAATCGTTGTTCGCACACTTATGCCGGCTGATGCATCGTGCCAGTCGTGACATACCGCGACTGCGGCGCAAGCTACGAGAGCTGCCAGCTTTGGTAGCTGCGCAAAAGCAGGAAATGCCTGTTGATTTGGAGTATATCTTTCGGGACCCAGAACTGAGTAAGCCAGATTTGGAAGATATACCTATGGCGTTTTCCTTACCCACTCACACCGAGATGCTGCAGTCGTTGCAGGGAGGCGGCGACTCGACAAAGATTCTTGAGGATTTGGCGGCGGCTATCAGCGAGTTTTCTGCAATTTCGGCGTCTCGATAGGCGGTGTGTCTTTTGCGGAAAAGGCAACAACGGTTTCCGGTCGTCGATGACGCTTCAATTGTAACCTGATACCATCAGACTGCACCACTACGAATACACGTATCATCAGACTTTACCGATTACAATTCTTGTATTTCCTGTATACGCGCATCTCAAAGGTCAACTTGACCCCGAAGTCTACACGGTTTTAGAGGTTCTATCGAGGTCTCGCCAGCATCTTTGAAAACCTTTCCTTGAGTGCCATGACCCCTCCCCAGCTTTGCAGTTGCGCTCGCGGTCGTGCAACGCATGGTAATTATGACTGCTTATTTACATCACATGCCCTCCATCGATGCGATATCTTCAGCCACGTATGTTCCTAGGAGCGTGCGCCGAAGACCACACGCGCGCTTGGTTTTCATTGCGCGAATAGAGTCGCCATCTTTGGAGAAGATAAATCGTGCTATCCACGGAGCATATGGATACGCATCGAGACTTGCGGTGAACCTGGACGGGAGATGCGAAGCCGCTGAGCCATTGGGATCGTGAAGCCGTCGAACTTGAGCCGGACGAGTCGCAACCGAGGGAAGCTTGACTTGTTTTTTACGAGTGTGGCCACGAACTTCATGCCGTCTCGCCAGGATCGGTACTGCAATCGATCGGATCCATAACCTTGGATGCAGACGACCTCGAGACTCGGTGGTAAGATGTTGATTGGATTTGCTAAACGATGTGCAATGCAACTCTGATGACCCAGGATGCATTTCGTAATTAGTTCGATGGAAATGAGCTGGTAAGGTATGGTCAGGCTTCGTAGGTTGTCGAGGGGAGTGCAAATGAGATGCTGAGTGGCATGTTGACTCATACGTGGAGCTCGGGGTCCGGGATTCGAGATCGTTATCGTAAGGTCTTGCATCGATTCTAGAGCTTCAACGCGCTTCCGGATAATATCTTGCACTGGCACATGCCAGTAGTGAGGTGGTAAGAACATAGGACGGAGCAGATTACCCAGCACACTGTAATTGACCGCGGTGCTTACAGGTATGCCGAGCTTCTCGACAGCCGCTACTTTGGCAGCACTGTGTATGATATCGCGGCGATACACCATGCCACTTTTCGAGCATCCACGTGCGCACAAGCTCTGCGACTTGCTCTGATCCAGCTCCGAGTTTGGATGTCCAGAGGCAAATGGTGTGGAATCTGGCTGCTGAAGTCGAACCTCTGTAGCTCGTCTGCGAGTATCCAGAGCGCATCCATTGCTACAGCAGGTAGACTTTGAAGCGAAGCCATTCGTGCAAGAGGTCTGAGTTGGCGGCAGCTTACTGCCAAGCTCTTGATGCCGATCGCGTCTGTGACGAGGGCAATGTTGAGCAGGAGCTCTTCGGGAAGCCTGAGAAGAGAAGGGGACATACTCAAGCGTGCCGCGGTTGACTGCATTAGTGGTGTGCGTTGAGGTGGTCATGAGAGAGGGGATCGAGACGTACACTATGGAAGAGCAGATTTGATCTATGATTGGCGCGGAGGCAGCGCATGCTTTCACTGTCACAGTCTACTCTAGACCGCCTCTCACTCTTGAACAGATCACTGTCGTGGACAGACGATCGCGTGGCATTGTTTAATCACACAGCTGGCAGCAAAATTGGAGAGAGAATAACCGTGAACAGTTTACCTTCAGGTTAGGGTTTGTTTTTGATGGCTTCCTAGGACGGTAGGTCTGTGGGTCGAATATGGAAGTAGCAATCCCAGTGGGTTGCGCCGAAAAGAGCAGACGCAAAGCACAATCACAAATCAAGCGGATGCAAAGCTCAGAGGTCATCAAGTAGCAGGTGGAGCAACCTTCTCATTGATCAACGCCCCCTCAAGAGGCTTCCCCGACCTCCTCGCCTCCCGATCCGCAGTAATACTGCCAAAGTTGATAGGCCGCATATAATGCGCATGCGAATCCTGGGTCGGATGCTTCTCCTTCGCCCTCCCCTGCTGCATAAACTGACCGCCCCAAGCGACGTTTGACTCGTATAGATGAGTGACTTTGGTCTGCCAGCCCCGCGATGGCGAGAACCAGCTTTGATTGCAGAGCTTGCAGCGGGACATTGGAGACGCTTTGCTGGATCCGGGATTGCGTCATAAATGCTAGCCGGCAAGGACTTGCACAATGAAGGCGTCGAGCGCTACGAAGCCGTGGCGGAGGTAGTAGATGCGGACGAGGGTCTCGTAGGCGCGACGGGATTCTCCGAGGACTTCTCTTTTGGACTCCTTTCAGCGCTGGGATGCAGGCACCCTTGGCAGACTTCGGTCGTCCGGCGTACGCTTAGCAACCAATTCAGAACTGGTACGGACAAGGGGAATCTGACTGTCTAGTTAAAACATAGCATTGCGATGGCCAGAAAGTGGTGTTGACGCAATGTGATTTCTGCCTAGTGCTCTGAATGTCAAAGCGAAGAGACTCGACCAAGCGCGGGTAAACGGCGGGAGTAAGTATGACTGGTAGAGGAACGCTCGGGTGCGATTGACATAGAGGCGCTATCGCCTGCATAGTTGTTCCTAGACTTCACCTTTTTAGTATTGTAAGCTTCATTAAGTCTGGAGAACGTACACCTGCCACCCATACAGTATCCACGCCGTGAACACACCATCGTTCTCAGCCCTCGAGATTGGTTGACCGGCAGACGGACGAAAAAGTCCAAGATCGCCTGCCTTATCGACCGCCTGCTTGATGTACGAGTAAGTGAGATGATCCGAGCCATTCATTTTACAGAGTGTAACCAGCAGCAAAGTAGCTTGAACAGTGGTCAACTCTGGACTCCTGGCTTCGCGTTCCCATAGGTGTCGAGCTTCGGCAAGGAACTTGTACGCGAGACTGCTTGGATTTCAGAACTCAAATCTACGCGAATCGTCTCGATTGCAGTGCTTTCAATATATCGGTGCATCCGCACGTACACAGAATGGACGGAGGAACTTGCGCAGGCCAGCGCTAATACACAGTTGAGCAGCAGAGATGAACAGAATTTGCTGACGGCGGGCAAGAAAGTCCTCGAGAAATGCGTTTTCGTGGAATATTGGAGACATATGGTAGTCCTTAAGGAAGTACACTTTCAATACCTTCCGTATGAGCTGGTCATTCTGGCAGACCGAGGTCCGTTGTGACGACTCGCACGAGTCGATCTTGGGTCCTATGAGTTCGGCGGCATGAAAAGGCGTCAGCTACAAACTTTGACGCGGTTCATGTGCAGTATTTGATTAGCACGAATGAGCTTGCGTCGTAGCGGGAAGTCGTAGGCCAGAGTGTTGAAGTATAGGTTCGTTGGCCTCAGTAAGTAAGCTGGCAACTCCCTTAGGTACAGGAAGTTATCGCGGCTACTGCTCTCCGGTTTCAGGGAGAGCTGCACCAAGAGGTTTCCACGGATCAGATGCAGAATATGGTCTGGCTGTATGCCCGATTTGATACGTTGTAGCACTTCGGTCGCATCTGCGTCAGCCATGGTCCTCAACATGTCGAAGAGCTCTTCATGAGCGGTCATCCGAAGTTTGAAATCTGCGTTATTTCGCTGTATATTGTTGAGTGAAAGACACTATCGAATCGAGGTGCCCATAACTTCACTTGTCGGCTCTCCGTCTCTTTGTAGATGCATCCTCTGGCACGCTCGGCGCACTTTCTGCAGGTGGGGCGCTCTCCATTGCACTGTACCACATTTGAGCGTCCAAAGATACAAAGTAGTAGCCATTCGTCCATTGGAAGAAAAGCCGTACATTAGTCTTCTTTGACCGGCACTCTTTGCATGCATTGGAACGCTTGCTGTGCACCACAGGAGATTTCGGAGAAGGTGGCCGAAACCTGCTGGGGTCGGCAATAAAGCCACCAACGGTCGACGGAGGGGATTGGAAGACATGGATCGAAGTCATTGTCGTTGTCTTGCGCGCTGCTATTATTCGCATCCACGGGTCTCGACCCACGGTTCTAAGGTCGGGAGTGATGTCGGATCAGTGATCAGCTCGAGCCTCCGTGGGGGAGTAGCATCATGGAGCACCACGATTCAAGTCCTGTTCGTAACGTCGATGCAGCAGAATAATTTTTCAGAGACACAATCATGCCACATGAAAGCAGCTGACACATACGATAGGTCTCTGTCAGCTTGTTATTGGTTGAAGCGCCGCGGAAATACTTCTGGGCGGAGAGTTGATAGGGCGAATTTCCCATCTGTGTCGATGCGACACGGCGACGAAGCTTGGCGGATCCGTGGAGTGCGAGGGAAGTATCCGGTACTGATGTGTGACTGGCGAAGGGTCTTGGCGAGTTTGTTAGAGTTGGAGAGTTGGAGATGGAAAGGGGCGCATGTTCATGTGTTCGATGCAGAGCGTTTCGATCCTCCGTTTTCGACGCAGCGTTCGTTGTATACGGAAGGCGAGGCAAGTGACTTCTCGTGGAGTAGACGTGGGAGGCCATTGCAACAGAGAACTATTATGGAGGTCATTTGTCTGTGGTAGACATGGTGCAGGCTTGGGCGGGTAAGATTGGATTTGAGGAGTGATCTCAATGGAGACGTTCGATCGGCGGACGAGATGGGGAGGTGGCGGGTGAGATGTGCGCGGCTCGGGCTGAGACGGCTTGGAATTGTCTTGAGAAGGGTGTTAAGGGGGAGAAGTGCATTTGTGAAGACGGAGGTGGTCGGGTCAGTGAAAATGGTAGGCTTTTAGAAACCAACAATAAGAGGGATGGCTAAGAAGATCTCACTGTTAGACTTCTGGGTTTCTATGCGACTCGAGGGGTAGGCTAGAATGCCCTTGATCGTCCATCGATTTGCGTGCGATCTATAGTGGTCGAACGAAGTATTCGCTATCGAGTACCTCCCGGATGTCGTCACCCTGCTCCTCGAATTGTAGCGGGTGCCCGTTGCTATCGAGAGAGAGGTCGATCAGGCCATCCGCCGGAGGCGTGAATTGTCGCAGTCGCACGCCGCTTTCAGCGAAGATGCGAGCTGACTGATCGTCCACGAGATAGCCTTGATTGTATACAACCTCGCTGATGCCGACTTGCGTGATTTTGACGCTACATGTTAAACAGGGACAGGTGTTGCAGTACAGAATGGCGGTCTGACCAATGCGATCCCGGCCCGCTTCGAGAAGTGCATTTTCTTCGGCGTGGAGGCAGAGGCAGGTCGAGAGCCCTACGCCGCCTTTGGCTGCGTTGTTGCAGCGTGGGCCTTTTTGAGTCAGCATCTGTCAATTTCTAAGAGAAATCATTTTATACTTACAACCTCCTTCGTTGCAGTTCGTCATGCCTCTCGGCGTGCCATTGTACCCCGTGCTGACGACTCGTTTCTCCTTGACAATTACGCATCCAACTCTCCTCTTCATGCAATTACTCCTCAGAGCTGCGAGATCGGCAAGCTGCATAAAGTACTGGTCCCAGCTAGGTCTCAGCCGCGCTTCGTCCGTGAGATTTAGCGCCCTGACAGCCTCCCTGAGCGAGGCAACAGACGTCGTCGAATTCAGCAGCTTGAGCTGCGCTCGCTGAAAGAGCGCACTCAGACCAGTGCGCTGAGCAAAGAGATGATCATCGTTGCGCAAAACGAATTCTTCGAGTGTAGGCGGTGTGAGGTTGTTGAGCGCACAGCGGTCCTTGAAGCGCTGCCATCGTACGCTGACGGGTGCGTCAACGCTGATGAGGAGGAAGAAGGGCCGTCGGAGCAGTGTGTCGACTACTCTGTCGTCCCATATGTCGGTTGTGACCCAGCGTTCTCGCCAGCGTAATGTAACGAATTCGAGCAGGGCGTCGATGTCGGCGAATGTGTGGTCGGTGTATGTGGACGCAGAGGGCGAGGGGACGTGGGCGTCGGAGGCTGACTTCTCGACGGCGGGTGTGGCAGCTGTGCGAGCTAGACGGAGACGCTTAAAGCCATGCTCTTCAATGAGATATGAGGCTATCGACGATTTTCCGGCGCAGATCCCTGGCTCATGTCAGATGTGTTCGGATATAATGAGGGCTTTCGTGTCGCAAAAGAAGTCGAGAACATGTTCAAGTCCTAGAAAGTAGGAGGGCCAGTGCCTATTGGAGCCTCATTGAGTTCGATAGCTCTTCTGTTGGCCTTGTACCGGGCTTTTCCTGAGAAATGAGAAATGAGAATGGAACATACTGCTTACCTCCACAAAGTCCAATAAGCATAGTGTGCTGAAATGCTCTAAGCTGAGGTTCCGGGTATTTGTTGTATCTGCTGGAGCTTCCAGTGAATTGTCGTGTTGCTAGCGCGTCGGTCGCGGCTGCAGGAACGCGTCGTGCCGCTGCCCCACATTCGCGCGAGCCTCGGGAGGGGCCCAGCCCAGGTGAGCTCAGCTGCCTCCACGCCTAAGACATTCACTCCCAGGCGGTGCCTGACTGCGCCCACGTGCACTGCTTTGTAACCCGCGTCGATACCTGTGACTCCCATATCTACCGCCTACCTCTCTTGTATATACCCAGGTCGTAAATCTGTTGTACATCATACACCGTAGCATACCTAAACCCCGCCCAAGCCCCGCCACTATGGCGACCCTCAAGTTCGCTCCCTGGCAGAGCGACGTCGACGTGCAGTTCTATGCAGCCCTCGCGCACATCAAGATCAACCATGACAAGCTCAACGATTCCGCACGCAAGGTCCTCGGGCTGTACGAGACTCGTCCCGGCGACCACGCCTCGCGCTCCATGCGCATCCAGATCCACCCGAATGCGCTGACATCAGACGAGTGCGTGCCTCTCCTCCAGACCCATATGCGCCAACGCTGATAGATGCCGAACATAGCACGCCGCCGAACTACTGCCGCGCCGAGGGCATCATCAAGAACTGCAACACCATCGAGGACTACAAGAACCTCGACCGGACCGCCATCCTCGACCGATGCGCGCAGACAGTGAGCCGCCCCTCAAACAAGTATCGCTGCATGCGCCAACTGACTCCTCCAGATATGGGATGCCATCCACGACGGCTCGATATACGAATGCCCCTCGCTCCTCTCTTCCTTCACCGCCATCATCTTCGCGAACCTTAAGAAGTACAAGTTCACATACCACTTTGGCTTTCCCGCGATACAGTCGGACCCGCCCTGGAAGCAGATCGGCGCGACGAGCAAGCTGAGTCCCGCTGAGACGACACATTTGGTAGACGCAGTGCAGACGTTCAAGTACAGCAACGATGTGCGGCAAAGAGGCTTCTTCATCGCCAAGCGCGTGCGTGGTGGTGGCGGAGTCGACAGTGAACCACAGACACCCGTCACACCCGTGGAAGAGATAGGCTACAAGTGGGTGGTTGGCAAGCTGGGCGCATACGAGAAGGGCTTCTTCGACGACGTGGACACACAAGACCGTTTCATCTGCTTCTCTGACCCATCAACATACGAAGACAACCCCGGGTGGCCGCTCCGAAACCTGCTCGTCCTCATGCGCCACCGCTGGCGGCTGAATGACGCGCAAATCCTCTGCTACCGCGATACCCATCTCCGTCGAGACCAGCCCAACTCCCTCATCCTACAGATCCGCTCCGAGCCCAGCACCGAGGTATCATCCACGGCGACCGAAGGGCCAAGCGCTCGCCCGAACGCACCTAAGCTGCCCAAAGTCACAGGCTGGGAGCGCACCGAAGCCGGCAAGCTGACATCGCGCAACGTTGATCTCTCCGAGTACATGGACGAGCGCAAGCTCGCCGACCAAGCTGTGGACCTCAACCTGAAACTCATCAAGTGGCGTATCGCACCAAGCATCGACCTAGACGCGGTCAAGAACGTGAAATGCCTTCTCCTCGGCGCAGGCACACTGGGGTCCTACGTCAGCCGGACGCTGATGGGCTGGGGCGTGCGGAAGATAACGTTTATCGACAGTGCGAATGTCAGTTTCTCGAACCCGGTGCGGCAACCACTCTTCACCTTCAACGACTGTTTGGGCGGTGGAGCGAAGAAAGCGGAGCGCGCCGCTTCAGCTTTGGAAGAAATCTACCCCGGTGTCGATGCGAAGGGATATGTGATGGAAGTCCCGATGCTGGGGCACCCGATCACAGACTCCGCAAAGACGAAGGAGAATTTCGATCAGTTGCAGAAGCTGATCGATGAACATGATGCTATCTTTTTGCTCATGGATACGCGAGAGAGCAGATGGCTACCCACGGTGATGGGCAAGGCTGCGGGCAAGATCGTGCTGAACGCCGCGCTGGGCTTCGATACATATGTGGTAATGCGGCACGGGCTGAAGCCTACACCGAACCGCACACCAGACCGCGAAGGCGAGGTGGAATTGGGATGTTACTTCTGCAACGACGTCGTTGCGCCCGCTGATGTGCGTTCCTCTTCCCTTATCCCTACCCTCCTCCCCTCATCCGTCTCTTCTAAGTCATTTTCTCCAATACACTGACACAAACAGTCCCTGAGCAACGCAACCCTCGACCAGCAATGCACCGTCACCCGCCCCGGCATCGCCCCTCTCGCATCCAGTCTGCTCGTCGAGATGCTAGTCTCCATCCTGCAGCACCCGTCGCGCGCCCGCGCAGCACCCCCTCCACCTCCAGGCTCCGCACCCGTACCTCCTCCAGCAGCCGAACCTTCTCATCCCAGCTTACCACCCCCATTCACCCACCCCCTCGGCACAATCCCGCACACAATCCGGGGCTACCTCTCCACCTTCAGCAATCTGCAAGTCACCGGCCAACCATACTCGTGTTGCTCGGCATGCAGCGACGTGGTGATAAAGGCGTATGAGGCGGATCCGTGGGATTTCGTGCAGCGCGCGTTGAATGAGAAGGGGTGGGTGGAGGAGATGAGTGGTTTGAAGGAGGTGCAGAGACGGGCTGATGAGGCGGCGGGGGATTTGGAGTGGGATAGTGAGGAGGAAGGGGGGATGGATGAGGAGGGTGAACTGTTGTGATTATAATGGAGATGGGACGGCGTTTGGGCGTTGGGAGATGGGAGGGTAACGAAAGTATCGTTTGAACGAGCCATGAATGAATAGACCCTTTCTTACCAATAACCTCTTCGGCAGCGCGGAACCTGCGAGAATGCTTTCACATCTCTTTCAACGGCACAGCCGTCCCATCAGCATAGACTCTCTCCGGCTGCCCCAAAACCCTCATCCCCTTTCCCTCCCCACCGGAAACTCTCCACCACCATTCCTTGATTTGATCCCTGAGCCTCGTCCGTCCATCCAGGCTCGTCCTAATCATCTGCCCCCACGCATGTGAATTGTCCGGCCACACTCTCTTCCGGTCCAGCTGTTTGTCCGCCGGCCCAGTTGGTCCATCGCCAAACTTTTTGAATCCAACAAGACTTTTCTGTCTTGAGTCGTCTGCGGGATAGGACGCGTCGCCCCAGTGCCCGTTGAACAACAGCCATCCTGGTGCTGGCGAAGAGGCGTCCAGAGCCTCGAAGCGACGGGCAGCCGGGTCGTAGGAGTAGACACATGACGTGAACAGAGGATCGTACGCAGGGCCGGCTTTGCATTGGTCGACGAGCAAGAAGGGGAGGTCGGTGTTGAAGTTGGGAATCGTGTGGTCGATGTTGCCTTGCCGGGCGTAGATGGCGTGCGACCCTTTGGCGATATACAAGACTGGCTGGAGGCTGTCAGTGCGGTAGTGCATGGTTTTATTGTAGACTGACTCGGGCTCCGTTCTTCTCGAGCGCCCTGAAGGTGTAGGCTTCGCCGTTTGCGTGCTGTGAAAGCCAGACTTTTTTCGGCGTGCCGTTCTTGAAGCGGATCATGACGTGTTCCCAGTCGCCGACGTGGTTGCCTGTACAGCATCAGTGTCTGCATTTGCTGTGTTCTTCTCGCCTTGGAGCAACAGGGTGAAAACAGTCGACGCACCCAGATTCTTGCCCAACACTTCTCCACCATAATTGTACGCCCAGAAGATGAAGTAAAACACATCAACCACACCCTGCTCCTTCTCAACGACGATGATAGCTCCTGTATGTGCATTTCCAGCCCGGAGGTCTTCAACACCGTTGAGCCACTGCGGGTTCGAGGTAATATCATCGCGACTGGTGAGGTAGATTTTCTCTCCATCTTTGCACGTCTCGTTGAGCAGGTTCAAAGTTCCGAGATCAATCCTGGTATCAGAGACAGCTTTCCGCTCGACCATCGGCGTGGTATGGTCGAGAAAAGTGGCGAGATCCGTAGGCCAGTACTGATCATCGGGATGAAGATAGAAAATAGGCGCTGGCAAAAGTCAGTGAGTGACAGTCAGGCATTGACAACATCTCAATGTGCTGGGTGATCGAGAGTGCGGTCTAGGGGCTTGCAAGGCCTACAAACGTACCGTGGTCTCCAGCGAAGCGGTACTTGTCAGGTAATCCGTTCATGATGGAATATGACAAACAATGAGTGAGACGACAGGTTCAGTTAGTCCTCAGATGTGATTGCTCCAGCTTCTTGATGCGCTTTTGTACAGCTACTGGCGCTGATAGCAACATCAAGAATAAACAACAGCAAAGTGGAGGGAGTAATGTCGAGATTCTCGATGCATTGTTCGCTTTCTAGAGCAGTCCTCGCCTTCTCGCTCGTCAAGATCATCGCACCTGCCCTTCATCCATGACAGCATTTGTCTACCTCCACACTGCAGCAGTCGCAATCCAGCTGATCGCTCCTTCACATCTGGACTGTTTCCAGCGGCCAGGTGCAAATGGCAGCTGCCTCGAACTCGCGCATTACGAGCTTCTAGTTGTAGGGAAGACTCGGTAAGATTTCGTTTGTCGAGACAGTGATAACGTTATGATTGGTCGTTTGTTTGCGGTGCACAAAACGTGGTGAAATGATTCGCGGGGTGGTGGATGGAAAGGGTCACAAGACCGATAAGGTTTGTGACGAGGTGTTGGATCGCGACTGGCGAACAGACAACATGGGCTCGATTCTGTCAACTGTCAGTGGTGTTGTGTGACAGTGTCGCCTGTCAGTCAGTCTGAGGGTGTGTAAGAAAAAGAATTGTTTGGACAGGGTACGAGATGTTAAGCATGTCGTGCGTCAGCGAGCACGCATGGGGAATTAGGGAACTGCATCTTGATTGGCCATACATGTCATTGGCTAATGGTTCTCATGATGCTCATTATGTCGGCTGCGCTCGAGTCAGCCGTCTATGCCTCTATTTTACATAGTTTTGATGCGACCTAGCCGGACGTGTCTGTTTTCCTAGCTTCTCCACATGTGCGCACTCAATCCAACGACGCAGCTTGGTTCGCGTACAAGACCTCAACAACGCTGTTCAGCTTCTCGATCGTGCTGAGCGCAGCATCGTAGCCCTTGTCGCGCTCCGACTCGTCGTATACGATCAGGCACCCTGCGCCCTGGTCCAGCACTCCGATGATGACCTTGTCGAGGATCATCTGGGAGAGCTTGCGCTCGACTTGTACAGTGTCAAGCCCGACAACCTTGGCAACGTGATCGATCTCGACTCGACTGTACGGCTCGATGACCTTGATCAGGTTCTGCTCCAGCATGTTGTCGTAGAGGCGTCGGAGATGGCTTGTGATGAAGCGGTCGCTGCCCAGCTCCTGGCGGTATTCGGTCAACGCGGTCTCGTACTCCTCCAGACTGCGGTTTGTATGTGCGCGCGCGACAGCCTTCATCGCGTCTAAGCGCTTTCCTGCGTACTTGACAGCGTGCTTCGAGGTCATGAGTGTGTTGACGTCGTCGCCGAGGTTCAGCATGATCTTGCAGAGCAGCATGTACTGGAGCGCCGATGTAGCCTTCGCCTCCTCATCTTGTGAGTGGTAGCCCTCCATAGCCTCGATGAAGTACGAGAAGGATGTGTTGAAGTCGCCGTCCTCTGCGTGCAGCATACCACTCTGCATGTCCAGACCGGCCTGCAGCAGCGGCGGGGTGTATACGGATGCGGCCGATGTTCGTGCGGATGTGAGGGCGGCGCGGCCCTTGGGGATGTTGCCGAGGGCGTGGTAGACTCGCGACTCCAGCAGCTGCACCTCCACCAGGACCAGCTTGTCGTCCAGGCGCTTGAGCTCCTTCAGCAGGCTGTTGATGAGTGCCAGGGCCTCGTAGTACGACTGCTTGGCCATGTACAGCGACACGAGGCGGGTCTCGAGATTCTGGCGCAGGAAGCCTCTCCGCTCGGAGACGGCCCACTCTATGCATGACTTTGTAACGGAGATCTGGGTGTCGGTGGTGTTGGGGATGGATGTGAAGAGGTCGAGGAGCTGGCGGACTAAGAATCATCAGCATAAAAGGGATGAGTAGGTGTGGCATCAAGTACCCAGCTTGGATGTCTTCGCCTTAGCAAACGACGACAGCACCGAGCGCGCCTGTCTGACGAGCTCCTCCAGGGCGTCCACCTTCTTCTGGTCGCGGTACAGCTCGCCTAGTGACACGAGAGCCGTCTCGTAGTGCTTGATGGCCGTCTCGTTGCTGCCCGGGTCCTGCGAGAGCACTTCCTGGTAGATCTTCTCGGCCTTTGCGGGCTCCGTCTTCGCGAGCTTCTGCGCCTCTTCTATCCGCTTGCCGGTGTCTGCGACGGCCATGATGGGAGGACGGTGTGTGGGCGAGGTGTATGTGGTGGGTGATGCAGTGGGGGGACGTATGTGTGGGCGATGGGATGCGATGTGGCGGGTCGATAGCCACTACGACAGTAGTCTTGGGTGAGGCAGCTCGCGTGGAGGCATCGACATCACTGAGATGCGGCGGAAGGTGCTTGGCGCCCCACCATCCACGCTGTCGCCGATGCGGCCTAGGGTCTGACGTCCAGCGCCATCGACTACTGTCGTAGTAGCAACGACTCGGCGAACCTCACTCTTTGTGAGGACACAGTTCTAAGGGTTCGGCGCATCGCTGACAGCTGCTCATCGCGAACCATAGCGCGCCAGCATACTCCATGGACAATCGCGCTCGTGTTAGACGCTGGTGTGACGCTGCTGGGACGACGGGCGGTGATGGGCCGCTGAGCTGGCAACCGCGCGCGCTCCAGCGAATGACGTTCCTCCCCGGGTCCGTGGCTGGCGTGTTTGTAAACAACCGTGCAGCGCCCGTCAGTACATAGCGACTGCTGCCGCCCGGGTTGATCGCGACATACAACGCATCCATCCACACTCACGATTTCACGACCCCGTATAATATACCCCCGCGCTGGACCGCCGACCCACGCACGACGTACGACAGTAGTCTAAGGTCTACAGTTCGCTGCACTCCCTGCATTGCTCGAGTTTTGGTCAAGGCGCGCCCTGTGACCATCATCGATACCTTCGCATTCCATACTCCCTACTGCGGCAGTAGTCTACGACTTAGTCGAGTCCAGACGCAATGTCGACCATGGAGCGCGAACACTCTCAGGACCGCGAGCTCGTCCGCCACCACGGGTCGTCCTTCTCCTCTATGGATCGGACCATTCCCATGTAAGTTGACCGCACGTAAACAGCGGTAGACGTGCGACTGACAGGCCATGCAGGTGGGATAGCGCAGACCCCGACCGCGCACCGCCGCCGCTGCCCTTGAACCCCGGCTCGCCTACACTCACCACTCGTCCCAACACATCGGCCGCGATAATGCGCGCAGCTAAGGCACTGGAGGAGAAGGCCCGGGAGAGCCTGCCCACCAGCTCGTACACAGTGAACCCCATGCCGGGGCGGTCGCCCGAGCGCTCGCTCGTCAAGGGCAACCAGCACAAGCGCATGCAGTCGTTACAACCCAGCAGCGTCCGCGATCTCCGCAGCTATCTTGACACACACAAGTCGCCAGACCGGTCGCCTGAGCGCCCCAAGACACGAGACGGCTCGCGTGGGCGCGAAGCTGAGAAGGACTACTTCGGAAAGGATGAGAACTCTAGGTTTGGACAGTTTGGCACGCCATCGCCATCTTCCTACGACTTCACACACACGCCCACCATTCGTCCCAGCACACGGGCGATCCTCGAGAACACCCCGCCTTCGGCCACCATGAAGGCGCTGCAGACCATGACTATTCCTCCGCATATCCTTGACCCTCCCCTCCAGGATATCACCAACTCGTCCACGCCCACACCAGCCGCTGGACAGCCTCTCGACTCCATTTCTACACAGCTGCTTAGCATCACAAATATCGTTTCGAGCCTGCAGAAGGACATGTCCCAGCTGAGCCGTCGCAGCAAAGACAACGCCACAGACCTCATCAGCTTGAAGGAGGCGACCAACAGCCGCGATGAGGATATCCGCCAGTCGTTGAAGGACCTACTCAGCACTATGAGCGAGAAGCAGAAGGCGGCTGCCGCGGCTGCAGCTGCTATGCACGAGGCCCGGTCTACGCCACTGAACCTTCACGACCCTCACATGACACCCACAAAGCAGTTCACATTTCCGCACATGTCATCGCCGGGTGCGTGGGCAGACGAGAGGATGGGTAGTCCGAACCCATACTCAGTCGAGGGCGCCGCCAGTGTCGCTATGCTGGAGAAGATCATCCGCGAGATGGTCACCAAGGATGGCCAGGAACGCTTGATTGCGAGTCTCCAGGTCATCGTCGACAAGGCCAACGGCGACACAGCGAAGAAGGTCTCTGAGCTGGTTGAGTTTGTCAAGTCGGGCTCGGCTGCCAGCAATCTCGCCCCTCCGGGTTCGGCCTCTTTTCAACCCTCTCCCGGCTCCGGCGCACTCACACGCACATTGTCTGACGGGTACTCGCAAAACTTCAACAGCCCCAAGGCCACCGACTTCGTCAGCGATGAGATGCTGAAGTACCTTCGTAAGATCAAGGACAGCGCTGCTGAGAACGGCTGTGTGACCATGGCGACGAAGACGCTCGTCCAAGAGTTGCGTGGTGAGGTCCTCGGGATGGGTCGTGAGCTGGCACGCAAGATCGAAGAGGCCGAGCAGGCCAAGGCTGATCAGCCCGAGCAAGCCACACAAGAGATCAATGCCATCATTCAAGAAGGCCTCGACGACCTGAAGGAGCACATGGATAAGGTCATGCGCGAGCGCCGGCGGCAGTCAATGTCTTCGGTCGTAACCCGCGGCACTGTCGACAACAACGAGGTCTACGACGTCGTGAAGCACGCGCTGGCGGAGCGCGGTCTCGACGAATACTCTGCGCAGGGTGCACCTCTCGACAAGGAAGCCATCGTTGCTGCTATTCGCGAAGCCTACGACAGCGTCGAGATGAAGCCCAACGTCGAGATCCAACAATTTGGTCTAGAGCGCGACGAGATTCTGCAGTGCCTGCGCGAAGGACTGCAGGACTACAACGGCTCCGGTGCGGTCTCGAGAGAAGAGATCGCCGACATTGTTCAGGACAACCTGGCGCAACTGCGTCTGCCGCCTCCTGTGAATGAAGCGAACGAGATGCGCGAAGAGATCCTCATGGCTGTTCGCGACTCCCTCGAGGAGTTGAAGCCAACTCTCGTCTCTCAACAGCCTCAGGCTGATGGTCTGACTCGTGACGTGCTACTGGATGCTATCAAGGAGGCTCTCTCGACCCACGAGTTCGGACCACAGGAAGTCGAGATTCCTCAGGAGGCGTTGTTCGACGCCGTCAAAGCTGGCCTGGAAGCATCCCAGCCAGAGGTCGACGCGAACAATGAGGTGGTTGTGCAGCGTATCCAGGCCCTTGTGGAGAGCATGCACTCCGAGTTCAAGGACTACTCGGCAGCCAACGGACGTGATACCGAGCAAGTCTTGGATGCGATGCGTGACGGTCTCGACAAGCTAGGCGCTGAGCTGCAGGGCCACTTCGACAAGGCGCCCGACGCTGCTTACCATGATGCTATCATCGACAGCTTCCGCGTCGAACTCGACAAGCTGCGCGAAGACGTGCAAGGATACGTTGCTGAGGGCCCTCGTGGAGATCAGGAATGGAGCCGCGGCGACATGGTGACCTTCATCAAGACCGAGCTTGAGAACCTCCACGAAGGCTTGAGCGCCAAGCTTGCTCCCGGATCCGGCGACAAGGAAGAGCTGCTCGCTGCACTGAAGGCGGGCTTCGATGAGATGAATTCGCAGGTCGCTTTGCGCAGCGAGGATGCCGACTCGAACGAAGACATCAACGAAGCCCTCAAGCACGAGTTCGATCAGCTGAAGGAAGTTATTCTCGGTGACACTACCGGCCACAAGAACGATATCCTCGAGAAACTTGAAGCTGGATTTGATGGACTGCAAGTCGGCCTCCGCGAAGCCACCGCTACATCGGGATCGAATGACGATGTTCTCGCTGCGTTGAAGGAGGAGTTCGAGCATCTGCGCGAGACACTTGGTGCCTCCATCGTCAAGTCTGGCGGCGCCGACAAGGACGACATTGTTGACGCTGTTCGTGAGCTCTTGGATGGGCACCGCGCAGCCAATGATACCGCCTCCAAGGAGAACGTCACCACTCTGCAGGCCGATCTTGAAGCGCTGAAGGAATCGCTAGGTGGCGCACTCATTCCTGCCAACGACAGCGAGAAGGCGGAAATCTTGGATGCCATCAAGGTGACTCTCGAGGAGATCAAGACATCCTCTGGAGGAGCAGGCGTGAACGAGGAGCTGCTTGAGGCTTTCCGAGGAGAGCTCGAACAGATCCGCCAGTCCGACGGCCTCACCCGACAGCACGGTCGCGCCGATACTGAGGAGGTACTGGAGGCTGTGCGTCTTGGGCTTGATGACCTTCGTTCGCACCTCGAGAAGAAGCTGGATGGCCCTCGCGACGGCTCTTCGTCTAGTGAGATCGTCGATGCTCTCAACGAGGGTCTCGAAGGCTTGCGTGCAGACCTCACTAAGCTGAACAGCAAGCCTGTTGATATGACTGTCTCGTACGAGATCCTGGACACTCTCAAGGAAGGCATCGCCGCTCTCCGCGAGGATGTCGCTCTTCTTAAGGGTGCTGCCCCTGCGGCAGCACCTGCAGCCGCACGCGAAGTCGAGGTCGAAGTCGAAGTCGATGCTGTCCCGACTGGCAACGAGATGGTGCTTGCCGATGCTCCTAGTAATGGACCGGCTGGCGAGCGGGAGATTGTCGACGAGCCACCAGCTGCACCAACGACGGAGACAACCGAGGAAACCACAAGCCGCGAAATTGTCTCTGACTCAACCCAGCGCAATGATGTCGATAAGATGGAGTTCATCTTGTCTCAGATCCACGCTAAGGTCGAGGCTATGGACGCCAACGCCCAAAAGTCTGTCCCGGCTGCTGATGCAGCTGCAGCTCCAGGCATTGTCATGAAGGACGACCTCGTCTCTATCGAAGCGATGCTCAAAGAAGTTCAGGCGGCCGTTGTTATATTGCAAGAGCGTGATGCTCCCCCACCGGTCCTCGAAGGCATTGCCAAGAAGGAAGACACTGACGCCATCGAGACTCTCGTCGCCAACACTAAGGCCAAGATCGAAGAGCTCGTCTTCCCCGACCCCGCCACTGCTGTCACCAAGGAAAATCTTGAGGATGTCGAACTGGTTGTGCGGACCACTTCTGAGGCTTTGGATGCTTTGGCTAAGAAGTTTGAAGAGGAGGGCGCGACCAAGACCGATGTGACTGTGGTGCAGGTCATTGCTGACGACATCAAGAGCGCTCTTGATGAGATGAAGGCCGCGAAGCCCGACGATGAAGAGAATCCCAAGGCAACCAAGGCCGACGTCGACGCCGTCTCTCTGCTGGTCGACGATCTCAAGGCTAAGCTCGATGACCTCAAGATCCCAGATCCCGATGAGATCCCTTCCAAGGCCGATATGGAGCAGCTCACTGGTCTCATCCACGAGTTCCGCGATAGTCACGAGAAGATGAAGGACACGTACGAGGAGGACATTCTCAAGACCGCAAACAATTTCGATGACCGCCGCAAGGAAGCTGAGTCTGTCGTCGAGACAATCACTGAGGTCAAGACCGCTCTCGATACCATGAAGGAGGAGATCCTCACCAACTTCAATGAGGGCGGGTCTATTGAAGGCTTGAAGACGTCTCTTACCACCCTTCAAGAGACCATTGGTACCAACAACGTCACCGCTGACGTCAAGGAGCTGATGGAGACTTTGACTCGCGAGTTTGAGCGAGCTCACGGCTCCATTGAGGGTCTCCAGAACGATCACTCCGAGAAGTCTGCACTCCACCTTGAGAAGCACGATGAGATCAAGGGTGCCATTGTCGCCGACTTCACCGAGAAGCTCGAGGACAAGTTCAACACCTTGATGGCCAAGTACGATGATGCGCAACTTCTGGCAGATGAGCAGGCACGCGTCATGAAGGAGAAGGCTGAAGAGCAGGAGAAGATCCTCGAGACCACGAAGGCGATGGCTGATGAGCTGCGTCTGACTATCGACACACTCGGTGCGACCATCGCCGGCATGAACGAGCGCTTCGAGGAGCACCAGACCAAGCAGGGCACCGACTCAGCCACTGCTTTCGAAAAGCTGGACAGCTCACTCGAGAAGATTGACGGTGCTGTCGCCAAGTTCGAGGAGCAGAAGGCTGAAGACAAGTCCGAGCACTCTCACACTCGTGACGAGCTCAAGAACATCGAAAACATCTTCATCGGTCTTCAGGACGAGATTACCGAGCACAACCCCAAGTTCATGATGGCACTTCGCGAGATCGAGGCTCTTGTCAAGGCACACTACGACCACGCTCAGAAGTCGAAGGAGGAGGCTGATGAGCATACCCGAGCTATCAATGAAGAAGCCAAGGCACGATCTGTAGAGATTCAAGAGCACTTCGCCAACCTTCCTAAGCTCCTCCCTGCTCCGGCTCCCGAGCCTGAGAGGTACGACGACGCGCCTGTACACGAGAAGCTCGACAAGCTGCTTGCTATTGAGCCTACGGCAACTTACGACGATGCGGTTGTCCATGAAAAGCTCGACAAGCTCATCGGCCACGCAGACGATGCGAGCAAGGCAGCTGGTCAGCTTGAGCGCTTGGACGAGATCCACGCTCAAGTCAAGATGACAGCTGTTGAGGTCAGCGACTTCGTTGCCAAACAGACTCAGCTCACTCTTGAGGGCAACGAGTCGAAGGAGCGCGAGGCGGAAGAGCTTGCCCTTCTCGTTGAGCGCCGTTCTGCGCAGAAGGAGGCGCTCGAAGCCGACCTCGAGAATCTCAAGACTGAGAAGGGTGCCTACAAGGAGCAGCTCTACGCCGAACTCGATGACCTTAAGGCCGAGAAGGAGCATGTCCTGCAAGAGCTGAAGGAGGAGAAGGCTCGCGTCATGGCCGAGCTGAAGGAAGAGAAGGATCGCGCTATGCAAGAGCTCAAGGAGGAGAAGGACTCCTTGCTCGCTATTGTTGCTTCTCTTCAGGCCGAGCGGGAGAATCTCGCCAACCAAAAGGTTCGCTTGACTGGTGAGGTGTCTTCCCTCCACACTGCGCTCGATATTCGCCGCGAAGAGTTGCACATGATGGACGCTAAGGCAGATGCCATGGAGCGTCGCATCCTGAACAGCATCATGGATCACTCTCGTGCACTGATGATCGCGAAGGGCTCCAAGGCGCCTAGTAAGCAGAAGAAGCGCATGAGCGTTGACGGCGAGACGGAACGCGCATTGCCACCAAACGCGACCGCGAAGGCTGTCAACATGGCTCTCAAGCCACGCCCTGCCATTCGTCGCAGCGCACCGAACAGCTCCGCTGATCGCCGTATCTTCTCCCTGAGCCAGATTAGCGGCAATGCTGCTCCCGTAGCGAAGACCCACCTCGCACCTGTCGCGGCCAACAGCAACAGCGGTATCAAGCGTGCCCACTCTGTTAAGACCAACCCTCGCAAGACATCTTGGGGTGCTCGCCCCAGTACTGTTGTCGCCAACAAGGAGAACGCCCCGCTGATTGAGGAAGCCGAGCCAGATGCCGAGAACCAGGCCCCCGGATCCGTTGCTCCTTCTATCGTTGCGGATGACGTGCGGAGCGAGGCGGGTACCGAGCGTCGATACAGTGTCGCCAGTGAGTCTCAGTACACCGAGAGTCACGCTGAGGGCGAAGTGCCCGGCGATGATGGCCGCTCAGTCTACGGCAGCGAGTACACCTACGGTTCCGGCTCATACATGACGGGCAGCGATCTTGACCGCCGGACATCGTACGGATCGCAAGCCACTCGCTCTGTCGCTCCTACGGAGAGCGCCATCGAGGGTGCTTCCGATTCCGAGTCCGAGTCTGAAGAGGAAGAGGATGATGAGGGCACAGAGAAACCAGATGGCTCGGAGATCTCTGGCGTCACAGGATCTGAGGTGTCTGATGTGACAGCCTCGGAGGTCTCGGAGATGCCCATGCCCACCGAGTCGGCCATCAATCGCGCCGTAGCTGCGGTCGCGGAGGAGATGAAAGAGAATCCTAAGAACTTCACACCCACGGACTCGGGGCTTGGTACAGAGTTGCCTACTGCAGCTTTAGAGCAAGGTTCGTTGGTCGACGCTGACTACTTCCGGAGAGCGGCGGAGGAGGAGAGCGTTATGGGTAGCACTGTTGGCTGAGCCCGAGTGGGTGTGAGATGGAATCAAACGAACGAAGTCCATGGTATGAGGGAGACACTCTGGATGAGCTATCATGACGCCTGCTGTTATGCAAGACCTCGACTCGCTTTTTGGACGCTTGGGACATCACTCGCTTCGCGGTTTGAGCATTTTGATCCACTCATTGAAGGGCTTGAGTTGGTGTTGCTGATTGACTGGCTGGTAGTGGTAATTCGGAATGTTTGCTGGGGACATGGACTAGCTGGGAGGGAAGGGGACGTAAGGGTTTCTTGTACGTACATAGGTTCTGGCATTTACTATTGGGGGGTCAAAGGTGTCTGGGCAAGGGAATCAGGATCATGTTTCTGGGGTTGGGGTACAGGTCGGGTACATAGGCGCAATGCAATCGTCTTTATTCATCCACTCTGTGCATTACATCTGTGGTGCGGCAGGTTCCTCGGATCGAAGTTCCTCATGCTGCCAAGTGAAAGCGAAAGCAAGGCTGTTTGGCTGCTCTTGCGCGCTAGAGATTGCAGTGCAATGTTGCTCCCGAACGCACCGATTCGGACGAGCTTTCGAGCGTGTCCCCGGCGCTAGGGCTTGCAGTGCAAGAAGTTAGCGGACACTCTTCTCACTGGTCACTCGCCTAGTCTGACAGGTGGACCTCTTGCGAGGCTGTCTAGCGCGTCATGGGCGCTAGAGATCGCGGTGCAAGTCTCTGCTGCAAGAGCAATGGGAAGCTCAATTTTCTCAGTCCAGGGTACAATTGGTGGGAATGTAGGGGCTTTTGTTCTGCTTTCTCTAGCGCGGAAGAGGCGATGCACAGTGGACGTTCAGCCTGGTCGAATTTACGTACTTATGTAGGTACCCATGGAGTCGTCTTTCCACAATCAGGCCGACTTTTCCGAGGGTTTGAATCGGCATTGATTCTTTCTCCTGATCTTGAGTCTGTTCATCAGGGAGCTGGTTACCGACACAAGAAGGCTGCTGCTTGTTGTGCCGCGCTAGAGATTGCAGTGCAAGTATCTTAACCTAGGCCCGGGCCGTAAGCATCTCCTACATGCTACGAATTGCAGTGTAAGAAGCTAAGACGCACGCCTTGCCGCTCAATCTAACGGGTGGACCGCTGGCAAGGCTGTTCGACGGCTCTTGGCCGCTAAAGATTACAGTGCGCCATGAGAAAGTGAGTGGAGGTGCTTGGACTTGAGCGCTCTTGAAAGCAGTAGGATTATCGCCACACTTGGATGTGTAGAGTTGAAGGAGAAGCTTCTGACGCACCTAGGTACAGTTCTGGAACTGTATTTGCGTCTCTGGCTTTGGTGACGGATTTGAACTTCGTCGAATCATTGATGTTGGGCTGCAAGGCTGTGTGACTACTGCTCCGCGCTAAAGATTGCAGTGCAAGCCTGAGGCGAGGGAAGCGGGTCAGTCATTACCTGACGAGCTGCAGGGTTGTGTGGGTCCGAGACTAGCTGACAGGCTGCGAAGGTGTCTTTTGCGCTAGAGACTGCAGTGCGCTCACCCATTCGTCGGAAATCTTGCGCCCATAATGGGAAATCAGGCTCACACATTGGACGTATAACAACAGCATAGAAATATCGAAAAGCAAAGGAGAGAGGGCCGAGCAGCTCTTCCCTCACGCTAGGGATTGCAGTGCAATGTGGCCCCATCATTTTGTCTCAGTGCCAGTAAACTCGTCATTTCAGCCGCGTAGCCAGGCTGAGTACACACGAGGTTAGCTAATCCAACTCCTTCGCGCAAAAGATCGCATTTGAAATTCGCGCATTATACCATCATGTCAGCCGCCTCCTGGGTTGACACATTGCCATACATAAGGTGCTGCTATATCTATTGATGTTAGATCGTAAGTAACAGGCCCTTTATACGCATGCAACAGCTTTCAGCATTTCGCTATCTCACATAGTAGCTTCCTCATGCCAAGAATGAGTCCGTGATTTTGGTCTGTCCAGACTGCGCCTGGATTGAAGGATGGCGGCAGGGTCATTTGCTTGCTCTTCCGCGCCGGGTATCTTATTTCAAGGTGATCACTCTACTTAGTCTGTCAAGTTCTCAGATTAAAAAGTAATAGTCTTGATTAGATTGGTAATTCATCGATACGCTCGTCAGGCCCGAGGTCTTCTAGCTGCTCTTGTACGCTAAGTACCGGTGTACATGCCGCGTCATTTTATACAGAAAAAGAACGGGCTGTAGAACGCTACCCAAACACTCTATCTTCCAGCTAAAGAATGCGGAGTAAACGTCGTGAATGGATGTCGACTGCGACTCAGGCTTCTGCGGATTACCCAGTCAATGCCAGACTTGTGATGCGAAAATGGACGCATCGGTGCTAGCATCGACCAAGATAATTACGCGAGCACAGTCGGTGCACAGGCTTGTCTAACTTGCGCGTGGCCTTGCAGTCTCCTCTCCTCGGCGGTCAGGCGGGATCTTGTTTGTCAAGACACACTCTTGCTGGTAATCGACTCAAAGGCCGTTTGGCTGCTCCTCTGCTCCGATGAATGCAATGCAATATCCATGCCTAGGTGGACGAAGTTTTCTGGTTGGCTTGCGGTAAATCTCGACCGAGACCAAGAATACTCGTAGCTCCTTAATGTCTCATACACATTGGAAAAGGGATGGTTTGACATCTCTCTCTGTGTACTGGCTTTCTGCATTCCATTCTCGGGCTCCAGGTCGGTGGTCACAGATCAGACTTGTCTTTGCGGCAATTGGTGGCGTGAGATGCAGCGATAGTCATAGCTCTCGATAGGAAAAGGCGTTGATCCCGAGTAGATGCTGCAGAAGAAGTCTGGATACTGTTGCAATGGTGCCAGATGTTCGACGGCCTCTTTACTAAATGTGATCTTTGGTAGATGCGCGCCCCATCCGCACGCGATTTGCGTGTCCTTGTGCAATGAGAAGCTTTGTATTGACAGTGACAATCCTAGTATGTCAGTTTTCCCAAATAAGAAGGGGATAGATTTGCCGGCTGATCAACTGACATCTCGAAGTAGGAATACAGCGTATCTGATGCGGGGTTACCCCGTTCGTCGAGAGGATGTAAGGAATCAGACATCATGGTATTAGTGCTTCCTTCCTTATTTACAATGCTAAACTTTGCCCAAATAGATGTCTGTTTCATGGCGTGTAGGATTGGATTCAATGCCGTTGATGCAACGCGGTCTTTGTCGCTCAACCATCGCAGCCAGGTGATAAGTTTCTGGACAGCGGTAATGGCTATGTCCAGCGCATCTCCTTGAGATGATGGATGGACAGCCACGGGGAGAAGCACAGAAAGTGCTCGCAAAACATAATGAACGAAGCTCCACCAGGGTCCAGATTGGAAAAAGTCCGTAGCGGGTCGATCGGAAAGCAGTCGAGTCAAGCCAAGGGCTGCATCGGTACATTCCCTCGTCGGCAGACCATCGATCCGCGGTCTTCCGGTATCGCACTGCGTGTCGGGGTAGCTACATGGGCGTGTTACCAGAATCATTGCGTCGTGCCAGCTGAGATTCAGCAGCAGAGACTCGTGTGTCTGGACAGACTCGTGAAGTTTAGACAAGTCTTTCTGTAGAATAGAACGCCAGCTATCTTTTTGCGACCCTGAGTAACGTGTTCCATGTAAGTTCGCGCTTCGAATCGCTGAGAGCGAGATAATGGTAAGCTGTGCCGCAAGCCAGGGGTACGATTGACTGTCGCGTGGGTGGTCTCGCTGAGGGCTAGCGCATTCCTCGTTTGGGATGGTCGTGGGACGCTGAAGAGCGGACGAAAGCACATAATCGAGGTATCGAAGGCTCCACCACGTACGTGTGAGCATCTGACGTTTGGTGCTATCCTCTGCATCCGGCGTTGGCGGAGAATGCATCTGCAATGCGATGGCAAAACGAATGGCGCATCCAACTGCAAACCATGCCCTGACAACTGTTAGCTGTAGTTCCGCGCGCTTCTCAGCTCAGCTCTGTTACCTCTCGGTATTTCCTATGACGAGATGATAAGTCGCAATGAGCCCGGCTGTCTGCGAACCATAAGCAACACTTCAAAGCCGCCATTTCAACAGCTTACCTGCACAACGGCAATGTCGGGGTTTGATGCCCATGTCGGCGACGCTTGAGAGTCCAGTAATTGTAGGGCTCTGGACATGTAGACTTGATGCTCCAAAGAGTCATCCGTAATCAAACACTGCGCATCATTGACGAGTAGTGCGTATTGCGCACCAATAGCGAAGACCAGGTTCATAATTGCAAGACATCGGCTTGGGACAGCATCTGCATGTGTGTGATATCCCAAGAGCTCCGTTTCGAAGTCAGGAGACAATATCGGCAACCACTTGTGCATGCCTTCGCGATAGTGCTTAAACAAAGTTTCAGCGACCAGAAATGATGGAAGATCCCCCGAATTGACCGGAAAATACGGTGCGGTGCAGTTCTCGTCAGGATACAGGGTCTTGACGTCGAAAACTCTGTTCAGTTCCGGTGGGATACATGTCGACGCTGTTTGTGTTGTAAGATCTGCCACTTCGGCTCCAATCGGATGTGGTTGTTGTATGGGACTATCGCAGCCCATTGGCGAGTCTCCAATTACATTCACTTCAAGTGGCTGAGGGCTCTCGCTGCCTTTCCGTTGTTGAGGTTTCAAGCTGAGTCCACTATCCTGGTCGGTCTGGGTCGACGAGTTCAAGATCGTTGGTAGCGGAACCTCGCTGGGTGAAGCGGTTTTCCCATTCTGATTGGCCTGGTTCGATTGAATCTCGCCCTCTGGAGTAGTTCCATGCGAAGACAGCGCCTCGTCGAGCAGTGACAGATCCGCGGTGTTCTCTCCGATCTTGACTGTGTCAGACGCTACATTGATCTTGTGAATTCGTACGGACCTCTTGGAAAACTTTATCGATTTTCGTTCTCTCTATATCAGTTACTGTCAATCGGAGGTCTTTGGCAAGCGCGACCAAGGTTTCTTTGTCTTTAAGTAGACGGCCCTTGTTTAGCTTTCGTGACACGCCATAGTTGCACAAGACTTCGCCCTTGACACATACAGTGCATTGCGGCTTTTTGCCATCGCATTTGATTCCTGCAATCTTTGTGAGTAAATGTCATCGGCACAATCATTACAGCTGTCGGCAGCTGACTCTTTAATCGACAATGGTCGCACTATTATGATTAACAGACTGAATTCCATGAGGAACAACTTGTCATTTGAACTTACAGCAAGACCCACGTGAGTCCTTGGTTTTGGCTCCGCTTTTGGAGCTGCAGGATTCTGTCCATATGGCTTTGGAAGGAGCTTGCGGCCGTGATGGGAGTTGGCAGTAGTCGCGTAGCCGGTCGATACCATGGCACAGATTGATTCTCTTTGACGAGTCGTACGCGCAGTAAATTGAGACGCGGGGTCGGGGCGCTGGATGCTGCCCTAGTAGGCAGGAGTAGTGACAATTCAACGGCGGATCACGCACAGACATGCAATGGGCGCGTTGGCCGGACCAATGAGAAAGCCCAGGCCGGCGGGCGAACTCGCCAGACCAATGACCATTGTCGTGCATGCAGAATAAGGCTGAGTCTATAGAAGCACGCTGATTCGTCGGGCGAAGCCAGTCAGCAGGGGACCTCCCGCATCGCTATTCGCGACTGCTAGTGAGATTACTACGCCGATAACGTATCGACGTAGCACAGACCACGTGATCTTGCATACATTGCCGAGCGGTTCTTAATACTTAATATATTCTGGGCGATAGCCAACCAAAGGTACGTTTGCAACAGAGGCAGACGGCATGCTCGCGCAACAAATAGGAAGGTAGGAAGCAAACGCAAGAACTTCGTCTAGAGCAAATATCTCGCTGTATTATTGCTCTGTTGCCTACCGGAGATGCTCAACAGCATCGTATTCATCTCTCCAGCTGCTGCCTTTCCCGCTGGTCCCTCTTAACGCACCTGCTTTTCTCTTCATTGCTACCGCCATGTGGGGTGTGAGTTCATAGAGTCTCCATATTCCTAACGGTTCCGTCAACTATCGCCTGAAGAATTCGATTCGTATGTAACCCTCACTGATGCACCAGGGAAATTCTTTTTCACGGCTCACTTAACGTCCCAAACAATAGTCCAGCCCATGGTTGACGCCTTGCAGAAAGTGACTTAGCGCATCGATTGCCAGAATAGTAATTACTGGCTGCGCCAAGATCGTCAAAACCGCACCCACCTTATCCACCACAGGCAAACCGGAGAAGATGGTAGCCAGAGGCCCACCAAACGTGTGGCAGCTCCAACAAAGCATCAATGCTAGGTCCTGTAGCGGACCAGGCAACTTTTGCATCTGAAGAGCATTGAGATGCTGCGTGGTCAGTTGCACTTGTAAGTCATGGACGTCGTTGACCACTATGTCCGGCACAGCAGACATCTGGGAGGATGAGAGATAACGCTTGACCTTCTTCTGGGCCTTCTGCAACATGCTCTGAGGTTCAGACGCGACCATCAGCGGCTGCCGACAGTACGGACACAAGCCCGCCTCAGAGTCGACAGAAATGCTCATCCACAGTTTCAAGCACTGATCGCCAACGATGTGGTCGCATGGCCAGAGACGGATCGGATAACAATAATCGTGCTTGCACCTAGCCAGCCCATTCGCGTTGTATACGTTACGCATCAAAGGCATACTACGCGGAGGCGTGGATAAGAGCAGATCAATCAGGGTTTCCAAGCTCGCGAAGTGGGTGTTGCCAGGCCTGCACCGCTCACAAATGCCCTTAAGGATAGGAGTACGACAAATGCTAGGCAGGATAATAACAACTGTAGTACTGTCAGTCAATCTAGGATCACGATGCCAACCTGGTGCCTGGCCTTACTCTTTGATCATCTAGCAGAAGACCACATCAACAAAGCGACTGTTCTCCATCCATACAAGCCTTACTCTTGGATCACGATCTTCCATTTCCACGAAACGGCTGATCATGTGCTGCCATATATCCGCAGATACATCCAAGGCCCGTACGACATGCCGAGCCTGAGTCCAGGCTTCATCGCTTTCCTGATAAAAAGCAATACCCCAGATGACGCCAAGATCGTACGACAACACCAAGATCTCAATTTCTTCTTCTCGAACGATGTTCAAAGGGACCCAGTTCTCCTCTGAATTAGCTGGAGAAGTCAATGCGACCTGGTCCTCAGTCGAAGTTTTGGTCTCGTCTGCGATGACCTCAGCGCAAGCCGATTGCTGATAGCGTTATCGCTGGACCTTGATTCCATCGTGCTTTGGAGAAAACTCCAAGTTCCAGACGCGTTCCTCAGCATTACCGGTACCGTGATTTGGTGACTCCTGCGGGCTCTCCTGGGTAGTGTCGCTGCTTCTGACTGACGCTTGCTCTACAATCTGCGATGAAAAGGCTCCGGGTACTGGTGGAGTACTTGCAGGCGCATTTGTGTGTGCATCCGCGGATGACGATGGAACATCAGCCTCTTTGTCTGGCTGCATATGGATAGAGGTCCTAGATGCCGGCGTAAAGAGACGGGTAGGTGTGCTTGTAGAGAAACGACGGGGATGTTTTCGTTCGGTATCGGCCTGCTTTGAGGTGGCATTGTGGTCCTTAGTAGGTGCACGAGTGCGAGCAGAAGGACTAAGTCATCGAGATTCGTTCAGCTCGGTTGTCTTGGCTTTTTCGGCCTTCTGCGAATGCTGATAACGAAGTAGTACCATTAGTCTCTACACGGCTTCGCTGCATCAGTCGCTGACGCGGGTGAGATCGCTTCTAAGCATAAGAAGCAGCTGTACGCGAACTTGTGCGTGCATCTGTACTTAATCGAGGCCCGGAGTTTGACTCATCACATGGGGTGCGAAAGCACGCTGGCACAAGCAGCTCGTCTGCGGACACTTACAAGGCCCCAAATACCACGGGCCGCTCTTCAAATGGTGTTGCTCTTCTTATGGTGACGACGGCCCGCCCGTGAGATGTACTAGAATGCAGAAGCCGTCAGGGCTAAGACGATTGTTCAGAATTATTCGCGTTGATTCTGAGGATGAGCGACGAGGATCTATCGTCACGCGAGCCGTATTTCCTGACCGCTCAAAAGTGCAGAACGAGATATCAATGCGTCTACGAGGCGAGGGTGTTGGGAAATGGACTCGCAGCGCGTTCGGTGATGATTGCGGGGGCGTCGGCTGGCGCAAAGGCATTGCGTGGCTGTGCTGCGCGGCCTGCGCCTGCCGCGTGCGTAGCGCGATTTCGAACGGTTCACGTAGCATCCTTCGAGGAGGTAAGGATTGACTTACGCCCCGTGTCGCGATTCTCCCTGTACTTTTCCCTCACACTCTTCATACCTCGAGCAGTGCGATTCCAACGACATCACTTTCATCACACAAGATTGTCGCGATCTTGTGAAAGTACACCTCGTCGACCTCGGGAACCGAGCATTGCCCAGCCGCGCCACGCCGCCCGACTTGAAGAGGAGCACGAAAGCGTCAACTGACGACTGAACGCCCACTCTCTTACACTACACTCATCGCCGTAGTCGGAAACTCTCAGAAATGGACGCCAACAAGCAATACGTAGGTCTCTACCCTCACAATGTCAGACCGAGCTCCAACGCAGCTCTACGCACCTCAACACCATCTGCGCCACATGTCTCGGCTGGCATTATGACAAGTGTACATCAAGAATAGACCACTGACATCGACACAGGGCGCACCGCCGCAGTATCCTCAGTCGCCACCACCCGTCCACCAAGATGCTGGCCCATACAATCAGGGCGGCATGCAGCCATACCAGCAGGGCCCGCCTAGCAACGACTACTACGGCTCGCCCAACCCATACCAACAAGGCCCCGGCTACGGGCCACCACAAGGTCAATACGGTCCTCCTGGAGGGCAGTACGGGCAGCCGCAGCAGCAAATGTACTACCAGCAGGGCCCTCCGCCGCCTGGAGGCTACTACCAGGATGACAGGAGGAATCAAGGTAGCGGCAGCGGAGGCCTGTTCGCAGGTCTCTGCGCAGGTCTAGCCTGTTGTTGCTGCTTGGACTGCTTGTTCTAAGCGCAGACGGTGGTGTGGCGTGTGGTAGAGCTGGGACGGGCGCAGCTTGTGCGTGGGCAAGGCTGCGCTAAGGCAATACATACTCGATACTTCGCGCCTGCTGGACGGGTTAATACTTAATCCTGGTGGGTAAGAGGGATGCAGAGATGAACGGTTCTTTGGGTTTCCTTTGTCCATGGTCAGGTCTTCTTTTCATATGTGAACTTGGGAATGAATACAAGATTGGGTACCGTTAGCTCTCACATCATCGTGCAAGCACAAGTGGCACGCTCAGCTCACCTGGCAATCGCCATGAGTCTCGATCCCCCGGAGCGTCACGGTGAATAATCTGTTCCAGCTTTCGACCTTGCTGGTCTGCCCCGCACCTCCACATTCCAACCTTATCTTCATCATCCATCTCCAGTCGATCATGATAGCTGACGCAGCTTCTTCAACGGTCACGAGCCCCTTCCCAACCTCATGACATCGCTGTCCCTGACTATCGCGCTCATCAATTCCTGAATCGTAAGACATGCCCCACAGACGGCAGGAACAACGCCTCAGCCGCACGGGCTCCACTCGGCTTCCTGCTCCGCTCCATGACGTGCCGCGCTCAACAGCACACCGAACGAACTCACGATTGACACGCGTTGAGATCCACTGACGTGTGTTTCTATTCTCAGCTGTATGTCGTGTCTGGTGGCATTGAAGCGTCCACAAGTATAAAGACGCAACAGAAGGCTCACGAGACAAATCAGTTTCGTCACGAGCCTCCGAAAAGCCACCACAAAGAACAGCACCCATTGACACGTCCCTTCAGCCTCACGGGCATCAACACATTGCTAGCGGAGTAAACATCCTGCCTCCATACAACAGACCCACGAACCAGACTCTCGTGCAACGGAACGCTCCCGAGACCGGTGCACTTGCTAGTTTTTCTTTGTCCTACGGCGCACCCACCTCTGCTGTTTTCGGAGAAAACGTCGGAATTTCCGATCGCAACCGTACGTCAATCTGCAGGGAAACGCAGCTTGAGCTCGAAATAGATCTAACTTGCGGAAGACATAAGCCCTTTCGTTTCCTGGACGACATTGAAGCATCAGCATCAATCCCTCATAATACACCACCCGTCAACCAGCTCAAGACACATCACACCATCAACATGAAGACCGCTACCTACTTCGCCATTATCACTGCCGCCGTGCCAGCTGTCTTCTCCCTCCCTGCCAACGTGGTCTCGAGGCAGTTCAACTACACAGTGCCTTCATGCGGCGCAGCGACATGCCTGCCTTCGTCAAACCCTTCACTGAACGGCACATTCGTCGCTACCGGCGCGTCCAATGGTACCGCACCCTCCGATCTTGGGGCTATTTGCTCCCTCCCCCAAGATGATGTCACCCGTTATGTACAGACAGTACAGCCGTGCATCGACGGCACGCCGGGCAAGGTTTGCACTGCTGGAGCCATTTACCGTAGGTTTCCTCAGTACAAGATATGTTTTTACAGCTCACTAACAACCTCCAGAGTACAAGGACCTCCTGAAGGCTGAATGCACGAAGTCCAGCAAGGCAGTCCAGTGGGCCAAAACATCCTAAACATTGCCCTTTCCCGTCCAGCGTTTCTGCATCTACGATCGCACTACCATCCACGTTCCTTCAGCATCATACCGGAGTTTGGCATAGCATTTGCGCATTTACACACGAGACCATCACGCATGACGACGTGAAAACGCACGACGCGACTACATAATCGATAATGAATACACTCCTTAACACTCTCACACGCTTCTTCTTTCCTTCCATGTGTTCAACGCATACCATTTCAGCGATGACGGCGATAGCCAGCGGATGCGCAATTCACTGGCTGGCGTCGTAGCTCGGCTAGACAGTCTGCTTTCTCTCACCTCTGCTTCAGTCCGTTTGTTTATTGCATGAGGCCCACTTGCAGCATCAATCATACCTTCACTTGCGCATGACGGACGCTGAGCGGTACGCCGCAATCTTATACCCGCACATTCCATGCAAGACCTTCTTCCCCACCAAGCTCACGAGTTCGGCGGGGCCTAGCTCCTGCGCAATGGCGAGCACGGCAGATCAGCTCCCAGGCTGCACTGTGAGTAGGCGCATTCTCCCAAAAGACCTTCCACTGACTCTTAAAAGATACCTGACAAATGTATGACCAGTACAGATCAAGGCTGCGGCGGCGACCTGAAGTGCATCTGCAAAGTCGACAATCACCTTGGTACCAACAAGCTTTTCTCGAGCGACTGCCTGTTGAAGGAGTGCAGCGATGGGCACGGTCGCGAATGTAAGTTTGCACCAAACCATACTATGGCATCTGCTGACTGCGATAGCTTTCCTGAGAGACTACCTGGAGTTTTGTCGAGAGGCGGGCAGGTCTGGCCGGGATGAGATGCCCTGGGAGTGCGAGCCGTACCTTCCTGACGACGGCGAGATCGTCACTCGCCCATCAAGCTTTCTCGGTGCGCCGGCGGTGATCATATCGGTCAGAGGCCCGCCACCTTCAGTGGTGCCGGTCGTAACGTCAACTGCGGGCGTAGCGGCTTCGATGAGGTACCTTCGCCATCCGCAACCTCCGGCCCAAAGACGACCCTCTCGACTTCCGTGACCGGTACCGCCAGTGCCACTAGCAGCATAGACAGTACCGCACATCCTGTCATTACATCGATCATCTCCAGCGCCATTCCAGAAGCGACACCCCCTCCGCCAGAGCCCATCACCGTCACCTCGCACCGTCTCAAGCCCAGCGTCATTGGCGGTAAAGTAGCCAGCCTCCTCGCGCTCGCCATCCTCTGCGCAGGCCTCGGCTACTTCTACTGGAAGTCGAGCAAGCAGGCGAAGAGAAAGACACGAGAAGTCGCCATTCTCAGCGATAGAGTCAGTGGATGCGGCTTCCAGAAGTACATCGACGACCTCCTCGCAGACGGCAACAGCGACAGCCATGGGGACAGCAACAGCTCGACTGGCATGATTGTTTGGCAGCCTACGCCAACAGCAAGTGTGCAGGAGATGGTTGTGGGCTCTACGACTACGGCAGACGGTGTGCAGAGTCAGTTGAGCTCTGTCTATAGTGTGGACATTGCAAGGGCGTTCTGAAGAATATCATTATAGATCGGCGGAAGAAGAGGACGGATAGCATCGAAGGATAGTACCGTTCGGCTACTAATGCGACGAGGAAAGGGGCTTTTTATTCTTTCCAGCATCTATAAGGTATAACACACAAAACGTGCACTGGAAATAGACTGCGTTGAACACTTCCACATCCCAGCCATGACAACACCTGCCCGTGATCCAGGACATACGATAATAACCGATTCTGCCACTGCCCCATACAGCTGCGAATGTCACGTCGCGGCGGCGCAGCCTCACCCCGCCGTGCACGCGCCTCATCAACCGACCCGCCAGGCTGCCTTAAGGCTGTGTTTGCTGCTATCTGTCGGGATATGAAACCGTGGCGTGCATGCCGCTCCTTCATTAGTCCAACACTACGCAGACGAGAGCAGAGGGGACATCCTTCAGCCACAACTCCAAATCACAACGTACGACCTCAAGACGTTGTTCCTAGACAAGCAGGGGATGTATTGACAAGACGGGTGTGACGACTCGCGTAGAGTGTGCGAGTGACACTGCCTAGAGCATCAGGGTCTGATTGGTTAAGGGCGTGTGGCAGGAAGATTTGTGCGACGTGATGCTACGTGCGTACTCTGAGGTCATCGTTTGTTTGCTTGGAATAGGCATGGTAGATTTGGGGTGATTCACGGATGCAGTGTCGAGGAGATGTTCTTTCGTCTGATTTGGCTTTGGTTTTTATCATCTTCATCAGAGAGGCATACCCACATCATCGCCACGACTAGACCACTACAGATATACGAAAGTGCAATGCTACGACTATTGCTATTTTGTTGGACCCTCTTTGCTCTGGCGAAAGCTCAGGAAAACAATTGCATAAACAGCTCGCCGGAGATCGCCTTGCCGTCATGCATGGTACGCTTCCCACCTTTCCACCAAGTCACTCTTCTGACATCTCTTAGGACCCATGCTTCACCACCAACGACCCGGGAGGCGGCCCTTGTGCGAACAACTTGAAGGGCTGGTGCGAGATGAGCAGCGGGGGACCAGCGAGTTGGTTCGCACGTTGGGGATACTGTGTGCTTGGAAAGTGTCCTGATGATGGAGATATCACCAGTGAGTCGAGGTTGATTTCACAAGGTGTAGAAGGGGAAGGTTGACGGAATTAGATCTCATGACCCTCTACGTGTCGCAGTGTGATGGCACTGTGGGTGGGCCGATCAATAACGAAACTGTACCGTACCCGCTGAGAGACTGGGCACCGAAAGCGCCGCAGTGTTTGTCGCTGAGCTCGAAAGTCTCTAGTGCAACGATTTTCACTTCAAACCCATCAGCTGTTGTAACGTTGACAGACGTTGTGCATATCACAACTGGCAGCTCGTCAAGCAGCACGAATGGCAATGATGCTACAGTCCTGAATGATACAGCCTCAACATCCTCGCGAGCGACCGAGACAGCCGTACCGGTGTCTACAACCCAAGACGACTCGGGATCGGTCTGGAGCGTCGCAGCAATCATCGGCGTCGCAGTCGGCGGCGCCGTGCTCCTTGCTCTCGTGGTCAGTCTCGTTGCATGGATCTTGCGCTTCCGCAGGCGCAACCAGTTCCCCCGAGCTGTTTCGCCGCCGATGTATCAGGCCACCGATACCAAGGAGGATTACGACAAGCCAGAGCTGGATGGTCAGGCTATGGGCTATCAGTACTCCAAGGCCGATGTTGCTGCGCCGGCGCAGGCAACGGTCGTGTACGCTGAGCTGGATGGCGGCAGGCGTGGTAGCACTATTGGGGAGCTCCCTGGTCGTTCTTGAGGATTCCGGGTTGTTTGTACCGTCTCTGGGAAGCCTAGGTCTATTCGTAGCTCTACGCAATTGCGCGTGAAGCCTGCACGCTCGCTATGATGAATAGCTTTCGCTATACGCGAAGTGAGAGCTGCCTGGGATATTCAACCAGCTGCGAATGATCAGCGCCAGTGAGCTAGAGATGGTATCCTCGAAGTTTCCAGCTCAGACTGGAGATCATCGTCTCTGGAGCATGCAATTTGATATGCATGGCTTGGCGGCGGGTGTAATGGCTGGTGTATAGTAGCCGTGCAACAGGCCTTCGGTTTCCATCTCTTCCGTGCACGTTGGTCAGGTGTTACCTTCACTTACGTCCCATACCACGTTCGCCGTTTGTCAAATGAGCCCTTTTGCACGCACCGCACGCACTGGACACACCCTTCGTTTCTTTCGCTGAAGCAAGCTTGTGTCAAATTGACTGTTCGACTTTGGGACTTTGCTCTCCACCTCTTCACACCACAACCCGTTATCATGTTGTTCGCCATGTTCTTACTTGCCGGCCTCGCGACCGCGGTGCGCTACGACATCGAGGCTCCTCCTCGTCTGTCTCATGGCGACCCCAATCCAGTGTCGCAGCCCGTATGCACGGTGAGTGTCAAGGGCGCGAAAGCGTGGGCGATGCTGACGAGACCAGACGGAGTGTGTCTCCACCGATACCTCTGTGCTCAATGTGCAAACAATCTCGGAGGCATCTGCGATCTTGACGGGGGCGTTGCGTCGTTCTTCAGGGTCTACGCAGCATGCTTGTCGAGGGAATGTCGCTCAACACAGGAGCGCGTGCGTGAGTAGGAAGGGGGGTCTTTGCCAGCCAACAACTGACGGATCGAAGAATTCATCCAGACTTTCCAGTACCATTGCGGCTGGCGGCCCAACATCACCCAAGCCCAAACAGAGCTTTTCGGCCAATGGTCCGCATACGCGGGCAATCAGTTTAGCAGCCTTAACACAGACATTGGAGATTCAAGTCTGTCTTCTACTCAACAGACTTACAATACCTCCACACAGCAGGTGACATTGTTCGTCACTCTCTCATCTTCCACCACATCCGATGCCCTATCAACAAACCTGTCCGCAGACCCATCGTCCACCACGTCGACAGTTGCTGTCCCCCCTGCAGATGGTTCGACGTCTCTTCAGGATGAGGTGACCTCCTCGACCAGGCGATCGAGAACGACCACCGTCATGCTCAGCGCTGTTGCTTCTGAGGCTCTTGCTCGAGCCGAGCAGCAGCTCACTCTCAGTACATCGGCCATTGCAGGTGTAGCTGTAGGTGGCATCCTCGCCCTCTCGCTCATCGGCGGTGGTGTGTTCTTCGTCCTGCGCCGCCGCAGTCGTTACCCACGTGCGTTGTCACCACCCATCTACGAGCCAGACAACGGCAAGCTCGCACGCGAGAAGGCAGGGCTAGGTGAGCCGTACTCGGGGGTCGGTGTTGGTGGACCGGTGGGGTTTGCAGAATTGGATGGCTCTGCCCCGGTGGGCCCTGTCATGGAACCGCCGGTGCATCTGAATGCGAGCCAGAGGCAGGCAAGGGTCGCGCAGAACTTCTGAGAGGTTGTCCGCTCTTGCCTTAAACATCGAGGACATCAACACGAATCATCGTCGCGCAAGAGGAAAATACGATCTGTCACGCGTCAATAGTGATGGTCAAGGAGACACGATATACAGTAATGATATCCAGCGCCGAAAAATGCCTCCTTTCTGGCACGATTCTTCTGTTGAGGCGATGTATCTGTCCAGCCCTGGAGGCTCGAGGTTCCGCGGATTGGGTAATTGCGATGTCAACAGTCGCAACGGTCTGACGCGCGCGCTTCTGAACCCATCGAAGATCGAAGGTTGACGTCGTTGTGGGTAGCTCGTGTTCTAGCTCGGCGCCAACGCGTCCTGAATCGCGTTTTGGAAAATCCCATGGTCACGGAAATCGGGCGGCCTCCGGCTGCGTCGGGTACCTGTCCATCAACCTAACCTGTGGACACGCCATTCTAAGTCTAGTAAAGTGGCACGCGACCCTTTAAGACGTAGTTTCGACGAGTTTGCTTTCGACGTGCTTCACAGTGATCTCTGCGCGCCGTGGATGGGCAATTCGCGAGACAATGATGCACCCCATCGCGCCTGCCGCGTTGACGTCAGAGCCAGATCCACTCCAACGCCAAAAACATTGGCGTGTCGCCCTTGGCTCAAACAACCTGAATACTAACATTGGCACGGCGATTCATTTAGCCTGTAGCCTCGAGATCACTGGGGAATGATATAGACAGCTTGCCCATCGTGAAGTTTGGACGATTCCGTCTTTTCATCCCTTATCTATCAGCTATCAGCTGGCGATTCACCATGAGCTCGAGCGGCATCGTTCAGCCTCTCCTCGGAGGCATCCAGGCCACAGTCTCTGTCATTCTAACAATCACCTTCGGTGTGGCCTTCTCGCAGTTCGGCCTTCTGGATGCAGATGCGGCAAGCAAGATTTCGAAGACATCGGTTAAGGTTCTGCTGCCATGTTTGCTTATCAACAATTTGGGCAATCAGCTGAAGCCTGAGACAGCGTACGAATATGTGCCCATCGTCAGTAAGTTGTGGACACTAGGGCAGTGTATGGTACCCAATGCTTACTTTGAGATTAGTATGGGCAATCATCTACAACGTCCTCTCGATATTCCTTGGTCGAGCGCTCTGCCGAGTGTTCAATCTACCACGATGGACCATCCCAGCCATTGCTTTCAACAACACCACTTCGCTTCCACTCCTTCTCATCCAGTCACTAGAAACAACCGGTATATTGACTCCGTTGGTCAGCAAAGGCGAGGAGATATCTGAAGCCGTGTCACGTGCACGCACCTACTTCCTGGTCTCCGCCGTTGTTTCGCACGCTCTTACGTTCGGCATTGGCGGCAGCGAATTGAAGGGCGATGATGAAGACCCGCCAGAAGACAACAAGAAGCGAAACGGCAACGGCGATGATACACAAGTTGATGGAGCACCACGACAGCGCTACCGCGATGATCCTGAAGCGCAGGACGACGACGATGAAGATGATGAGTCGTCTGAATCGGCGCCGGAAACTTCGTTGCTGCCCCACGCAGTTCATCATCGCGTTCATCGAGCAAACAAACACACCCACAAGACTGTCAACGGACTCATGGAGAAGCTCCCTGCCTGGCTCCAGACCGCGATCATGGCAGTCTATAACTTCATGACCCCTCCTTTGGTGGGCGCCCTCATTGGTCTTATCATTGGTCTGACTCCTCCTCTGCACACGCTCTTCTTCGCGAACAGCTCTGACGGCGGCTACTTCAACGCTTGGCTCACACAGAGCATCAAGAACGTGGGTCAGCTATTCGTCACTCTACAAGTCGTGGTCGTTGGTGTGAAGCTCGCGCAAGCTTTGCGCAAGGAGAAGCGTGGTGAGGACACTGGGAAACTGAACTGGATCCCAGTCACGACCGTTGCTGTTGTCAGGTACATCATCTGGCCCACGTAAGTACTCATGATGCCGCGACCGATGAGCCTCGACTAACAGCATATAGTATCAGTGTGGCTTTGATATGGGTCATCGCAGCAAAGACCTCTTGGCTGCCGAAGAACCCCATGCTGTGGTTTGTGATGATGCTGATGCCTGCTGGACCTAGTGCCATGAAGGTTATGGTGCTCGCAGATGTCGCCGATGCGGAGCACAAGGACAAGATGATTATTGCAAAGTTCCTGGCTGTAAGTAAAGATTCGTCGCCCACAAACTTTGGCTGACTATTCTTCAGATCATCTACGCTGTTTCCCCATTGATGACTCTAAGCGTTATTGGGGGCTTACAAGCCTGCAATGCGGCGATGTGATGCCAAAGCCATTGGAACCTTTATGATTCTTTGGGCATCCACGCATATCACAGAGCATCGATTCGCTTCTCATTCGCCACGGCAGTAGTGTTCAAACACTTGTAGAGCAGCACAGTTGAGGTTGAGTAGAATTGAGACTATCCGAACCCGTCAATGTGGCAGCTTTTAGAATGACTTGAGCAACTGTGTGCACAGTCCGGCCGTCGCAAATGGTTTATTCTTGCTGTCTAACCGTACGTCTTTGGCACAATGCAGTCTACGACTACGTCATGTTGCCACGTTCGGCTGAGTTACTGTGTATCGCTGAGATGCTGACCTCGTCTGGGGTCGTATCCCACTTCAACATTGCATCCATCCTCTTGGCTGCTAGAGCGCTGTCCACCTTCATGATTAATGCATTCAGAAGGTCCGGATTTCGGTTCTCGATCCGACTCTTCATGAAGACCTTCATTTTGGCGTTGGAGAAGGGGAAGTTCCTGCTCGGATTGTAGGCAGATTTGCCCGCTCGATCAATTGCCTGGTCACACTTGTGCCAATGCTGCTTACATGGCTCTGGAAAGATAAAAAAATCTCAAGAAGATTGATGGTTCACAATTCTTTTCCCAGCCCGGCGTCGATTTGCATCATGCGATCTTGCAGTTGTGGCAGTCTCCATTTCCAGAGCTGAGTTTGCCATGTCTGGTCCCTACATGTCCAATTGTATGTTGTCTTCTTGCCTGAATCCTCGAAATCCTCTTTGGCATTAGACATGACTGTTTAAGACATCATTAACGAGCTATGCGAGGCTACATGACTAGTTATCACCGATCGTCAAAGCAAAGGATCCAGTTCAGTCTGGCCTCGACACGCCGGGTACACTCTGTCTCGGTGGCTCCGGTGATGCCAACTGCTCAGCGTCGCGTGTGACTGGCCTTTACGTCTACGGTCAATGGAGCGTTCCCTTAAGATCCCATCCTCACGTTTTGCACTCGGTACTTTCTACAGTCACTAAGCTGAGCAATCCAGAAGGGCCTACTTCGTAATCGGATTTCAATATGGCGACCCAAATCGTCCCCTACAATACCACTATGCAGTTGGGCACTGGCTTTAACTCGTTTACCCAAACACTGTGCGTTAACAATGCTGTGGTTTGCGACTCAGACGTAGCGCAGCAGCTTCGAGGGAATGAGAAAGACGGGGATGCACCTAGACAGGTCGCGCAGTCCGTGGTTTACAAGACAAGCATCATCAGCAAGACGACCGATGTCACCAATGAGATGAACGTACGTGGAAACCTTCACCTATCGATCCTTCGCTGCTGACTCCAAGTGGTTTGCAGTTCACGGCTGCCTTTGCTATCAAGTTTGACCAGCTCAAAATTAACGGTGGTGGTAGCTATATGAACACGAGCAGAATCAAAGACAGTGACATCAGCATCGTGGTCTCGGTGAAGGTTGTGAATCAGGCTATGTGCAATCTCTCTCATCAAAATCCAACCCATCCCCAACGTCAGCGAAGCTAAACCGCAGCAACTGCTCGAGATTTTGGAGATTCGTTCATATCCGGTTGGCAAGAAGGCGGCGAGTTCCTGGCTGTGGTCAGCATCAAAGCCAAGAACCGAGACGAAGCGCAGAATATCGCTGCCAAGTAAGTTTTGAACAGCACTGTCCAGTCATACATTGGCCAACGCACATCAGAGCCAAAATCGCTTTCTCGCAGACGAAGGATGCCCCAGCAAAAGCCTACAAGGCTGCGGACGAGAAGACTGCGGAGGACGGAGACAAGGAGAAGACTAAGGAGAAGGAGAAGGATAAGTCTAATTTGGAGCTCAAGTTCGATAAGATCAAGAAGGAGCTCGGTGCAAAGAACGAAGTCTCTGTGTCTGTCACCTGGACTGGAGGCGGACAAGATCTCAAACCTCGTGGGTAAGATCCATGCTCCAAGTGAAGCGTCGCTCGATGGTCGCAGGCGGGAGAGACTTGGACTTTGACACCATGAAGGTAGTGGCCTTGAATTTTCCTGATCTGGTGGCGAGAACGCCAATGCGGACCCACGCGCTGCTCACGAAGTACACGGCGCTACAAAGCTTCCACGAGAGCCAGAACTTCATCCTGCCTGCGTACGACAAGACTGGTACATCACGAATGTACTCCAGGAAGCGCACTTGGACTACAAGTCGATCCTTGATGCCATCCAGATCCTGGCATTTGACGTCACTGAGGGAACAAAAGCCTTTGTTATCATTCCACGGTCCGCAAACGCATGTCAGTCATTTCTGTTCACCTTCTGACCGCTCATGATACTGATGCTGCAGTAGTGGACCAAGTCAAAGCTACGTCAAGTAAGAGCGGTGATGCAGATGGTAATGACTCGACGAAAGTCACTCCATCAGGTAGCGATACTGACCCGACTGTAAGCGGTGTTGGCAGTGAGACCGCTTTGCATCTACACCAAAGGTCGTTACATCGCCGCTACTCTCGATCAACGAGCCTTTTCCTGCATCTATTGAGGGACTGGAAGAGCCGCGACTCAGATGCCGCTTCACGATGAACCGTATCATCCGAGAGGTAACCGCTCTCGCTTGAAACATTGCGAGGATCATGCTAACTAATGCTCAATCAGATCGACAACATCGCCATCAAGCCAGAGATCGCAACAAACAAGACTAGGCAGGCACCTTACCTCAGTCCCTTCCTGTTCAAGATGCTTTTACCCCTCGGTGTGCCACTCACCCCGAAGAGCTCTGAAGCTCAGCAGGCACTTGATGCAGCGAACGTTTAGCCTGATGTATTGGTCAAGACAGCTAAAAAAAAATGCAGGAAAAGTCGACGAGCGCTTGATAGCATCTTTTGACCTGTCACCTTCTTTTGAGCATATGGAATTCATCATTGAGCGCTCCCCTCTATGATTGCCTGATCCGGTGACATGATCGGGCGCCGGTAAACTAGAATTGGCATGTAAGCCCTTATCCATTTTCACCCATGCCATGCCATATACCACCTCATTTACGAATCGAGACGACATGTGCTCTGCTTCTGCATATTCCGGAGATGACGTGCCTTGAGCAAGACTGGGGTAGACGAGCCACACTAGATGAAATCCTCGCCACGATGCCTCCCGTATAAGACTCAGACCGCTCTCAACAGATACAAAGACCTGAATGATGGACTCCGTTATGTAAGCTTCAAGGCTTGAGTGTTGCTAAAAAAAAAAGGAATGGGTTTCTGTAGAAGAGACATCTCTTCCCGTGAAATCATCAATCTCCATCGAGAATCTTCATGTTCGACGACCGTGCCTTCGCCGTCACCAAACTTGACGCTGGGCACTTGTTAGCTAGTCTCAAAGTCCTGCCAGCTCGTCTCCTTCTCGTCTAGGCAAGTGAAAGTTTCCGTATCATCAGCGTCGGTGTGCTGGTGAGCTTGCTTGACAAACGCTTGCAGTGATACTCGCAATCTATCTTAGTGTCGACTTCCAACAGCTCGCCTTCTCTATACGGGCCATCATTCTCACCAACCCTGCCAACTAAAGATACGATTGGTAAAATAAAAGATAGAGCATCTTAAAGGCCCGTCTCCACTGATGAATCATTATATAAACGCACTCGTATTATCATGAGGTACTAGCTGACACCAACGAACATATCTCGAGGAAGCCATCATAGAAAGACTGATGGCTAGACCTACCTCAATCGCAGTGAGCTGCTCCGAGCTTGACTTCGTACTGCACGAAGCACTCTATTACTCACATTTTGATGTGAACAATCCCATGAGACTTCAATCCTTAGCATGTCTACACTCTCATCCCACCCCTCCGCATACTCCCCTCCTCCGTCCCGCCACTCTTCTCCCAACCCCCGGGCTCACGCCTCCCCAACGCGCGTCTCAGAATCCACTCTTTCGCCGTAACCCCCTCCTCCTCCTCCTCCTCTTCCTCCTCATCCTCACCGCCCCCCTCCACCAAGCTCCTGAGTATCACATCATCCTCAGGTCGGCAAAAGTACACCAAACTGTACCTCGTAACTTCCCCCTGCCGTCCAGGCGGCGCAACAACACGATGGATATTGCTCCTCAACCTGCCGCTCGAGAACTTGACGAGTGCATCACCGAGGTTGACGATGCAGTGTCCGGGGAGCGGTTTGACGTAGCACCAGCCGTCTTCGCAGAGTCGCTTCTCTGTGTCGCTTGCACCGTCTTGGGCTGGGGGGACGGCGGACATATGCTCCGGCAATCGGACCTGCAGACCGCCGAGGCGATTGAAGAGGACAGTTACAGAACCGAAGTCTGTGTGCTCGCCCAGTGCGACACCTTTGGTAGTGGGTTCCTGGGGTGGTGCGCGGACGAAGCGGATTTGGTCACCGCTTGTAGCTCTGAGTCTGTGGACGGCCTCGAGGCCGCCGTCGCCCCTTGCTTTTTGGCTGAGCGGAAGACGTTTCGAGACCAGTGTGATGACGGTGGAGCAGATGGCATGACTGCGCTCGATATAGTTCTTGAACAAAGCCCTTTTCTCCTCGCCATCAAGCACCTCTGGACAGGAAAGCCGCTCGCTCAGCCCAAGAACATCGTCCTTAGAGACATTGTAGAATTCATTCCTATCTCTCGTCCCCTTTGCATCAACAATACCCTCGCCATACCCCTTGTAGCCGAAGTAGCTGCCCTTGCTCTTGAAGTCGTACTTGACTTTCTCGGAGACTGGGAGATCGTAGAAGGTTCGCATGAGCTGGAAGAGCTGTTCTGCGTCTTCGAGGAGCGCTTCGCCGTCATTGCCGTGGAGGTTGAGGTAGAAGAAGCCGAGCTCTTGGCATGCCTGCCAGCATCGCTCTTGCTCGTCTGCATCTGCGGCTAGTAACTTGGAAAGAGAGATACGAAGCAGTGGCGCTGTGCGGACGTTATCAGGGAAGGATGGGAGGCCTGCAAAAGCCTCTGAGGGCTGGGGAGATGGCGAGTGGTCTGAGTGTGGCATGCTGATATGCGTGGTGGATTTGAGATTCACATCAGGAAGGGACGACGCTTTCAGTAAGTACCGCAAGTGGACCGAGGTGGACACAAGCTCCAGGCGCGGGAGAGCTACGATCGACGCGGGGTAGCTCGGATGGGGGAAGTGACGACACAATAACGGATGTAGAACACGAAGAGACTTCAGGAGACACGCATTTCATTAACTATCCACAAATGTCGCCAAAGATTTGCGTTCATACCCGAACCAAGCAGCACTTGCTTAGGCACGAGATTGAACCCTGCCCAAGGTAGTACGCCAGCCAAGCAGTGAACACCAAGTTATATAAACACAAGTCAAGACCGGAACGAACTCCCAATGCCTTCATTATACACGTTGACCTTAACGAAGTCAGTAAAGGTAAGACGCAGCAGTGGGGTAGCAAGACTAACCATCGACGTCGCGAAGTACATTTACAGCCTGGAGCCGTGAACGACCTTGTAATCGACAGCCATCTCCATACCGTCGTCGTTGATGACGAGGATGCGGACGGAGCCACGGCCGTTGTCGAAGGACTCAGCGAGACGGGTAGCAAGACCGCTCTGGTCAAGGACGGGAAGGCCCTGCTTGACGTCACCAGTCTCGGTCATGGCAACAACACGGCCGTCTTCGCGGATGTCAAGAACGCGGTACTGCTTGAAGACGGGGCCAAGCATGTTCTGGACAATGACAGAAGGAGCGGGGTTGGAGATGAAGGAGGACTCCTCGTGCAGCTGCTTGGTGAAGAGGTCAACACCGAGGTAGCGGTGCTGGCCAGTCTGCGAAGAGGTGGTGATGCGGATGACCTGGCAAGGGCGGCCCTGGAGGATCAGGAGATCGCCAATGCGGATGTGGTGGCAAGGGATGGTGATGGTGTTGGCGGAAGCCATCTTGCGTGCGGTCGCGGGAGCGGCGGGAACGTAAGGTGTAGGAACGTAGGAGGTGGTTGAAGCACGAGACTTCTGGACAGGAGCTCCGGACGAGACGGGGCGGCTGGGCAGAGGACTGGGGGCGACAGAGATGTGGGAGACTGCTCGGTGCGAAGGAGCAGGGGCAGAGGAGACGTGAGAAGGAGCACTGGTGGTGATCTTCTCCTTGACGATGATCTCTTCCTTGTCGTCGGAGTACTTTCCGGCGTTATGGGAGTCGGAGTGGTGGTGGTGGTGACGGTGAGGGTGGATGGGGTGGGCTACACGCTCAGCGACCTTGTGGGCGACCTTGTGTGCGGCGTTGTGGGCGGCGTCACGGAACGAATGGTATTGACCTTCGTTGTCGTAATATCCCATAGAAAGGTGGTGACGCTTGGAGGGCTCGGCGGTGGAACGAGCAGAAGACTCTACTCGGACCTCAGGATAACGCTGGTCAACGCTGTCCTGGTGCTTGGCAGTAAAGGTCTCGCGGGTGACACGAGAATCCTCGACAATTGGGCGGGTGCGCTCACGGAATTGACGCTCGGAAACGTCAATTTGAGTGGGTGCGTAGTCGGTGGCAGGGCCGTGGACAGTGTTGAAGTGACTGTCGTAGGTGCGGTCCTTGATGTCGATGTGGGTGTGGGAGTGAGAAGGTTGGGGCGGGAAGCTGATGGAAGAAGGGAAGGTCAGCTATGGGCAGGGAAGAGGAGGTGAGGGAAAAGTGGGGACATGCGTGTTCCTCTGACAACAACAAAGCGATTGGGTTTAGCGGCGGCCCGTGGCTGCTAGTGGCCAAGCTCAGGGGCTGGGGTGGTTGGGTGTGGGAGGTGGGCCGTGCTGGATGCGCTGGCAGAGCAAAACAAAGCTGAAGACGAGGCAAAACAATCAAAAAAGCCGCGGACTTACCGGTCAAACTGGCGAGACTCGTGCTGGGACTGACGGTTGAACTGAGATTGAGCACGCTCGGGCTGGCGGTAGCGGATCTCCTCGTGGATGTGGACGTCTTCGCGCACAGGCTGCTGCTGGGGGCGGCGGCGCTCTTCCTCGTAGATGCGGACTTCTTCCTTGACGTGAGTCTCGCGGGACGGTTGCTGGTGCTGGTGCTGGTGGACGGTGGCAGAGAAGGTTTCGTGCGTCTCTTCGTGACCTTCCCGTCCGTGTGCTTGAGGCTCAGGTAGCTTGACTTCGCCTTCTACCTTAGTGCTGGTGGTCTCCTGGTTGACCGCGTTCCGATACGCAGACGGGAAGACACTGAAGGGGATCGGAACCTGCGCTGTTAGTTGCTATCATGTTTGGAGTTGACTTGGTCGCGTACTCGTGCTTCGTAATCCAGTGTGCCGGAGTCGGTGCGTTATTCTTAAAACCCTTCGAACCGTTCGAAAACAATTCGAAAGGAATCAAGAACAACTTCTTGGCTCCTTTGGAGGGTTGTGATGGGAGTGCTGGTAATGTGCAGCGACGTGATGGTGCAGTAGCGGGGCGAGGTGGAGGAGAGATGGAGCGTGAGGCGAGGAGGGGGTCAAGTAGATTGGCGGACAGGTGCCATCAGCTGGGTCGTGTTGTGAGCGACGGTTTCACAGGGCAGCCCGGCGCTGCTGGGAAGGAGCGACTGGGAGCTGTCCCGATCTGGCTTAGCTTTGTTGTGCTCTTGCTGTACCTGAATTTTAGCGCGACGCAGCCACCCCTTTTCGCAGTTCACTGACACTCTCCACAACGCCTCGAACCATAGCCGAGGCATCTGCAGAGACGCAATTCCAGAAGCTGAACTCTGCGCGGCTGTTGCCCCGACAATCCTGATACACTTGACGGCGCAATGGCAGCAAATTGACTTTCAACTCCACAGAGCTGCCGGGAGCTCTCACACCCTTGCGCCAGACGTCCAGCGCCAGCAGCAGATCCACCACCCACGCGTGGAGGGTTGCGATTGGCGCAGAGCGCAGTGATTATGCAGCGATCGATCTGGTTCGCGCGCAGGAGGCAGTTTCGAGACAACCTCTCAGCTGAGTCTGCCCGTGTTGCGTGTTCATGCAGCTCGACGTCCCAGCCCACCCCAGCCTCTCATTTTTTGGCGAGCCATGGTTGGCCAGAGCTGTCAACTCGGCGGCGGGAGGCCGGGGTAGCTTGTCTGTCGATCGCGGCTAGCCGGCCCAAGCTTCACGTGCAAGAGCACTCACCGTTGAACGGCCGATGCCAGGTGGCAGTTGGGTTGCATTCTGGTCGTAGCTTTCGACGTCGAACGAACCTCGAGCCCATGCCCGTCGTTTTGGCTTGGTGGGTCGTAGCCTCGCAAAGTGTGGTCCGTGGTTTGGCAATGTTATTAGACGTCATCGATGCTGCACTACAGTCAGCAGCGACACTTCTCCGGACCAGCCCAACCACGTCAAGTAGAATTTACATGCTCTCGGGCAGCTCTCGGTATGTCTCTGCCATGGCTCACATCAGTCATCCTACCGCGACGTGGATCTAGTCCTTTGGTAACCCGCGACCTCCTTGGACCGCTGAGCAAGTCGCACTATCTCTCCAACCTGCGGTCCATCCGTTCGACGGATGTTTGAATTACGTTGTGGAGCCTCATCAAGGAAGCCGAAGCTCGTCGAAGCTGCTCACAATCTCAGAGGTCCAGTAAAAACTGCCGGCAAGGCACCAGCTTGATTAATCCTTCGGAAATTGCTTTCGAACGTCGAAAGTTTGCAAGGTCATGACAAGTGTCGTCATGTGTCCATTTCTGTCAGGCGCGAGTTGTTTGCTGTGCAGGTGCGACGGAGCAATGGAGGCATTACCCAGCCTCGATCGGTGTGAGCAAATGTTCCCTTCCCCTCTTTGACACATCCCTTCCTCCAAAAGCATCTATGTTGTCGAGCAAGAGCAGTTCTGACGGGGAGTGACTGGGCCGATTAGGACAACGGTGACACATGAGGTCGACGCCGTACTCACAAGGTACCCGTTTGCAGCAGAACCGGCGACCGGCGGCCAGCGCAGTGGCGCAGTCTCTCTCATCTGTCAATCGAGCGTAGTTGACAGGTACCCATCAATGGTACCTAGACGACTGACTCGGCCAACAATGCCCTTTGTTACCAATTCAGATCATTGCGGCGCCCCCAGATGACAAGCCTTATGTTGTGCAGCCTACAGATGCAGTGCAAAGATGGCTAAGGTGGCCCAGGGCACTTCATCTGCGCGTATCCATCCGTCTGCTGTATGAGCCGCGCTCGGCTTCCTTCCGGTCTGCGTGTCACTTCGGACTGCAGCAAATGAAACTTGACTTTGTTCCTGCAGGATATTTCTCAGAGCCACCCAGATACCTGTCACGAGATGTTCAGAGTCTTTTGCAGATAGTCTCCCAGATGCTTATCATGCCCCGCTCTTGTACTCTGTGCTCCCGGATGCTGGCGAACTAACATGGGGTATGGTAACACAGTACCGTTTTATGACATTATCAAGCGAACCCACCCTCACCGACTTGCTCACCGTATCTCGCACCGTGGTGGCAAGATTGTCCAGGTTCTCTACAAATGCTTTCACAAACTCCGCTGACCAGGATCAGGCTGCTCTAAGTATATCAGATCCCGCAAGCACGTACCATATTGCCTTTTTTGGAGTGATGCATTCCAAGCCACAGCTGCACGAAATCAATCTACCTGCATTCCAGTGCCCCACCACTTTCACCACCACGCGCGAATGACAGCTGTCAGCTGTTTGATGTCTTGAACAGCACTACTCAATCTGAAGAGTATAGATCTGCAGCCTCTCAACTTAGATGTCATTCACAAGGGGAGTCAAAGGATTCATCTGAATCGGGGCGGGAGAAACCTCGACTCTTCCTGAAGACCCCTGCCCATTCCAGGGCTGTCCAGACCGGTTACGTTGCCTCGTAACATCCAGAAGTTTATTGGGGCAGGCAAGGCATTGAGCCGTCCTTAGCTCCCTTGTGCCGAAGCGATGAAGCGATCTTCACTGGGGAAACGGGCGATGGGGTCAGGCGTCTTGCAGGCATTGTATAAGGCCATCCTGGTCCCTGATGTATGCAAGTCACCGTGTTTGCGCTGCAGGTCGGACGCTATTGAAGTTCATCAAATCCTCACGGTCAAGCACGCGAATCTACAAAGAGCACTGTTCCCTCATTCACAACATCGCACCAATCTGTTGGTTTTGTCAGACTCCAGTACAACATGCGTCTCACAGCGTCTTGGGCTCTGCCCGTACTGCTCAGCACAGCACATGCACGCTTTGTGATGTACGCAGATCAGTGCGTTCGTGCCATTCAAATTATCGTCCACTTTCTCTACTGACTATTAACAGATGGCATACAACTCGCCCAACCAACGCTCAAGATCGTGCTGGCATTGATCACGTCGTTCTTGCCTTTGGTAGGCTTGCACTTCTGCACCACAGCATCCACATTAACAGTCTATAGCCAACGCCAACAACACCGCAGGCTACTCGCCCGAGGTTCCAATCTCGACCATCCGCTCGGAGTTCCCAAATGCGAAGGTCATGATTGGTATGACACCCAACGTCGTATCTTCAACTCACAGAGCTAACGCACATCAGCTGTTGGTGGATGGGGAGACGACGTCGGTTTTCATACAGTCTCAGATTCTGACAGCAGCATTCAAAAGTTCGCGGACGATGTCAACACCATGCTCATAAATACTGGCGCCGACGGGGTTGAGTGAGTTGGACTGTTCATTGCTCTTTGCAACTCGACTAAATCTGTCACTACAGTATCGATTGGGAGTACCCTGGCGGCAACGGTGCTGACTACAAGCAAGTCTCGAACTCAGCCAAGTCGTACCAGGTTGAGGCTTACCCTAAGCTTCTTGCCGCAACTCGCACAGCCATCGGGCCCAACAAGCTTCTCTCGATTGCTGTACCCGGCAAGAAAGGTAGGGCACTGATCAGAATGATACTGAGCGATACTGACGTCACTAGGGGACATGATAGGCTACAACACGGAGACTGGTCCCCAGATCTGGCCCTCGGTTGACTACATCAACGTCATGAGCTACGACTTGATGAATCGTCGAGATAATGTAACACAGCACCACACATCAGTTGTCGGCTCCGAGGAGACCATCAAGAACTATCTTGATATCGGCGCACCACCATCAAAGATCAACCTCGGATTCGCATACTACGCCAAGTACTTCACAACCGCGGGCGATTGCTCTGCGTCTCCCCTCGACTGTCCCATCGAGCCTGCTGAGGACCCCGTCACAGGCCAGGATCTACGAACTAGTGGCGCTTGGACATTTGAGAGACAGCACATGGCTCCTGTAGACGCAAGCACTCTGATGGTGAGCACTGACGGCACGTGCGGACCTGACAAAGGTACAAAGTGCGCATCAGGCTGTTGCAGTCAATACGGCAACTGCGGTACATCACCTGAACACTGTTCCGGCGCCTGCCAGCACGCCTTCGGTACTGGTTGCACCGATGCTGACGTCGCCGGCTCATGGCAGAACGCCGCAAAGAACGGCGTCACTGACGAGAAGGCTGGTGGACAGTACTACTACGACCCTGATAACGGCCTCTTCTGGACATGGGACACGCCAGATCTCATCACTCGCAAGTTCAATGACATCGTGCGCAAGTACAACCTCGGTGGTGTGATGGCATGGAGTCTGGGCGAAGACAGTAATGACTGGAGCCACATCAAGCGCATGGCAGAGGAACTTGCAAGGAACCCAAGCAGCCCACCGTCGACTTACAAGCCCAAGCCTACAGGCAAGACATCGAAGCCGAAGCCCACCAACAAGCCCCAGCCTCCATCGACAACTTACGAGCCTTCTCCTCCTGCCCCAGCGTACCCCACAGCAGATGGCTACCCAACTGCTGAGTCGAGCGCCGACCTTCCGTACGACGTAGTTTGGGTAGACGGTACGACTGATGGTCCAGCAGGTCACTACTCAAACGAGCCCGGCTCACCAGATGACTACACCATTGTGTGGGTCGACGAGAACGGTGTCCCACAGGAGACCGTCACGCCAAAGCCGCAACAGCAGTACGAAGCTCAGGCAGCTGCCGCTCCTGCTCCTGCTCCTGCTCCTGCTCCTGCACCCGCGGCGTCGTATGACGATGGCAGTTGGAGCCCAGGCAAGTACGATGATGGCAGCTGGAACCCGAGCAAGTACGATAGACAAGAGGAGGTTACGAGGGTGCCGGGGAACACTGAGCAGGTGGCGAGCTACCAGGAGGCGCCCGCCGCGCCTGCTCCTGTTTCTGAGTATCGGCAAGAAGAGAAGGAGGAACCGCAGTATGAGCAAGCGTGCACGTTGCGGAGGGTAAGGAAGAGGGAATTGAGGAAGAGGGCGGCAACGAATTTGGTTTGAGGTCTACTGAACGATTAGATCGCGCGTCCAGCAACAATGATAGATAGATGGTACATTGTAGTTCAATAATCAAAAGTGCTCAGCAAACTGTTCGAGTTCTGCTCTTGGTTCCTTTGCGTACCGCCTTCACAGGGCCAACCATCACCATAAACATGCACAGATGAAAGACACCATCATTGATGCTCGGAGCGTCTTCTTTCTACGTTACTCTGCCCAACGCTGTGAGATCTCTGCTCCATACTAGCTGTCGAACAAGAAGTATACACGCCAGGTATTATGCGGGATCTGAACTTGAGAAACATCATCAGTGATCATAGATCAGTCCAAATCTTGTGACTCATTGTCCGACTCAACCCCCATCTTTTCCTCGGAAGCCTCCATAGTCTCAGTCTTTTCTCTTGCTCCTCAATATCAATCTCCGACGTAACAGCTACACTGTCAGCCATGGATATGATTGGGCTCCAACTTTGACCGTATTGAGGTCATAGCGTGAAACTGGCCTTCGACAGTAGCCTGCAGACTTTTGAACACGATGCAGTACAACCATCTCCCATACTCGCTCTGGTGACAATTCATTATCGAAGTTTCGAGAAAACGTCTTTTAACGAGCCGAGAAAGGAGTATATCCTATCGCGAATATCCGCTGCCTTGCAACTTTCAAACGTGTGAAGTGCATCAAAGAAGTCTAGACTCAGCCCATTGCTCTTTTTATAGAGCCATAGGGCAGCCACAACCCTGACGGACCCCCGAACCGACCCGATCATATTTCATCAGCCATCGAAGTCTAGTTATATTAAAAGTTCGCGAGCCACGGAGTACAGTCGCTGCTCTGGCTAGTGTGGCCTCTTGCACGATCCACACACGCTGCCAGTACGCGCTCTTGAGAAGCACGCGCAATGCATCGATGAGACTTTGGTCCCACGTTGCGAAATCAAACAGATACAATTGGGTAGTTGAGGTCAGATCCATGGCTTCAACTGTCTTGTCTCCCAGTTCCGCCTCGCCAAGCCAGATTGAGACAGACTGCGCGCCTGAGTAGATCGTCTGGACTTAGTGATTGCGCTCCTTGAAGTTCTCTTTTCAAAAACAGATTGCGTCTAAACATTACGTCGTGAACGTCTTTTGCAGCCGCGTCTGGTTGAAAAAAGTCCAGAGACTATGGCCGACCTGGACATGCACACCGTTGAGCTCGATCGTATCCTTCGGACTGACATGGTCCCACATAAACGACAGCGTAACGTATTGTGGAAAGCTTGGTGGTAGTTGATGGGTTGTCAGGCGGCATCTAACGATGTCGGTGGGGCCGCAGGCCTGCAGTTCGACGATGCGGAATTCTGTGCTGCGTGGGTCTAACGGTGCATGGATGAATGGGCTATCCATTTATGAAAGTGACGCGGAATAGAGATGGCAATTAATGTATGTGGAGAGGTTGTAGATGCGCACTGTTGTCGTGATGGTGAGGCGGAGTTGCCCAGGGGACTTTGAGGCTGCGTTATGGCTATCTGCAGATACGCACCTGGAGCAGGTACGGGAAGCGCGCATGTGCCCCGAACAAACCGTGTACCTCCGCAATCAATGCAACAAATTTTATCAATTACATATTAGCCGACAGAAACGCATTTTCAAGCAGCACCATTCGGCAGCTCTTGCTGCCACATGCCACCTTAGCCACCTTTGAGTCAAGACCACAACGTCACTCACAGGTCGTTTCGGCGAGCCTCAACAACGGGGTCTTGAACCATAGGATGTCATCTCCACCACACTGTTGTCCTGTTGCTCAAATGCAAGAAGGCGGACAACAAACCTCGCACAATGACTTGTGGCAGGCCTCGCTTTGCGGTATTTGGCATCGAAAGGAGCATCACCAACCAAGTCCCAATTGTAAGAGTTGCGTGAAGGTAGGACGCTTGGCTTGACTTTGATGTATCCAAATTGTAGCTGCTGATACTAGATGTTTCGGCAAGCATGCAGTATCTCCGCATTCGTCATTGCCGTGACATACGGCTGCTGTGATGCTGCAAACATGTAGCCACGGCTAGTGTATCGCAGCTCTTCAATCAGTACTGGATCTCCCACAACGTAGCTACCAGGCAACTGAAAGTGCTTCTGGAAAGAACCGTAAATCAACAGACGAGCCGCGATCTTCGTCATGCTCCGACTCCAGCGCGCAGACTCAGCGAGCTCCGAGCCGCTATGCACGAGTATCGATGTGTTAGCAATCTTGCTTACTGTGCCTAAATTCACAAGCAGCTCAGTCATGGCTGCAACATTCGACAATTCTTTAAAGTCGAGGATGATGGTCGCGTAGCCAGAAGATCCGCGGTATCGGAGGTGATGTAAGAGCGACTGCAAGCCATCGTAGCGTTCAACCTTCGGGCTTCCTTTCTTCGGTGCCGCTCGAATCCCGTCCTCGATCGCTGGAGCTGCATCATGTGTGACGTATAGATTATGTTCGTCGAAACCATCCACCGGTCGACAAAGCGCAGCAACTGTGGAAACCAGCCCGACGTATGCGTCCGAATATGTCAAGCACTCTGGTTGCCGCAAAAGATTGGTGATCGTGTCCTCGAGGCGCAGGTGCAGGTCTGTTGTGCCTGCGACCAATCTAGCACCCCCAGATCCAAGGCCATAAGACTCGAGTACTTCACTTCCAACGCTACAAATCCGTGGGTTTACGTGTTCGGACTGCATTGCAGCCGCGCACTGCATTATGAGGTTCCCGACACTCTTCGTCGATGCCGCGAGTTCCAATACTTCTTGCTGCGATGGCCCTTCATCCTGATGTCTGAACTCTGGCACTAGGCTAGATTTTCTCTTGCAAAGACTGACCATTCCAGCTGCCTGCACGACCACTCTTACAAGCTCAGACACAACCTTGTCGTCAAAGGCTGCGGACAGACAGATTCGAACCCGTGACTCCCAGAAAGGGACAGCTGGCGTAGACACCGGGGTCGCGATGATTCCAAGTTGCCGCAGAATATATGATAGCTTCGCAGCACGCGTTGGACGACCCGTGAACACCGGTAGTATCGGCGAATCGAAGTCACCGTAGACGTATACGCCGGCTTGTTGGAGCCACCGCCGACAGAAGATAGCCATTGCCTGTAGTCGTAGCAGTTTGCGCCCGACGAGAGATGGTTGGCTGAAAGTGAGTAACGTTCTCACACATGCAGTGGTAGTTATTGCTTCCAGTCCAGACTGCGACATGACTGCCCGGCGGCTCTTGATTCGGGGCTCGAAACTGAGCTGGCCAAATATCAATCCACCGGTTGTGCCGAGGGCCTTTGATAGGGTGGCGATGCGGATGTCGATGAGATCCGACGGTACAGGGGTTTGGGGATACATTTCGTTCCAACGTTCAACACAACCTCTTCCTGATGACCCGAGGCATACAAGGGAATGGGCTTCATCAGCGAGGAGTGTGAAATTGAAGTCTCGTTTGAGCCTAGCCAGCCCAGCGAGATTCGGAGTGGTCCCGTCCATACTAGCATTCGTCAGCAACCGCTCACTGCTTAAAATGGTTTCTTACCTATAGAATCCTTCTACAGCTACCAAAACATGTTGATTGGTTGATTGATACTGGCGCAGTATGCCCTCTAACTGCGTCATGTCGTTGTGATTGAATTTTCGTACTTGACCGGCTTCGCTCAAATAAGCGGCGACGAACATGGAATTGTGGCTCTTCTCATCAAGCACCAAGAGCGAATCTTTCGATAGCATCGCCGAGAACGCCAGGAGATTTGCTCCGTAGCCTGAACCTATCGGAATACAGAAGTCTGTATCGAAGTGTTTGCTGACCGCGGAACACGTTGCGGCGACAAGAGACTCGGTGGCCTGGGAGGCCAAGACAGGGAGTTTCTCAACAGTGAGCTTCAAAAGGTCCATGTCATACTCATAAAGTCCAGCATAGTTGTGTGATGCAGCTTGGATGACGTACTGCTCTTCTCCAAGACCATTTCGGATCCTGACCCTCCCAGCTTGCTGACTGCAGAGAAAGATTCGATCGTTCCGCCCACCACATCGCAAGAGCGGCTGGACATATCTCATATTGAACTTCCCAAGCTGAGACACTGCGCCCTCCTTGCTCGAGATATTTTTTACCGCAACGCGTATGCGAGTATAGGCAAGTCTAGCGCCTTCTCTGCCTTTTGTGAGTGTGTCAAGTTGAGGCGACTTCTTGTGTTCGTTTGTCGCGAATGTTGGTCCCGGTGAGGATTGATCGTCCTGTCTCAACTTCAGCGAACCATGACACCCATTTGAGCTGACTGGACTAACATCCTGATCCCAATCCTCCGTTTCCTCCACGACGATGACATCTTTGCACTGGCCTTTGCTTGAATAAGCTGTCTCCATCGCTCTTCGATGTGTGGAATGGGGGAGTCGAAGACTCGGAGGCGTAAGGATTTGAAAGGATGGCTTGACGCATATGTTCGGCACGGGTGACATTGATATCATTATTTTCCACCATAGGTCTAGTGACAAGGATCCTAAGCAAGACCAAGCCTGGGCTCGGCAAAAGCCATCTTTGCGCGATTTTGCGACCTTCAGGTCGCCAGGGAACGCCACATACCATAGGCACCTTCGCGTGCTGTACAGGGCCGTTGACTGTTTGACTCTTCGCGCCAACAAAATGTTGAGCTGATAATTGCAACTGATAGAAAACGCCTGAGTCAGGACCCAATCACTCTTGATGTAGTAGTCTGCGCGGCCGCAGTGCCAGCATAGGCTCAGCCGGCCCCCAAACTGCGCCTTGATCTTGCAATCCGACCTCGGAACGCTTTCATATATGGCCCTTCATGTAAGCTGTCGTGACAGATCGAGATGTTCGACAAATTTCATCGAATAAAACCTGCTGGTCGTTCCCCCGTAGACCAGCATTGCTCGTCTCATCTTCGCAAGTGTGATATAACGACATGCCTGACCATCCGTAGCAAACCAGGTCAAGTTCCACCCCATGCGCTGTAGAGCATCAGCTCCAGCTGAAAGAAGTCGTGTTCCGTGGCGCACAGCCAGTGGGGCTCTAGACCCTTAGCTTAGTGCAGGAGCATGCTTAGCGAGTGGAGGACCTGTTCTTCGTGCAAGCAACGTATGATACAGGAATTGTATTTTAGAACTGAGAATTATCAGTACACGCGTATTGTCGTGATGGAAGAGCGAATCTGAAATCTATGTTGAGGCTGCGTTGTGCCTGCCTGCACCGGCAGGTGGGGGTGCATGCGGGGAGTAATTCAAACTCACATAGCCGCATTTTACAGTGCTCTGCACTCTTTCCATTGGGTATGCACCTACGGGAACTGTCACTGGCAGTGCTGTTCGAATTCCGCGAAAGACCACCCTGCGGCGGTTAGCGCCACACACCGCCACATCCGGCAGCAGCATGTCATTCTGTCTTGTCCGACCACGCCATACCAAAAGTCTGCAACCTGAGCCTGCAGATCATCAGATATACGAACGCTGCTCGGTACTAGTTCAGACGCCCGATAAGTCCGAATGAGTAAGTTTGAGAATCACGGAATCGCTGGAAAAGCTGAGCGCTGCACGTTGCGATTTCTGCCATCTGTTCGCAAAGGTGATCGTTGACGAGGGTGTTTTCAGACCCCACGAAGCCATAAAGTCGTTCGGGCAGTTGGTGCTGTCCTCTGGCTGCTACTATGACATTTGGCACAATACCGAAGTGTACCATGAGACGAGCTGGGGATTGGCGTACTAAGACAGTTTGGAACCTCGACGAGATTCGAAAGCGATGTCCAGGAAAATATCATACGAGCTTATGAAGAGATAGATAGGTTAAAGTAGCGCTTCCGATAAATTCAACCTTGCAGCTGATAGCCTCCCTAGAGGCCTTAAGGTCATTGACTGCATAAGTGAGCCTCTCGAGATCGTCGCAGCACCGAGCGGGCGTCGTTACGTGGCGCATCCTTACACTTGGGGAGGCTCTACAGAATCTGCTTCCTTCAGAGGAGTATATAAGCTCCATATCAAGATACCACAAACAATCGCGGGCAGTATTGAAGTTATTCGAGACCTCGGACTTCGATGCCTGTGAATTGACAGATACGTGTGTAGACTCAATATCAAGGTTTACGCCACTGACGAATTAGTATATCAACCAAAATGACAAGCATGACGTACAGAGTCAGATTGTCGAGATGGGCACTATCTTTGGGAATGCACATCTAACAATCTTTGCTGTAGCTGGTAATGATCCGTCTCATGGCCTTCCGGGGGTCCGCTCCGAACGACCCCCACCCTTTGATGACACCACAATAGGACAAATTCGTCAGACATAGAACACACTGGAGGATCGAGCAGGCCATGCACTGTTCCAGATAAGCATCGCGAGCCTGAACCTTACAGGAATGCTCCTTCTCGAGAAGACGTTTCTTCTTCATGGAGAGGGAAGTCGTTTTTTCTAGCAACGCAGAGGTCGTCTTCGAACACACGCCAGCTGCTTTGGGTGAATATCTTAATGATGCCGTCTTTGGTCCCAGATTCATGGGAGATTCTTCCTCGGATCATTTCCGCCATCTTATTCAGAGGTACAGCGCGCGACATCTCGGTCACCAGGAAGACGCACTCAACGCTATCTTCGGCATGCTCAATACGCTCACGAAGCCGGGCACAATGCACTCCCACATATGGATCATCCCTTTCAAGAGATCAGAAGCGAATCATCGTTGTCTATCAGTCCTTTGGTGGTTATATAAATAAGGCGTTCGTCGACGTGCATTTCTCAGCTGGAAACCTCTCGGATGGACTTCTCAGATTATTATTTTTTCGCGAGAACGTTCAAGATGATAACGAATCTTTGATAGAGACAGGACGGGCTCTGCATGTCTTGCATGGAATCGACTGAGGTCAGAAGCGATCGAGGCCTTCGGAATGATACACCAGCCGCGTCACGTTTCCTTCGGATCCGAACTCTAACATTCGACGTGCGCCTTGTGCAGAGCATATCGCCCATGAAAGACAGACCGCACAGCTGTACTTCCAATACCATCTCAAGCCGTGCTGGTATGGAGACGCAGAATACGTCGACGCAGATGATCAGATACTTTGTGCAGTCTTCAACGAGGACCCAATACTAGTGCTACTGCTCAGACTGATCGGCAGCTCTAGCTCGTATAGCTTGCCGCCTGGGTCACAGGGCTTACCGATACACAAGCGGGTCGGAGTTGTTAACATTCCAATCATGAGCAGCAGTGCAGAGCGGGTCAAGACTAGAGAGGATTTGCAAGACCGCATCCGATCGAAGTGGCGACATCACTTTGACTGACGGTGATGGCAAGGAAGAGCACGAATTTGAGGGACAAGCCGAAACTTTCTTATTGGGGTAAATCATCCCAAAGACAGACAGAGCAAAGTACTAGCCAGTACTCGAGCAAGAAGTCCAACTCAGATTGCCAATCTCCGCCTTAGAGTCGCAGTGCACGACACCCAGGCCACTCATTCCCCGTTCATCTGACCAATGCTCGCGAATGCCACAGAAGATTGAAGCGATGCCACCGCTTTCTTCTGCAGACCTGGGACAGTTGCTGTGCGAATACTTTGGCTGGAATACAGCAACCACCAATTGTTTGCGAACAGGTATCAAATGTTCTCATCATATATTCATATCGTACACCTCATTACTCATGATCATCACTGCGTAATCGCCCTTATAGCCTGCAGCGTGATACCAAACATGACCCCCCTCGCAACCCTCGGCTCCTGCAAACAATCAAACACCTTCCCTGACGCCTCTCCAGAAGCCGCTTGCCCCATCACACTTGTCAACGCACTCGGCATACCACGCTCAACAAGTAGTTTCCTCGCCTTGACCCTGAGCCTCTCCTTCTCCTCATCACTAGGCTCCTTGGGCCACTTCTTCAGCTCGTCTTCTGTCGGTAAGGCGTTCTCGCGCATCTTGCGTAGCTGCTGCGCAATACCTTCGTCTGAGGTCGAGGAGTCGAGGGTTGTCTGGAAGAGTGTGGTTATGGAGGCTAGTTGTGGGTTACCGGGGCGCAGGAGGAAGGTCTTCGCTGCGTTGAGAAGCGTGCGGCGTAGTGTCCAGGCGGAGCTCAGCGTGTAGAGCTCGTTGATAACGGCGAAGAAGAGCTCAATCATCACAGTGGTTTCTTGCTCTGAGATCGGTGTGTGGGTCTTTGGCTGTTTGGTAGGCTTTGAGGGAGACGTCGTAATTGAGGCGGCGAGGGAGGTTGCTGATGTACGGCGAGGCAGGGGAGGGACTGGAGGAATGGAGTCGTCTCTCGATGGCGTCAGAGAGCTCACTGATGTTCGTGAGGCATTACGGGCGTGGAATGGGTCCAGCGATGTGCGAGAGGGGGCGGTATTGTAATCGTCTTCAATCTCGCTGGGCATCGGCGGTAGGTTCATGATCTGATCACCTCCAAGAGCAGGACTCAGATCCATGCTCCTCTTAGGACTTGGGGCGCGACTGTTTGCCCTTGAGCCGTATCGGGAGGAGCGACCGGAGCGCCTGCCATCGCCATCAGGGTTGTATGATGGTCGACGCTCCATCTGAGCTTCGCGCTGTGGTTGCTGATCGATGATCGGCGAGTTTGGATTGCGGATTGACTCCATCGATGTGCGCTTGGTAGCCAATGATAGCGTGCTCTCTGATCGAATGTGTGTTGGCAGCTCAGGCACAATGGACTCTGCTCGGCTGTGGCGAGTTTTGGGGGCGTCGCTGGTATTCGTGGATGCCCGAGACAAGGATGCCATACTGTTACTAGCATTTATCGCGCTTGGAGTGGTCACGCTGGTGACCGAGTCACGGTTCTTCTTCGCGCCAAAAGGTGCAACGCTCCCCAGAACGCCCGTGACACCACCGAAGAGCGCTTTGCCTCCTCCAGCAACCTCCTTTGGGGCCTTTGAGAGCACATCAAATGTGGACCCAATGCCTTTGCCCATTGTGTCGAAGGTTTGGCCGGCCCACCCAATGCCTGGGAAGCCACTTCCTGGGGTCTTGCCGGTGCCAAGCTCCTTCTCAAGAAAGCGCTTCATGCCTTCGCTCTCAGCTAGTGGCTTGAATTTGACTGCGTCGTTAAGGTACCGCTCAAGCTCACCTCGGAGAGTTGGCTTCGTGTGGCCTTTCCAGGCTGGCAACTCAGGATGCGCCTCAGTAAAGCCGCTTGTACCTGTGATGGCTGCAATGCGGCGGATGACTTCGTGCAGCGTCTCAAACTCGGCGTATTTGCGAGCAGTCATCCACCCGGAGTGATAATGAGACGAGGGCTCGATCTGAATGAGGTACTCCACATTTGGCTTGCTTCTTATGATCCCCTTCTCGCCAGGCATGCTGTCATCAAAGATAGACATCGTGCTGTTGTGCAGAGTGAGAGGCGGCTGTCTCGCCTGTACTGGCCGTTCGTCATCGTCTAGTAGCGCTGTCGGTGGGTTGTTGCCCAATAGTTGGTCGAAACTTGTAAATGCCTTTTTTGAATCCTCGGCGACCTTAGGCGGCGGGGCAGGTGCGACTGGCGAGGGTGAGGGCGCGGAAGGAGCGGAGATTCCTAGACCCATTGTGTCCCCCTCAGCAGTTGCCTCGCTCTGCGATGACGTCGGTGTCATCATGCCTTGTGTAGTGCTCGCTGACTGATCGTCAGTCAAGGACGAGGTCGACTCATCAAGGCTCTTCAAACGCTTGGCGTCTTCTTCAGCGATCAGTCGACTGAGACGCTGCGCCTCCTGCATGGCTTCGTCCATGGCCTCCTGCGCTTTGCTGACGCGGCGTCGATGCTCCTTGCGCTCAGGCGACATGGTCTCGCCTGTGGTCTTCTCGATGTTGTCTTTGACATTCTGCAGTTGCCCTGACGACTCTTCGACGCCCGCGTCGATGGCGTTCATCAGCTCAGGCTCGCCATCCTCCAGCAGATACACGATCCAGCCATTGATAAACTCGGGCTTTGAGCAGCTAACAATGATCATTTCTAGAATGACTTTAGCCAGTATCTGGTGCAAGAATGCTCGTGCTGGCATGCAGTTGTATGTCTTGTGCTCCAAGTAGTTTTGCAAAATGTCTTCAGCTGCGACACTGAATTGCCGTGTCTGGTACTCTGGATCGAGGATGTTCGCGAGCGTGCTGTCTCGCTTCATCTTGAGGTAAAGGTCGACTGCTTCGCCCGGGGCATCGCCAGGAGAAGCCATGATAGCGCTCGAAAGCTCCTGGAGCAGGATGATCATGAAGGAGGACGAACGTGTCACGAAATCGACGAAGTTGTCGGCAGGCCGTTTGCGAGAGAGGTGTGCGGAGACAGAAAGCATGAAAGCAGTAAGTGTTTGGCGGCACGAGTTGGGGAACACTTCTTCGGCAGGCAGAATGGGTGAGTACCACCATCTGTACTGTATTAGACAGGTTTGTAGGTAGTGTACCGAGGACATACTTGACATAGTCCCGAATCACAGCGTCCGTCAGCTCTGTCAGAGCCGCAGCTGTCTCTGGCTTGAACTCTGAATAGTCGAGAGCTTTGCCTGAACACAGCTTCAAGCTCAGATCCGAATCGTCTGTATCGCGATCTTGCTTATCTTTGTTGCCCCTCCAGTCCAGGATTCTGCGTGCGACATCCGCGCCCAGCTCTCGTTTCCTGGTATCACTGCTCTTACCCTTCTCCTGGCCTTCGCCGCCGTGCAGCTGTCCTTCCCATGTAGAATGCAATACCACTCCACCGACAACTCCAATAAGCACCAGGCCGACTCGGCCGAGTATCAGGTATGTGCCAGCTCCAAGGCCGACCAGACACGCTCCAAGCGTCTCATTGCTGGCGGTTGCTAGAAACTGAAGGGCGCGGTCGGTAAGAGCTTTGACGTCGAAGGGCGGTCCTTGGTCTGCCGTATCTTTCTGCGGCGCTGCTTCTGCGGCGACACTGTCCACTACGTCGTTCAGCGACGTATCGGCGGTCGAGGCTGGCGCATTCGCATTCGCTATCGCTGTCGCTGTAACGGGGCCGCTCATGGTGGCTGCGTGAGCGCATGCATGGAGCTGGGAAGAACACACAGCTCCAGCAAAGTATAAGAACAACTGTCCGTCAGCAAAGGGAGAACACAAGTGGCGTCTTCATTCGCCCGCAGGACCCTGGGGTACTGGTCGTTTCACCGCTGCCCTCCGCGAATAACGCGCTAGGATCGGCGACATCCCACTCCGATTGGTGAGTTGATCTGCGAACAGCTAAAATTACCCACCCGTCTCGAGCTCCAAACTCTTCAACACCAAACTCCAAAGCTGCACCATGGCTTCCTCTCAAGCGCCTAACAACCTCGAAACGCTCGCTCACGTCCAAAAGTTCTGGGAAGGCAGGAAGCCAAATAGCCCCATCTACCAGTTTCTGCTTGAAGATATCAAGCTGACATATGCCTCGAAAGGTGTCGTGCGCGCTCGTCTGCTTCTGACCAAGAACCACGTCAACACGCACGGAGGTATTCACGGCTCGGTGTCTGCTACACTCATTGATTGGGTCGGTGGCATTGCGATTGCAGCATGGGACAACCGCGAGAAGGCTGGTGTATCCACAGACATCCACATCTCATATGTGAGCTCTGCAAAGGAAGGTGATTCGATCGAGATCGAGGGCAAGTGCGACAAGGTTGGAGGTACATTGGCGTTCACCACGGCCACGATATGGAAGGTGGTCGACGATGTGCCAGGGCCAATTGTTGCTACAGGGAGTCACACCAAGTTTGTGAAGATCTAGGTGAGGGATCGCCTATCACGCTGTCTTCTTTGAGGTCTCGTCCGCGCTCCATGGATGATCGAACTCCACTCGGATTGCGAAGATTAATGGTGCTTGAACTGGACGCCTCTTCGATAGCCGCTAGGCTCTGGGGTTTGAACGGTGATGGCGCCTACATTTACAAGGTATACACAGGATCAATGAAGGTCATCGAGACGACGCACCAATTTGTACCGAGCTTTCAATCTATTCACCGGGAGTGAGGCTTGCCGCTCTGAACATGACTGATGTTCCTTACCAATGCGACTTGGATGATTCATTCGGCTTACGCACAGGCGCACAGTGGAATACTTTGTGACGACTTTCAAACACCTCTAAGGGTCTGATTGACGTATCTATTCAATGCTGGGCGATGGCTCGTACGAGCAAAGTTGCACGACCTCGAAACCGATCCTCTGGACGCCCAGCAAACGGCGGGGTTCAAGCTCGTGGCGCCATGCTGGGCACTGCAGTCCGGGGAGCCGCCGCTATACCCTGGCTAGCTTCCAGCCCCAGCTTCTCTGACGTCTTCTGCCGGGACCATCTCTTGCAACCACATTGCTCGTCCATGTCTCTGCCCATTACAGCTTCACATCTTCATTGTGCATGCAGGGCACTGGGCGCATAATAGCTCAGACCATATACTCCAAGGCTCACCAGTAAGTAGCATTCCGCGTAAATCCGGCAGCTCTACACCGATCCATAGATCTCTATGTCATCTCTGTGGCTCCGCTCAGTTCCGCCGCTGCCCACCACTGCAACTTTCCTTGCACTCTCGGCCAGGCTTAGTGGGGCTCTCGCTTTCATCCATAGGCCTGGGTGACGTCGATCTTCCGCATGCTTCCTTAGCCAGTCATTCGCGCATCAGCTTCGACAGAGATTCGGAGTTTGGCTGCTCTTTATGCGCTTTTGTCAGCGCCGGCAACTTCGGCAGGCAGCGCTCACTGCTCGACTTCCTTGTTTGAGTAGCAGAATATTACCTATGCTAACTGCACAGTGCCTATCGTTCCGTACTTCCAGAACGGCGGCGCGCAAGTGCCGCTCGGAGAGCACTTGCCGTCATGGCTCCCGGCGTCATCCATATCACCCATTGAGGTCCCTCGATATTCGTCGATAACAGCCCACCTTTCGACGACCCCCACGGCCGTCTCACACCCTGCGCCGGACGCCCTACACGAAGACGGCTCACCTATCCTCGACATTCTTATCAACCATCCTTCGAATGAACATACATCTGGGCAAGCACCTACGTCTGTCGCTGATACTGGGGATTCGTCGGAGGGATTGGACGATCAGATGAAGGGACGAAAGCCGGCCATTGCCGCCGCTGGAACATTCTTTGGCCTCTTCTCGTTTTCACAGCTGTACCAGAATGTGCTCTTCGACAAGATCACACCTTGGTCGGAGCGAATGGAGGAGAAGGCATGGGTCGCTTCATCAGAGTCATGGATAGAGCGGAAAACATGCGACTGGTTTGGCATGTGTGGCATAACCCATCTTGACAAGTCGCGGTGGACGAGCAAAGGCAAGAAGCAATTACCGCTGGACGGGAAAGACTCAGATCAGGTCGATCTGAGCAGCTTCAAGCAGGACGCCAAGGTACTGCCTCACGACTACGACGAGAACGAAGTGGTTGAGATCCCACAATATGTGTTGGAGCATGCCCCGTTGATTCATCTTTACTCTGGCGAGAATTTCTGGCCATGCGACATGACAGACCATTTGGTACATACAACTCCCCACCTCAATTACACACCGCTCCAAGCCAAAGACGACCACCCAGATGTTCGCCATCTAGACGAACTCAACAAGTGGGGTCGTTTCGTCTACCTCCAAAGTGACGACAACGTTGAGGATCGACCAAAGTGGCTGGGAGGAAGCACCAATATACCAGAGGTCCCCAGCGATGGTGAAGAGAGCCCTGACTGGGATGACAATAACAGAGAAGATCCCCGTCCTGACAAGAGTGGAAGCTACAAGAACGAACATTGGTGGCACGCAGGCATTGGCGACACTGAAGATCGAGGAGGCATTCGCCCAGACGCCACAACGTCCTGGCGACTTGTGCCGACTAGCAGTCCGGAGGGCGACAAACTTGTAGAACCCGAAGAGATCTGGCAGCCCGAACTCATGAAGGAGCGCCGGCGTCTCCAAGGCAAGGAAGTGGTGGGTGGTCGGAGCGATGCGCCTGCAGTGCTCGTCGTGGTACCCAAGGGCGATGGCGTTGTGGACGCGTTCTGGTTCTTCTTCTACAGTTACAACCTTGGAAACACCGTCTTCAATGTGCGCTTTGGTAATCACGTTGGTGACTGGGAACACACCACTGTGCGTTTCCACAACGGCGTCCCGAAAGCAGTGTTCTTCAGCGAGCACGCGTTCGGCGAAGCATACACTTGGGACGCCGTCGAGAAGTCTGGCAAGAGAGTGAGCTACAACTGCGCACAACTACGGACAACACTGACGATATACAGCCCATCGGTTTCTCTGCAACTGGTACTCATGCCATGTATGCAACTGCAGGCGTCCATCCCTACGTACTTCCCGGTGGCATATTGCACGATGTCACCGATCGCGGCCCCCTTTGGGATCCTACACTGAATATGTTCTCGTACACCTATGATTACCAGCGCGACCACCTGGCGACCTCGAACATCACACCAGAGGCCCCCATTGGCTTCTTCTACTTTGCTGGACACTGGGGCGACAAATTCTACCCACTTAGCGACCCTCGCCAGTACCGCTTCCTAGGTCAATATCATTACGTCAATGGACCTTTGGGTCCACGTTACAAGAACCTGGGTCGACAGCAGATCTGTCAGGGCAATGGAGATTGCGTATTGAAAGACACACTGGAGAGCAAAGGACGGAAGAGAATGAAGCGATACCCCCATGTTGGCGAGGGAGAGCAGATGACCGAAGAGGACGCAAAGAAGGTCTTTGGACTGGAGTATGATTCTGCATCTTAGGCGTTACACGACACGATATCCCTGATTCTTACGCTCATTTCAGATTGTTTGGCGTTGGCGGCTGCTCTTTCCGATTCTTGGTCACAGTCGCTTCGAGACACCCTCGGGATAGCTATGTATAAGCATCAGTTCATCAGATTGCTCAGTACCGATAATGTCCACTGCTTGACTCAGACGGTGAAGACTCGACTCGCCTGTGCACACCTGGCAAGTGCGTAAGAAAAGTCTGAGAAGGCGTTTGTCAAAACACCATGGTGATGCCGCGGAGGCAACTTACGCGGGCGATCTTGGCCGTAAGAGTGTTGTAATCTTCACTGACGTCGACGATGCGTTTACAAGAACAGCATCATTGCGTGAGCACAGTGCCTCGATGCGAAACGCTCATGCGCGCTTGACGGGAGCAGAGGATGCACATGGCGGTTGACAGATCATGCATGAGGCTTACACGGCGGCGTTGTGTAAGCCGCCGGCCCGTTGTGCCATGTCCAGTATCAGCTGCATGCCAAAGTTCAGCCTTAAGAACGTCTCACCACGGATACTGTCCCCTCGACCCCTTTGTCCTGGGCTCACTGTGATGCAAAAGATGCAGGTGCAGGCGCAGCCTCAGGGAGTCGTACAAGTGACGTCTCAACCACTTTGGGCTGCGAAGAAGGAAATAGTGTCTCGATATCATTCGCCGCTACAGAGCCAAGCAAACATAGTTTCGTGGCTCGGTGGTAATTGCGGGCGCATCTCACCATCAAGATCAGAGATCACGGCATGCGGGTCATCCTGGCGCGGATAGGATCCCCACTGCGATAGGCCTTATCAGTCGCGCACCAACATGATGCCGACTGCACGTATCACTGCCCAGCGTCACTACGCGACTTATTGGATTTGTCTTGCTTAGAGCCAACAAAGAGCAACAGCGTGTCTTTCTCCCCCTTTGACGATCTGCGCCCTTGTCGTACCGCAGCTTTGCGCCTGACCGTTCGTTGCTGAAACCGGGCTTGATCTATCTTAGCGCGTCGTAGTAGCATCATCACCCGTTGACACCAACTATCCCCTCAATTCACCGCTCGACGGGCTCCGAATATCGCAGCGAGGCATGAAGTACTCACGACAATAACCAAAGACTCTGCTTGCTCCTAGGGGCGTGCATCCGCCGCCTCGACCCGAGAATCCACCCTCGTCCTTCATCCTCTCCGCACCTGCCCGATCTACCTCGTGCCTTGCTTCTTCCGCGTCAGGAGCACCTTTTCATATCGCCACGACCGCCTTCCTTCGACGATACCCCTCGCAATATCAAACAATGGCGTTTGCTCAGCAACAGCGTCCTCAGACCACCCGTCAACTATCGTTCCACACACCCGAGCCTGCTGCAGCTGTCGCAACCACCTCGCAGCAGCTAAAGCGCCGTCTCGAAGAGTCAGAAGAATGGGTCCTCTTCTCACCAACCGCACCTTCCACGACCGCTCGCACACATACAACTTCGACTGAACGCACACCACGGACAGCTGGTCTGTCACGCTTCAGTGAGTTCGGTTCGCTCGACACCGCGGCCCGCTCAGATCAGGATGACGACAATGGGACGTTCCTCGGAACGGAAGAGGAGCTAGACAGTCTCGACGATGGCCTCCACGCCTTCCACGAGCCCTCAGAGTCCGGCCTGCCTACCAGCGGGCTACAAGAGAGCGGTGCCACAGTGTTCCCCAACCATGATGGGCTGGGCTCCTTCCAGCCTGACGCTACAATGCAGGAGCATATGTGGCAGTTTGAACGCTCACCCCGAAGACGTGCTGCGAGACGGCGTTCAAGCGTGCAGCGACACTTCACCATCCTCGACGATACCGATGAGGTCACGCAAGAACAGGAGCGACGGCAGCGCATCGAGAGGTGGAGGCTAGAGCAGAGCAAGGCTGTGCTAGAAGAGATTGAGAGGGAGACAAGAAGAAGGCGGCGAATGAGCCTGGCGGCTTCGACTCGAAGCCAACGAGACACATTGCGACAGGATGCAAGAAGCTCTGCGGGCTCGGTGGCACATACAGTTGTCAGTGAGCAGAGCGATGGGTCAGATGAGGGCACAGAGAACATGTCGTTCTGGCAGCGACTCACTACACGCGTTATTCGGGACCTGATCGGTCTAGATAACGACACGCTGTCAGTCATCTTCGGCGAGAGTCTCCCCGAGGAGGCTATGACACCCAGGATGGGCTCTCCATCGACTTCTCCAGCAGACCGCGTGCTGCGAGATGCAGTAGCAGATGCACATACATACCCTGAGGAGGACTGGCAGACACGGGTCCTTGAGCGCGTGGCCCAAGAGCTTGGTGTGCTAGTGCATCAACTCTCCGAGCACCCGGGTGCATTCTCGACATACCAGCGAACGCAGACAGCCCCCGAGTATGCAGGCCTGACACCCGCCGTTGCGACCGATCTCGCATCCTCAGACCCGACAAGCTCCCAGGCCTCCGCCCCCTCACCTGCCTCGGTGCAATTCGCGGCGACATTCCCAACACAACAGACGTCACACACATACAGCGAAGCATCATTATGGGGGATTGAAGAGGAGCCTGATGAGGCTGACGTAATGGACACGTCCCAGCCAGACCCTACTGCCACTGCACGCGCCACCGCCGACGATGCAGCACGTGAGCGCGAGTACTGGGAGCGCGATCTCGACGTCAAGATGATATTCAACTTCCTCGTCAGGCGCTTCACATCGCGGCGCTCGAGCACGCCAACGCCCACACGACGGCCGTCCGCTTCTACATACGCGAGCGACGAAAGCGCGTCCGCCCGTCGAGCAGCCATGATCCGCCAGAACCACCCTTTGGTCAGCAGGACGACGGATAGAGGGCTCCCTACGTCGTCCTCTGCACAGACCAGGGAGATGAGGCGGCGCGAATCGGGCGCAGTGTACCGCACACATTACAATCCTCAGGCTAGTCTACGGCAGAAGACGCTGAGGAGTAGCTCTAGCTGCGCGAGTCAGAGTACGAAGAAGAGTAAGAGGAGCGGTAGTTCGCAGAGGAACTACTGGGACCTTGGGGGCAGTGTTGGCAGCGGCAGTGTTCTCGCTGGAGAACTATAGATGATAATTCATGACGATAAGATTCCACGAGCTACGGGCATTCGGCGTATAGATTGGTTATTTGCATGGTGCTTGGAGTACGCATACAGCGGCTATGGACATGTTGGATGTCGTTTTTCTTACCTTCGCTGCTGAGCTGGCATTGGATATAGGGCTGTTAGCTGGGATGTAGCAAGGGTTTTGTAGTATACTCTCCTCTTCGACCGACAATTACGAAATGATGTCTCATACCCTACCCTTACAAGGCGATTGTTCTTCACGTTGTGAAAATCTACTGTTCGGCATCAGATGTGAACAAGAAGCGTGTGCTGTGCAAGGCCCTCCACACATTCTAGACATGCGGGGAAAGGGTTCGGGACTGTCTATGGCTGTGTGGTACAAGGGTACATTTTCCATGTGCAATTTCATTTGGTGTCATTATGACGTGCGGAAGGGTGGTGTGGAATACATTCTTGCCATAGAGATACCTTCGGCGCAAATGGTAAATGACCCTACTTTTGACGGCCTAGGAAGGAACAGGCATATGCCATGAGCGATTGAAAAAGCGGAGGACGTCCTCGATGTAGACCTGGTGATTCGGAGGCAGAGACCCGAGGCGGCGTTTTGAAGGATACTTTCCGCTGTGCATAGTTGCTCAAGCACCCTGACATGGTATGGTTTGAGAAGTGCCATCGTAGCGGCCGCCTAGACGTCTGCGATGCTGATGTCCCGATATATTGATCTTTTTGAACATCTTAGGGGGGCTTCATAGATAAATGAGATGTAGGCAACTGATGAGTACAGTTTTGGCGGTACTTACGTTTGCTTGTTTGGTAAACGACCGACCAACACCAGTGGGTATATCGCTAATAGCACAAAAACGCTTGTAGAACAGCAATTCTGCATACGGTAAAACTGCACTCTCTTATGAAAAGGTGAAGCACATTTGCTTGTTTATTTTCGATGCCGGACCGCGCTGGGCTACTGTTGAGCGCGGCAACTCCAATGTTATCGACGTCTGCTCCACTCGTTGCAGCATCACGATCTTGCACGAACATGCAAAAATGCAACTTGTTGCGTGTCTGATGTGCGTTCGTATTCTCAATGGTCGCGGCTGCTGATGCCGGACGTCTTGGGATTAGCGTTCACCTGTGACGGGAGAGGGGCAGCCTTTGGTTCGAAAGGAAGCTGTCCACGGCTTTAGACCCAGACAGGTATGAGCGAGAGGGCCCTCAAGCTATCCTCCGACGATCTGGAGGAACATACCTGCGATTCATCTATTGAGGTGACGCCTTACACTCGCCCTGTTCCAATACCCGACATCATCAGAGGCGCAGCGCAGGATGCCGTCCATGTCTGCTAGGTTCCTCGTGCGCTAAGTGGAGTGGGATTTCGGTAGGATATCTGCGTATAGATCGATTCGGGGAAGTCTACGTGAGTTCGTGGGGGTGGGAACAAGAGCTGGATGTCAAGGACAAAAGTCTGGAGAACACGGTCCAGACCCTCGAATGCTGGATTGTTGACGGTGAGCAAAAAGCTATTGCAAGCCACTTCGATGCTAACAGAGTCTTTGCGAGAGCCCTGGAAGGCGTGGAAGGAACAACAGCAGCTCGACCAGCACCAACATCCCTCGACTGACATCTATGCGGCCCCGCTACGGGTCTTGCCTGGCAATACGTCTTCGGACGGCACGCTTGACTTGATTGAGCACTGGCTTGCTGAATATCTTTGCAATCATTCTGCCTGTGTAGCCGCGCGAGTGAATGACCGGGAAGAAATATTGCATGGAGTGCGCTTTCTGCAAATTACTGGCCCGCATACGATCCTGCTGAGGGAAGACATGGTACCTTATCAATACGCGTGTTTGACTCACTGTTGGGGAGGGAGTGAGATCATACCCAAGACGACTGTGGCAAACAAAGCCATACACATAGAAAGAGGTCTGAGTGTTGGTAGCTTACCAGAGACTTTTCGAGAGACCGTGCACGTCTGTCACCATATTGGCATAGACTTTGTCTGGATCGACAGTCTTTGCATCGTGCAAGATGGGGATTGGGATTGGCGTTCTCAGGCCGCGCGAATGGCCGATATCTACGCGGAGTCAACCCTTACTATTGCCGCTGCAAAGGCAAGTGATCCCACTGGAGGTTTGTTTAGCGACATCGATAAGGTCCACCGGGGTGCACATCTTCCTGGCTTTACAAACGTGTATGTCCGAAAAATGACGCCGGAAAACATCTTCCTTCACAAACGCTTCAGCACCCTAGAACGTCGAGGCTGGACGTACCGGGAGTTAGTACTATCACCACGGATCATCCGCTTTGAAGCAAATCAAGTCTCGTGGGAATGTCGTACAGCGTAATACGAACAGAGGAAAGTGGACCACATCGAAGGGGATGGTAACGGAACCCTGAAGCATCCGAGGCTCGAGGTTCCTGCCAGACTTCCCGCAGGATTAGCGACGAAACACATTGGAATCACCGACAAGTCTATTACGAGATCGTCACGCAGTACTCGTAAAGATATTTGAGTTATTGGAAGGATTAAACTCCAGCACTTGCCGCGATTGCAAGGCAAGTAAGCGATCTGCGACCAGACGACGAGTATCTAGCAGGGTTCTGGAAGCGCTCGTTGACATCTGACCTTCTCTGGAGGGTGATGCAGAAACTAAGAGTTGAGCTAGAGTCAGAGTCTGTCCATTGCAAGGACAAATTTCCGACTTGGCCCTGGGCGCGTGGGATGCACGTAGTGACCTGGGTCATAACGGTATTGCCGGCGGACCCCCGATTTGATTCTGTCCTTGTCAACGTCAAAATCATCGAGACTTACGAGGACATTGGACCGCGACTCTTAGGCGAATATAGCGTCGGCATTATTATCCTGCAAGCGCCTCTGATCAGTCTGGCACGTCTACGCGACGACGGGTTGTCAAAACATAAGGCTCTGCTGTTGTCACGGAACATCGACACTGGACGTTCCGCCATGCTTTCTGGACCTACGTACTCACTTTCGGCTCATTACTTCTGGGAATGAAAGCGATGACACTGAGCGTAATGTTCTTGACAATTCGACGTTTGCAATCCCTTTGATATCTCACCGAAACAGTGATTACCATATTTCCCTGATTGTTGCACTCGTCGTGCGCAAGACAGGCGAGTCGAAGTTCAGAGGACTGGGAATGTGTAACATCAGATATCTCGACTGTCGTGCCCTGTACGAGTTTGGAGATTTTCGGGAAGAACTTCACAGATCGCTTAGGGAGCACCCAAAGGACATGTCACAGATCAGGAACGCAATATTGCAGTACAATAGCAGACTGGTGCAGATGTTCGAAGCCATGGATACGGAAGTCGTCGAACTAGAATAGCTCTCGCAAATTTCGTGTGTCTCGCATACTCTCTAGCTCGCAGTAAGAACCATATGTGAAACGTGCAACACGCACGATTGCAGATGTCGACGGCTAGATCACCCGCTCTTTCCCTCAACGAAGCGCACCTTCACCTCATGCGCAGGCTGCAGCACAATGTCCGCATGCAGTCCCGGATGTTCGTCTTCCATAAGGTTCTCAATCCCACTAAAGCGCTGCAGCAACCGTACAAGTGTGTATCCCATTTCTGTAAGGGCAAATTGCTGCCCAATGCAGATCCTTGGCCCACCGTTGAAGGGAATGTATGTCCACGACTTTGGTGTCCATGAATTCCAGCGCCTGCGTTTGTTAGTCGTAGGATTTCAAGAAGGCTTATCGGGAGGACTTACTCAGGCACGAAGTGTGTTGGGTCAGCGAAACCTGTTTCAGGACCAGGGTAGAGACCTGCTCTTCTCTGCATAACAAGCGTCGAGTACCCAATCGGCGTACCAGCCAAGATACCAATAGGCTGATCACCGTTCGGTCCTCCACCTGTAGGCAGCGTGGTGTCCTTGAGCGCCATACGGACGTTGTACGGCACTACAGGGTATAGGCGCAGCGTCTCGTTGAGCACGTGCTGCAGGTACTTCATATCCTTCAGATGCTGATACGTAGGCTTCTCGGTGAGGCCAACAGTGTCGATGATCTCCTGCCTCAGCTTTGCGAAGATGCTAGGTGATAGTGACAGATGGTAGATGGCCCATGTCAAAGTGCACGCAGTTGTATCGCGGCCGGCGAGCAGAACAGAAACCAGCTGGTCGCGCAGCATCTGCCTATCCCGTGTGTATCCTGCGATAGCGTGGAGAAACGTGTAGCCGGAGTCGTGGTTGCTCTTCTCGTTCAATTCTTCTGGCGAAAGAGCAAGCGCGCGGTCGATGAACGTGCTCACAAAGTCGTTGATGGTATCGATGCTGTCGTAGAAGCCCATTCGTTTCCTCGGAACAGCCCAGTTGAGAGGACCTACGCGTGCAATTATCGATTGTACACGTTGAGCGTTGCCGAAGGCGTCGGCGAACTTTGTCTGCGGGTTCTCCAAAGAATCGACACTGACACCGAGGAGGAAGTGGGTCGCTGCGTCGAGTGTGTAGCGGAACATCATGTCCATGGTATCAATAGCCTGTCCGCCGGAGATCTTGGAGAGAAGGATCTGTGTGTGTGTCTCGAAGATATCGATGTCCGAGAGGCGGTCCTTGATGAACTGAGGGCGAATGAGCTGGCGTGAATTGTGCCACAGCGTGCCATCTGTAGTGAAGATGCCATTGCCCAAGAACCTATGCCAGTCCTTCCTAAACTGCTCGCCTTTGCCGTAGTCCTTGAATTGGGTCGCGAGGATAGCCTTGATGTTCTCTGGCTCAGCTGTCAAGATGACTCTTTCTCCTATACCGGCTTCGATGGTGTATCGCCCTGGCCCGGCCCATTTGTTGAACATTTGTACCCACATCTCGTAGCTCTTGTCCTTGAGAGCATGGCTGACGACTTCGTAGGCGATGTCCAGTCCTAAGGGAGCGTACGACTTCCGAAGAGGCGCTCGGGCGCCGAGCTTGTTAATCCTGGCATCGATGCGGACTAAGTTGACGATTTTATAGCCGAGATATAACACGATAAGGCCTCCGAGTAGATACGGGGTTGACAGCTGCGCAGGGACGATGTTGGCCATGACAGTCCCGTGGCAGGTCCGTTCGAACCTTCACTTATCGAGGTACTGACAGTGTCGACTTCTCAAAGGTCCGGACTGCATGAGAACAAAGACATGGTATATGTAAACACCTTCCTCGTGTCGCACTAGTCTAGTCGACTCTAGTGGCCCGTCCACGTTTCCGTCAAGTAGTTCCATTGTTTTAGATCGGCACGTCTGTCGTGCCGCAGCACCCAATCAAGAAGTTATTAACACGACTCTGTCCGTCTGAACGTCAATTCTGCGCTTACGTCGGTGGTCTTGTGGGCTCTTCAGTGCTTCATGTGCGCACCTCGGTATCACGGATTGCTGTCTTCGGCGCAAGATGAGCTCCTTGCGACGTAAGTGCCGGGACTTGTGCGGACGAATGCTACGCAGCGAATTGGCATTTGTCTTGAAAAGCGGGGAAGGCGTGACTGTGTGAAGCTTGAGGTCACTTTCGAACGGGCCCGCAGCGTGCTAGCGGACGTCTTGGGTGTCCTTGGACCGAGCGCCAATCATCTCGTCCATCGTGTGCGGAAGTCGGTCAGGGTTCGTCTCCATTTGGAAATTTGAACGATCGTTCGATGGTGAGGGTTGGGATGTATCGTCGGAGCTTTGGTGTGCTCGTGCGCAAAGGCGAGAGGTTTGTTGTAACCGAACAGTGAAACACACCTGCAGAATCGGTGCCTATGATCGGTAGAGCCTTCCGATGCAATTATTGCACGTACTCCGTCACTCCAGACGCGTGCTCTGTGCTCCACGACACAGAATAAGCTCAGCACAGTCGCACTCGATGCTGTCGATTGATTGCCGTTGTCGCGAATGCAAAACTTGCAAGGTGCATCTTTGCCCGAAGACCCTCGACCCTGGCCCCACATCGACCCCGCAACCTCAACCTCCGAGCTTCCCACCACAATGGTTCAACCACTTCCAAGCCGCTCAAGGGTATCAAGGTCGAGGCTGCTTACTGGTACACGAACGAGAATTATCTGAGGATCAACACTCGGATGCGGAATCAATACGTCAAGTCATTGGGTCTCCATTTCCTTGCGCCAGCTTCATTCCAGCTATCTCCAGCCCATGTTCATTCCATATCCCGTCTCCAGCATTGCATGGAGCCTTCTCTTAAGGAACATAGCCTCTGCTTAGATCAGTAGTTCTATTCTTTCCTTTCGCTGTAATCAACAGCATGAAGCCTTCTCTCATCTTCCCATGCCTGATAAGCCCTACCTTGGCCTTGTGGCCCATACCCAAGTTATACTCCCACGGCGATACAGTGCTTTGGATATCTAGAAACGTAACATTCTACTGGTACGAGGCTGGCGTAAGAAATGTAGATTATCACCCCGACCAAGCACCTTTTCTATTTGCGTCCAATTCTGACACAAACGACGTGCCACAGGACCAGGCTGAAGGTAGTCGCGGCCCTCACAAACGTTACACCGCGCCGTTCGAGCACCATAACCCCGCAAGAGATAAGACAGGGGTATCAGGTGACGATATAATCGACTACGCTATCAAGTCGGCGTGGAATTCCATCTTCAAGGACGGCTTTTATCCATGGAAATTCCACCCTAGGAACTGGGAAGAGCCATCGCAGGACAAGAAGGCGCGGTATGTGGACCGCGTTGACATTCGGCTGCTCGCGAAAGATACCGCATATGTTGCGAAAGCGCTTGCAGGCGATGCGGACGAGTCGTACACGCTCGAGTTGAACGAGAATGGCGTTGCGACAGTAGCTGCGAATAGCAGCATTGGCATTGCGCGAGGCCTCACAACATTCACACAGCTGTTCTTCCAGACCTCGGACAAGGAGCACTTATACACACCCCTCGCTCCCGTCACGATCGCAGATGCACCGCAATTCTCGCACAGAGGTATCAACCTCGACGTCTCGCGAAACTTCATCCCCGTCGCCGACATCAAGCGCCAAATCGACGCCGCAGCGTACACCAAGATGAACCGTCTGCATCTTCACGCCACAGACTCGCAGTCCTGGCCCCTCGAGATCCCCTCGCTGCCCAACCTCGCTCGCAAAGGCGCATATCGCCCAGATTTGGTCTACGCGACCGCCGACTTTGCAGAGCTCCAGCGCCATGCCGCGCTCCAAGGTGTCCAGCTCATCACCGAAATCGACATGCCGGGACACACATCCAGCATCTGGTATTCAGCGCCCGAGCTGATCGCTGCGTACAACCAGCAACCAGACTGGGACACGTATGCTGCTGAGCCGCCCTCCGGCACGTTGAAGTTGAATTCCACCGGTGTGGATAAGTTCCTGGATATGCTGTTTGCGGACCTCATGCCGCGCGTTGCACCGTACACGAGGTACTTCCACACGGGCGGCGATGAGGTGAATCTAAACGCATATACGCTGGACGACACCGTGAACTCGAGCGATCCCGCAGTGCTGCAGCCGTTGATGCAAGCCTTTGTGTCTGCAAACCACGACCGTGTTCGCAAACAAGGCCTCACGCCCATGGTCTGGGAGGAAATGCTGTTGACCTGGAATCTGACACTGGGCTCCGATGTGGTCGTGCAAAGTTGGCAGAGCGACGAAGCTGTCCTGCAGATCGTGCAGTCAGGCCACAAAGCGCTGGTCGGGAACTACAAGTACTGGTATCTCGACTGCGGGAAGGGGCAGTGGCTAGACTTTGCGCCGGGCGAGGCGAGTGCGAATGCGTGGCCTTATCAGGACTACTGCGCGCCGTTCCACAACTGGAGGTTGATCTACTCGAAGGACCCGTATGAGGGGGTGCCTGAGAACCTCCAGCATCTGGTCATTGGTGGTGAAGCGCATATGTGGGGTGAGCAGACGGACGCTGTTAATCTCGATCCAATGCTATGGCCACGCGCGGCGGCTGCTGCGGAGGTGCTGTGGAGCGGTGCGAAGGATGCGCAGGGTCAGAATAGGAGTCAGATCGAGGCGAGTCCACGACTCAGCGACCTCAGGGAGCGATTGGTAGCCAAGGGCGTTCGCGCTGAGCCTGTGCGAATGCCGTATTGTGAGATGGAGTCAGATGGAAACAGAAGCCCACAGTGCCAGTTGGGGCTGACCTGAGCATCTAAGCTGGTCATTGCAGAGTACTGGATGTTTACTTGAATTGGGTATCGTAGCTCCATGCCGCCGCCTCAACGCGCCGATCAATGCTGTCAAAATTTCGATGCCTAACGCCGTCCATGCAAATGATCTCAAGATCACTGTCTTATTCCTCCATCTCTATTTCCTTAGGCTCTTTCGGTTCTTGTGCCTCGTGGAATTGAATTGCGTCGTCAATGTAGCTCAGCACGGCGCCGAGGCTGTCCTCATCCTGTACGTCCAGCTTCAGGTACGAGACCATGCTGAAATCATCGATCAGCTGCGCAACAGCCTTGTTCAGCTTGTGGAAAGCTGAGCCGCTCATCAAGCTCTCTGTCGTGGCAGGATCCCTGTACTTCCTGTTATCTTCCTCGTCCGTCGTCTTGCGTGACGGATCGTCCTCGATCAGATCTGCATCGACCTGCACAAAACGCTTCATCTCACGCTTCGCGACCTGTCCCTTAACCAGATCCATCTTGCTTAGGATATTGATGTGCGGCATCTCGAGCATAAGCATAGCACTCATAGCTGATAATGTACCCGAGAAGAACTTGGGGCGGTCGACGACGAACGTAGCTTCGAGGAGGTAGGCAGCGCACATGCGGATGTTCAGGCTGCCGTGCATGAGCGTCTTGACGAGGCCTGGCAGGATTGGTACGTGGGTGTAGAGCTCGATCTGCCCAGGCATGTCGAAGACGATTAGGTAGTCATCTGTGACTTCCTCGAGAGGATCTGTCAGGAAGTCGAGGTTCTCCATCAAAAACTCAAAGCAGTAGATCAGGCCGCCGTTAGGCCCGAGGCTCATTTCTTCCATAACATCTTCGAGGCTGATCAGATCCTTGATGTCTAGGTCTGGCTCAAATGCAAAGTCTTCGGCGGCGGGATCGAGGTTCACGTAGAAGCATGGGCGCTTGTTGTTCTGGAGGTGCTGGATGAGGCCGGTACAGAAAGTGGACTTGCCAGCGCCAGCTGGGCCCTGGCCGTGTCAGCTCATTTATTTTCCCTGAGAGTCGAGCGCTTATCTTACCATCACCAGTGTCCCAAACTTACTCATTGCTGTGGTTGTATGTGAGGCTCAGGGTTGCGTCACCGGCTTATTCGTTGCTATCGCGGAGCGCGGCAGAACAGAAATCTACCCAAAGGCGGTGAGGCTCGCGGATGGCTGGCAGGCTGTTGGTGGGGCATCGAGGGGAACCTCGTCTTGTCGCAGTACTGCCAGTCTCAAGGGCCCGACCAAGGCGGTGATCTCCAGGGTTTGCAGAATTGTAATTCGCTCCCCACTGGCGTGAAGACAATGGTGTAATGCGCTAGAGCGTTATCGGCCTGAGCGGCTTAGGCCCGTGGTGGGAGAAACGCACGTTTTTCTTCGGCAGATTGGAAACGACTCCAAACCTCATAAAGTCGCGCAGGCCCCTCTCTCCTTCCCTTCAACTACTCTCTCGCCTTTCTCGCACCATTTCACGCGGTCGCAAGTCCTAGACTATCTTGTTGCTACCCCTCCATCCTTCACAATGACTGTCCCTAACGGCACCAACGGCACCGCGCCCAGCAAGGTACTTTCCTCAATTGCCCGTGAAAGCCCCGCCTTGTTCTTACCCATTGTTACAGGGCAACACTTTCCTGTTCACCTCTGAGTCTGTTGGTGAGGGTCACCCCGACAAGATCTGGTATGTCACCGTCCTACACGCTTCTGTCCACAGTGGAGTCACGATATATACATGACGTGCTACATTCATCGTTACCCCCACCAGAATCTCGACAACACGAAAAGACACGATGCTAACACCTTCACAGTGACCAGGTCTCCGATGCCATCCTCGATGCCTGCCTCAAGGAGGACCCTCTCTCCAAGGTCGCCTGCGAGACTGCCACCAAGACCGGTATGATCATGGTCTTCGGTGAGATCACCACCAAGGCCCACCTCGACTACCAGAAGATCATCCGTGGTGCCATCAAGGATATTGGCTACGATTCCTCCGAGAAGGGCTTCGACTACAAGACCTGCAACGTCCTCGTTGCCATCGAGCAGCAGTCGCCCGATATCGCTCAAGGTCTCCATTACGAGGAGGCTCTCGAGAAGCTCGGTGCTGGTGACCAGGGTATCATGTTCGGATATGCCACCGACGAAACCCCTGAGCTCCTGCCCTTGACCCTCCTTCTCTCCCACAAGCTCAACTCTGCCATGGCTGAGGCCCGCCGTGACGGCTCCCTCCCCTGGTTGCGACCTGACACCAAGACTCAGGTCACCGTCGAGTACGCTCATGATAACGGTGCCGTCATTCCCCTCCGTGTCGACACTGTTGTCGTCTCTGCCCAGCACAGCGAGGACATCACCACTGAGAAGCTCCGTGAGGAGATCAAGGAGAAGATCGTCAAGAAGGTCATCCCTGCCAAGTACCTTGACGAGAACGTCAAGTACCACATCCAGCCCTCTGGTCTCTTCATCATTGGTGGACCTCAGGGTGACGCCGGTCTCACTGGCCGTAAGATCATCGTCGACACCTACGGTGGTTGGGGTGCCCACGGTGGTGGTGCTTTCTCCGGAAAGGACTACTCCAAGGTCGACCGCTCCGCTGCTTACCTTGCCCGCTGGATCGCCAAGTCGCTCGTCAACGCCAAGTTGGCCCGCCGTGCATTGGTTCAGCTTTCTTACGCCATTGGTGTTGCTGAGCCGCTGTCCCTCTTCGTTGAGACCTACGGCACCTCAGACAAGACCTCCGAGGAGCTCGTTGAGATCATCCACAAGAACTTTGACCTCCGCCCTGGTGTCATTGTCAAGGAGCTGAACCTCATCAACCCTATCTACAACACAACCGCCAAGAACGGTCACTTCACCAACCAGTCTTTCACCTGGGAGAAGCCCAAGGAGCTCAAGCTCTAAATGTACAACTTTAATGTTTACACATGAGTGGTTTTGAATCAACTTCAACCACACCGTCAAGAAGTAACGATTTTGCGATATGATATGCATATCTTGAAGAAGGCGGCAATTCTTCTTTCAACAAGTTTCGGCGTCGGGAAGGGCATATACCCCTGTGATCAGCAGCCCTCTTCAAAAGTTTCTTTGCATGTCAATTTCGTTTTCCAGAGGCTTTTACCGAGTCTACACGATAGAAAGTGCACCCAGTGCGGGCCATGCACGGCGTTAGAGAGAGAACGAGCTTCAACAACGGGGCCTGAGTGCGTTGTCAACGCGCACATTGGGGCTTGAGCGCAATTTGCGCCGTGGAGGATAATAGGAGCAATTGAACGTTGGTTTTCTCATTGGGATAATCAACCTAAACAACACCACACTTGTATCGCACTTACCGTGAGTCATTCACCTGGCAGGCTCATGCTCACACAGTCCAGGAAATGTCTTGACCTTTCCAACCACATCTATTACATCGGTCGTCGAACCTTTACAGCACTGGTTTTGTGCAATCTGTCTGTGCAGTTGCGCCGGTTGTCCTCGACTTTCTTGTTGTACGTCGATCTTCAGGCACAGTTGTCACCACACCGCTCCAGGATGACGAATGGGAGAGCTCAGGCCGAACAGTCTAGCCCTGCCAGGAACACCACAACATCTCAGCTGCCCAACTAGTCACGGCTGTTTCTGACCCATGTGATCATCCATCACTGGTCACCTGTTTCCAGGTGTTGTTGTGAGACACGTCTCGCTTGAGAGATGAGTTGGTAGTCAAGTACGTTCCCCCTCTTTGCCGGCGCAATCTCGTTGCCCACCTCATCATCGACAACGCGCCAACAACATTTTCTCTGTCGCATTCAATTCCTCTACTTCACTGCTTTGTGCAAATATATGTAAGTTTGTCTTGCGCGCGTACTTCTCACATCTGCCCCTGGTATCACCTTTGGCGATTTGCGCGTCTCGTTTGGTGTTTTGGGCCTTAACCGCCTGCGTTGCCAAAGCCTGTAACGCGTGACGTTGTGACAGAAATCGCGCACGGTTTTCGCACTTGAACTTGGTCGTGCTTCCACTCTCCTCTCTCTTGCATCTTTGGCATCGTCATAATACCACGTTGTTGGCGTTCTCTTATTCCCAAGTCGCTGGACGCGCCTAACCCAACGATACGTAGCTCAACGATAAGACGCGCCACGGTCCGCCAACATGCCAGCATCAACACGCGCCAGTACCGGCAACAGTAAGCCGCGCCTCGTGCAGCAGATTGAAAACGCGGTCGCACCGAAGAAGCGCACAACTGCCACAGCCAACACTTCTAAGCCCCGCACCACCGGTGGGCGCGTCACGAAGCCAAAGGCCACCACGACTGGACCAAAGACCAAGGTGGTGAAGAAGAGGCGTACACCAACAGAGAAGGCTAAGGACAAGGTTGTGGGTACTGCAGAGAAGCTTGTGGGTGAGGTCGAGGGCAAGCCGGGCAAGAAGGCGGCTGGGACGAGGAAGGCGCATGGCACTGGCGCAGGTACGACGAGGAAGAGGATTTGAGGCTGGCAAGCCTTTGCTCCGAGTTGCTCACGCATGACCCAAGCCCTGTTGCTGTTACCACGATTCTTGCAATTCGATATCATTTGCACTTCCCTCACATTCGGTCTTGCGCCTTCTGTTGAGAGCTAGTAACGCGTAGACAGGGCCTTAGAAGGTACACCCGAAGCCATCGCCCAGAAAGCACGCCCACTACTCCTGGGCTAGCCCTCTTGAAGGCCGCAATCACCCAGCGTCCACACCGCCCTACGCTTGCAGCTTATTGAAAGTGACGCAACAGGACGAAACCGCCTTCGCCAATGCGGAAATCTGCTTCCTGTTCCTGCAGCGTTGCAGCACCCAAGCCGAGGTGGCATCTCGAGCATCAATCTTTTATCTCGCTGTTCTTGCCCAACAGCCCACTCAGAACGAGCAGCGCGGCCATCTCCAGGCCTGAACCCGGGGCTGAACCGTCTGAATGGACCTCGGCTTTTGCCTCATGTTTCAACGACACATCGTTCTTTCTACTAGAACATGTCATATCGTCTCGGCTCGGGCACGATATACGTCGAAAGAACCGCAGGAGAGGTTGTGCGAGGCTGACCTAGATCCTGCAGTTGCTAAACGGATGTTCCCGCCCGGCTGCACGAGATCCTTCGCTTCCTTTGCGAGGCTGGAGAAAGCAAAACCACATCCAGTGCTTTGCAAGCAAAGCTGCTCAACATACACAGCTTTCCCCACAATAGACACAGATACGGACCCAGACTCGTGAGTACGCATGCAATTCGCCGATTCAAGACCGAGCGCTCACTATATTGGAGCAGAACTGATCCTTCAGAGCGTCCTGCTCGTTTCGCAACCTTATTTCTGCAGCTTGCAGGTCCATGTTGAGCAAGCATTGACGCTGTACACGTACTGCGAACTCCACATCTTAGCTGCTGCTCAGCGGGACGATGCAGGACGATACCAGCACATCGACGCCTCAAATCCTACTTGCGAAAGTCGTACGTAAAAGCGAATGGTTGCAGTCGTGCGTTCCGTATAGCAGCAAAAGTAATGGCTTTCACCAATGCCTAAGCAGCACAAGTTGTAGGCGGGCCACATTGGCCTCGGATGTACCCGCTCAGCCTCGTACGCCGCAAGCATGCAACTACTTGCTCTTGATCGAAGACAATACTCATGATCTACCAAACGATTGCGTCAGAAGCCCAATTCCCTCAGCAACGCTTTGCTTCCGAGATGGCATCTGACCGCCGACGGTCACTCATCAACCCTATTCAAAGCGCCACAGCCAACAATGTGGCTCTCCAGAGAAATCTGGGTAGGACCACAGAGGCCGGACGTACGTGAGACAGTGCCATGTTCCGGGCGCAAAAGGAAACTGACTTTTGTTGCAGAACACGCTCGCCATTCGGAATGGAAGTCAAAATTCTATTCGCTGGACTGTGAAACGGATGGGGGCCCTTTCGACAAACCCACAGTGCAACCCATCGGCTGGGACAAGGAATCTCCCAAGAAAGGCTGGCAAAACGGCCGTGTTTTGATCATTGACTCTTTCGACGGAGCACCAAACCCGACAGCAAATGAGTTTAAGAACCTCGAAACCCTGCAGATTTTCCGTACGGACGAGCAGCCAAACCGGAAGAAGGTACAGCTAACGAGCAACAACGGCCAGCCAACAAGTAACGACAGCCAGACAACAAGCAACAATGGCAAGACAACGAGTGATAACGAGTGATAACGACCGGCCAGCAAGCATCAATAGCCAATCGACGAGTGTCAACGGCCAAAAAACAAGAAGCGATGAGCATTCCGATAGTTGGCGCCGGTTGCTGGACAGCAGTAGAACTCACGTTGGCATTCTTGAAGACAGGGGTACGTACATAGTGCGTGGAGTGATGGACACACTGACATGTTTAACAGTTTACCTCAATCCTACATCATGTGCAACGATGGATCCATTGGTAAGGTCTCAGTGCATCGAAATACTGGAGATGGTTTTCAGTGGCCCGAAACCTACGATCAGTACCTTCGCAGATTGGAATTACAACGACCCCTACCCATTCTCGATCGTGCTTGGACGCATCAAGAGTTATTGCTTAGCCCACGGGTTATCAGATACCTCAACAATAGCATCGAACTCTGCTGCCTTGCCGGTTCCTTCAGCCATGACGGACTGAGAGCTCCAAACAAAGGATATCCTGGGGCTCCCATGCGAAACCCAAGGCTGCCTCCGGAGTTCTATGGAGACTGCGGTACAGCCCCCCCGACCAGCCATCAGGACATCAAAACCCTATGGTACGAGCTCGTGGAACAATACAGTCCAGCGAAAACAACAGTTCAATGTGACAAGCTTCTGGCACTTGCTGGTATCGCCGAAGGATTTCAACGAGTTACTGGCGATACATACTTGGCCGGTCTGTGGAAAGAGTCACTTCAGAACGATCTTCTTTGGACATCAGGTCTGACCTCAGAAAACGCGGAAACGTTTAGGACCTTCCGTGATCGCTCAATTCCAACTTGGTCGTGGGCAGCGTGGGCAGGAATCAAGTTTATGTATCCCCTGAATTCGCCTTCGGATAACTGGCACTTGAATGCGCAGTTTTTGGAGGCTTCTGTCGAGATCTTAGATGGGAAACTCCCCTTCGGAAGAGTGGCTGGGGGTCTACTCATAATCAAGGGACCACTGAGAGTCTTGTCCATCGGAGAGGTCCGCGAACAATTCAAGATAGATAAAAGACGATGGAGAGGACACGAAGTCTACCCAGACTTCGACTAGTTCAACAAAACGAGTAAAGACTCTTTGCCAGACTCCGCATCTGTCACTCTTCTCAGCATCAAAAATCACAACCTTCAAGATGAAAACCATCATCGCGTCGAGTTTGATACTCAGGATAGAGGTCTGATCCTCAGGACAACTGGACCAGGAGAATATGAGCGCTTGGGCATGTGCATGTATGGAAGACCCTCTGTGAAAGGTACGGCCGTAGTTGGATTCGTCCCAGATTGGAGCGAGGATTTCATCGAAAGTACTGTAAGAATCCGATGAAACACCTTTGTCAGCGTGTTCCACACCGAATGCACATTTTCCCATCTTACTCCGTATCTCGATCTTGCTCGTCCACATCCTCTACCTCCCTGAGAATCTCGTCGAACGTCTGATCCCTCCTCCCCATATTTGACCACTGCCCAAACGCTCTCAGCTTCTGCTCGTGCCGATGAAACACGTTGCCAGTGAAGTGCTGCCAGCCAGTCTCAGTGAGACGTGGTGACATTGGCGAAGGCCCGAGCAAACCTGAAGCATGATCCTCATGCAGAGGCGGGTAGTTGAACTCCGGCAACGCTGGCCTTCCGCTCCTTTCTCACGAGCCTTTGGCAGGAGAGGCAACTTCCTCCATCGGCAGGTGCGCTTCTTGCAAGAACGTCATGATGCCCTCCTCATCGAACACCATTTCCTACTCTTCCCTCCTCTTCTCTATCCCTTCACCCCTCCCCGCACGGTCCTTGCACGACCGCCAAACCTTTCTCCAAGCGCTCTCAACACCAGCATTGACACTATCAGCCACTCGGTCGAGTGCCACGAGACCGACGATGATTCCACCCGCACAAACCGCGCCCAACAGCCCATTGCCGAGCTCACTCAGCTTTAGCAAACAGCTCGGACCCTCAATGACGGCGGTGAGACCGATGGCGCTCATGGCAACTGCAAATTGAGTGCCAGCGTGGTGGATGAGAGCTTCAATGAGTCTGGGTGATAGGGTGCGGGGGTGAGGAGGTGGGAGGTCGAGCGGTGCTTCATGACTTGGTTGCGAAGACGCTGCTGGCGTGGGCATGTGGGTGGATAGTTCGTCTGAGGATGATGCAGCGTCGCTCTCAGCGGCGAGTGTTTCGTCATCGTCGGCGGAGACCGTGGGGTCGAAGTCCGGAGAGTGTTCCTGCGTTGACATGGTGTAGTTGTGTGGTTGAACGCGTATGAGCTTAGTGTACCTAGCTCAGAGAAACAAGAAATGAAGTGCGGAATAAATGCGGAGGTGGTGAAAGGAAGAGAAAACCAAGACATCTGGGAAAGTTTGCTTACACTGCGTAATCTCAACTTTCTTGGATTGCAAGGCATGTTTGAAGGACGTGCCGCTAAACGACAGAGGACTGAAGAACCGCAGCGAATGGAAAGCTGTCAACGACAGTATATCAATTGCTAAGCTGTGTTCATGCGGAACGCTCGGTGTAGTCAAAAAAAGATAAAGATAACAAAAGGAATGTGGAAAAGCTGCCCGCTTGCTAGGGCAAACTCTTTCTAAAAGCAATGCCAGACCAAACGCGCCATCATCGCTACAACATCGCTGTGCGGACCCTACATAATATCAAGAACATATCCAATCTTAATCTTCAAACAGATGCACATGCAGTCTCTGCTGCGAAAGCGTAGAATCGAAGCCGCTCAAATCCAAAATAGCCTGCCAAAGCTTTTCCCGAGATCGCAAGAACGCCGGTCGTTACGTTCGTGAATCCCAAATGTATCATACATCCTTCCCAAAAGTCTGTTGTCGCCAATATTATACAGTGCTGAAGTCGAGAAAGTCGTAGTTGTTGTTATCCACCGCCGTGAAGTCGCTCATCGCCCTCATTTCGAGGTCGAATTGCGAGAGCGAGGGCTCCTGTCGAATGTCGAAGAGTTCCTCCAACTCGTCCTGGGGCTCAATTGGGGACGTCGGTGGTGTTGTGAACCCTTGTGACTTGACAGACGACCGCGATGGCGACTCTGTGACTTTCAGTGGGCTGGGCTGGCTTGGTTGATGCGACTGTTTGCGCTCAGGCACTGGCTCGAGGATCGGCTCGCGTGATAGATGGCGGTAGCCTGGCGACAGAGGAGGCGTTTGTGCTGGCTCATTGGACAATTGGCGGAGGAGGTTGATCGATGCAGCTTCACTGGTGTAAGACGCAGCGCGTGTGAACTCCTCCTCGCGATCTGTTTCGTGGTATGGGCTGGATTGGGGCTCGAAACTGCGGGAAATTAGTCGTAGTCGGTGGGCTGTCATTTGCAAATTGCTTACCTGAATGGATCTGTTGATGCATTTAATGGCTCATTGAAGTTTTGAAGCGGCGCTTCGAACGACTCGTAGGGCGAACGACCGTCCGAAGGAGGCGAGCTTCCAGCTTCTGAAGAGGCTGCTGATGCGAGAGCACGTCTAGTCCTACTTGACTTGGCTACACGCTCTTCCATCTCAGGACGCTGCTTCTTTGGCCTGCCGCGCTTTGCTTGTCTTCGCACGGCATCGGCAAATCCACCAACGCACATGCCACGCTGACGATGTCTGGTAAGTGCGTCTTGTCGCGCAAATCCAGCACCACAGGGGCACTTGTAAGGCTTATTGCCTGAGTGGATCTTTGCGTGACGCTTCAGGTCGTGCTGTCGTACAAAGCACTTGCCGCATCCATTGCACTTGTACTGCCTGTCGCCAAGATGCGTCTGAACGTGCGAGCGAATGTTCTCTCTCCTGCCAAAGATCTTGCCGCAATCTTGGTACAAGCAAGTCCACTTGTTTGTCTTGGGATCCTGCTCGCTGATGTAGCGCTGGACCTCTTCGGAGGAGATACCAGTGAACTCGACGGTGGCATCGATCTCGAGATCGTTGTAGAGTGGGACCTCGTCGTACGGGCTCGGTGCAAGCGCGACCTCATCGTATGGGCTCGGTGCCAGAGGCAGACCATTAGGAATGGCGTGAATGGGGCTGCTGCCGTGAACAGGGCTGTGGGGCTCGAGCGCGGGGAGAAGTGTCGGCATGTGCGAGAAAGGCGTCGTCTCTTCGTCCTCCGTGATTCCGTGAAGGAAAGGCTGGGGCATTCTCATGCGCGGCGAAGCCTGCGGCGACGGCGAGACGTCTGATCCGTAGTACACGGAACCGGGGGACTCGTATCCGTCATGGTCGGGATGTTCGTAGTCGAAACCCATTGATCGCGAGGTCGGTCGAAGGTTGATGTCGGCCATGTCGTTGAAGTTCGTGGGGTGAGGAGCCATGCCAAAGGACTGATGGCTGGGCAGCTGCGCAGGCTTCTCAGGAATGACAGCCTGTGGTGCGGCTGCGACGTTCGGCGTGGGGAGGATGTTGATGAAGACCTGGCCGCACGAGCCATACACCGACTGGATATGCTCGTGGAGGTCCTTCAGCTGCTGCTCGGTAGGGGCTTTGTTAGGTGATAAAGAGCGGCTGCGGCTGTGCGAGATGGGAGAGTGAGGCCGCGAGCGATAAATGGGTGACCGCAGCGGTGACTGCGGCGATCTGCATCTGGGAGATAACTGTACTGGGGACTGGAGGAAGGCTTCCTGGTGGCCCGGCTGGGGCATGCTGTGCGGTTGCGCTACTTGCATAGGTTGCTGTGATGTTTGTCCTAGATCGTTAGTAAAGCCTACCGCACCGTGCTCCTGCTGGTAGGGACCGGGGCTGGCGGCGTGGTTCGACTCGAGGTTGAGGCCTCGCAGATCCAGGCTCATGCCCGACCGGTTGTGCCGTGGCCGCATTGGTCTTGTTGGGCTTGCAGGGCGCTGTAGTACGGAAGGCATCTCGAATGCGTTTGGAGTCGAAAGCTGGCGTCTGTGCTGCATTCTGCGACGCTGGAGGCCCTGGGCCTGGGGAGAATTTGTGTTGGACAGCATTCTGATGCTCGTCGAGTCCGGTGGTGTTGTCCGAGGACGGGTGTCCTGTTTTGTCCGATACTGATGGAAAGTGAGCCCAATGTTCGCCAACTGTTCGGTGTTTCGATGGGGCGCGTTGGTGGGTGAGGGATTGGACGCGACGTTTCGGATGGACAGCACCTACCTCACGCAAATACAAGCGGCGCTCCGCCGGGCGGTTGGTCTCCTTACGGTCTCCTCAGTACAGTACAGTCTCCCAGAGCCTGCGCGAGTAAGTATCACTGGCCGAAGCCTATTGCAAATGGTTTGGGGTCGCGGTGGGACAGGCGCTTCGCCGTCTGGAGGCAAATAGCAGATGCACTAGGGTTTGTGGGGATGAGATGCGAGGGGTGTGGATTCTCGAGGTTTGATGTATTAACGCGCGCAGACCGAGATGACGATGTCTAGCACCTCTTTGGGCAGTCCGTCAACACAAACACCCGGTCGCAGTTGCCCGGCAACACAGGCGCCACGGCAGGAGCGGAGCCCGATCGCTGGATGGCGCCTTCCAAGTTTTGCCGCCGCCGCACCAGCCACGTTCGGCTGTCTGACTAAGCGGCCCACAAAGCTAATTGCCCTACTTATCGCACATTTTCCCCTCCAGCATTCTGCACGACTGAGGAAGACAACCATTGTCTAGGTAAGCCAGCTCCAGCAATCCAGGAAATCACGTCGCGCGCGCCTTCACTTCTTATATGCAGAGGCAGGCGCTTCCCACAGTATCTGTGTTTCAGCGCTGCTGCTGCTGCGGAATTCGTCTTCGAAGCGCGCGCCTCGCTGCGAACCGCCTGTACTTCAACTCTTCACCGGTGCTGACCAAACCTCTAGGCCGCCATGCAGATTTTCGTCAAGACCCTCACGGGTAAGACCATCACCCTTGAGGTGGAGTCCTCGGACACCATCGACAATGTGAAGTCCAAGATCCAGGGTACGTTGCGCCTTCCGCCACCAGCAGCAGGCAGCCTCTAATAATTGCGCAGACAAGGAGGGTATTCCCCCGGACCAGCAGCGTCTCATCTTCGCCGGCAAGCAGCTCGAGGATGGCCGCACCCTCTCCGACTACAACATCCAGAAGGAGTCCACTCTCCACTTGGTGCTCCGCCTGCGTGGTGGAGGTAAGAAGAGGAAGAAGAAGGTGTACACCACCCCCAAGAAGATCAAGCACAAGCGCAAGAAGACCAAGCTCGCTGTGCTCAAGTACTACAAGGTTGACGGTGACGGCAAGATCGAGCGTCTTCGCCGCGAGTGCCCTCAGCCCGAGTGCGGTGCTGGTGTCTTCATGGCTGCCATGCACAACCGCCAGTACTGCGGTCGCTGCCACTTGACCTACGTCTTCGACGAGGCCAAATAAGCGCGTCGCTCCCACGATCGATACGAGTTACGACATCAAGGCAAGAATGGAGGACTGAAGGCATTTCCATGTCTGAAGAGGCACTACCATATGTCTGAAAAGGCACCAACACATGTCAAATCAATCAAGATCATAAAAGACTTTAAACATCGTCTTATGCGTTACGTGATATCTGTGTGATGTTCGACATCGTTCACCTTCCTTTCGATGTCAGCCCGCCGCCACAGCACCTGCAGAGCTAACGTACCGGCGCCGGCTCCGCAGCGTTCCCACGACGATTGCCGCAGCCCCCGCGCCATAACACGACCTTCCTGATGTTGAGCTGCAAGCCGCGCAACTTGCAAGCGAGCTGTCAAGTCGACGGTCTTACGTGCGTCGTGCTGCCGTACCAATCTTGCTGCAAACACCAAGCTTGCTGCAGAATTCAGCGAGTCTGGGCGCGATGACACCAGCACGTCACCGACACATGGTGTAGCACGGCAACCAGATGACTTATCACGCAGAAGGCGTGTCAATACTGTGCGCAACATTGAGATGCATGCACCCCGTTGAAAGAACGACTGGGGCACTTTACCGCGATCCATGCGTTCGGATACGAGAACGCAGTGTTTGGGGTCACTGAAAGCCTTGTTGCTGTAAGTTTAGGTCTACGTCTGCTATGAATTCACAAATTTGGGAGCCCACCCGAGGATGGCCGGACAGATATGGTATTGGACGAACGTGCGTCCGAGTTCGTACAGATTTGGTCGAGAAGGATAGGAATCTTCATTTATTCATTCAGTATTCGTTGCGCTCGCTGTCTATGCCGAACGCCTCTATGCTAACGCCGTCTATGCAATCACAAACCATGCGACGAGCCTCTCCCCTCTCATCTCTATTGACAACCTAAACCCTCCCTACGCCAGCCCTACATCCTCAGAGTCTTCACGTCCTCGAAGTCCTGGGCTCAAGCAGCGTCTTCCCACTCGGCCCGCTCTTCTGGAACCCCTCCTCGCGCGAGAACACCCTCTGCCCCCTCAAAAACGTCTCCTTGACCACGCCCTTGAGCGTCTTATTCTCATACGGACTGACCTTGTTGCGGAACAGCATGGTGCTGGGCTCGACCTATCCTCTATTAGCACCTTGTCTATCATCATCGGCAGACGCAAGCACTTACCAAGAACTCAGCCGCCTCGTCAAAAACAACAATATCCGCATCAAAACCGACGCCCAAATCGCCCTTTGTGGATTCGAGTCCGACCTGCTTGGCAGTGTTCTTGCAGCACCAGCGCACAATCTCCTCAACGCTGAAGTCAGGATTACGCTTCAACCCTTCAGTCCAAAGAATAGGCAACCCAAGACCGACAGATGAAATCCCACCCCACGCGCCAAAGAAATCGCCCTTCTCTTCGGGACCCTGCATCGGCGTCTCCGGTCCATCATCACTAGAGCTACAATCCTCATCATGGTTCAGCGTCTTCGTAGTATGTTTGCGAGGCGCGAGATGCGGCGGGAGAAGTTTGATTTCCGGCGTGCACGGCGAGTGATCAGACACAACGGTCTGAATCACGCCCTCGCCTTGATCCTGGAGTAGCTCCGTCCACAGAGCGTCCTGGTTGCTCTGCGACCGGATGGGTGGACAGCACTTGTGTCTTGTATCACCCTCCTCGATACGCTCCGCGGCTAACGCGAGATAGTGGAAACACGTCTCGGCTGTGATCTTGATGCCCTTCTTTCTCGCCTCGCGCAGCATGGGGATTGCTTCCATAGCCGATAGATGTACGATGTGGAGTTGAAGTTCGGGGGCGAGGTGTGCGAGGGAGAGAATTTCGGCGACAGCGTAGGTCTCGAAGGAGGGCGGGCGCGAGGCGAGGAAGGTCGAGTAGGCGGTGAGGGGGCCCTTGGGGGCGAGAGGAGGGTTTGCGCGCTGGACGTCGTCGCCGACGGAGTCTGAGACGGGAGGAATCATTTCGGCGTGGAACATTAGTGTTGTGGCTGAGTCCTTCAGTTCAAGGAGAGCCTTTTCGATGTCAAGGGAGGAGACGGCTGGGAACTCCTCAACCTAGAGCTGGTCAGTGATTGGATGATTAGGGTCAGGGGAAGGAAACATACACCGCTGTCACACAGGAAGCCCTTGAAGCCTCGTACACCTGCATCGACGAGACCTTTGAGGTCCTTGTCGTTGCCCGGTATTATACCGCCATAGAAACCGACATCGACCCAGCACTTGCCCTGCGAGGCGGCCACCTTGATGTTGAGGTTCTCAACAGTGGTCGTTGGTGGGATGGCGTTCAGTGGCATATCGACGACCGTAGTAACACCACCAAAAGCAGCAGCACGGGTGCCCGTCCAGAAGCCCTCCCATTCTGTCCGCCCGGGCTCGTTGAGATGTACATGTGCGTCGACGAGTCCAGGAAGGAGGATGTGAGGTGAGTAGTCGTTGTATGGTGTGTTCTCTGGGAAGTCTGACTGAGGAAGGACAGAGTGGAAGATCGATACAATCTTCCCAGTATTCTGGTTGATTATAATGGTTGCTTCAGTAAGTCGACCAGCGACTACTGCTCGTGAGGATGCAACGACCTTGATTGGCTGCGATGGCTGGCTGTGCTCCAGCGGTGCTGGAGACGTAGCATGAGGGGCCATGTTGAGTGACGCGAGGTAGGTTTCGGCTTCAACTACAGCTGAGTTCGACCGACACTACAGAACTGGAGAATGAGGTATAAGTATAGACACTCGGCCTCGGCAAACGCGGGGGAGGGAAGGTGGGATGTGGGATGCTCGTATGAGGCGTTGATAAGCAGTGATAAGATGCGAGTGTAGTGTCGAGCCTGACAGTCGAAAGAGCAGACTGCTTCCGTATGAACGGAGCTTTGCAAGAAGACAAGCAAGTGTAGTAGTCCGAGATCGCTCTGCAACGATAATGCCAAAAGCGCCCAAACCTGGGGTACAGGTCTCTTATCTATGCACCAAATGGGTACTGGAGATCGGTGGTAGAACCCGGAAACGACATGGTGTCAGGGGCGTAGACTGGCGGCGACAGACCGCCTTGTTTTACTCGATCAAAATTGGTAGTCGGGTAGACATGTAAGGTTATCAACACCCTAGGCCATGCATCTCGAATTCGTTCCCGCACTCGGCGCAAGCGCGGCAAACACGGTCTCAGTGATAGCTTCTTCGTGCAAAGCTGTTGACTTTGCATTGTAAGCCACAATTGGATTTCACGATTTACAAACGACAACCACACCGAAGGTCTTCATCACAGCAGCCATCTGTGAGATCCTCATGCGGTGAGCAGAGCTCGCGGGATTTCTTTGTTAGGCGGAGGCGGCCGTGTAACTGATAAGGCGTGGAGTCGTATCGTACCGGGCCCGGGGTGTGATCGGCGCTAGGTCGAAGGGAACTAGCGCAGGGTCAACAACGGCTCAACGTCATGTTCTTATTAAAGCTCGAGGTCCTCGAAATAGCGAAGGATCAAGATGATAGAGTTGTGAGTTGCTTCCCTCGCATGTGTCTGTGCCTTTTGCTCCATACTGACATTTGTCGTGTAGGGAAGACTCGTTGCCAGTTCGAAGAGCTCGCCGGAGCAAGTCCCGAAGTCGCCGGAGAGGCTAGCACACCGTCAGCCGGCGTACCTCTCAACACGCCTGCGTCAGTGTTTCTTGTTACTCGATCAGATCCTTGTCTATCGAGTAAGAGAAATCATCGCCAGAACTCAGACCAGCCCTCCCGATGGCTGAGGCGCAGAACGGCAGCTGAAAACTGTCGGACCTGCCCGAAAGGTCCGTTGCTGCCGAGGTCATAAATGACGCTGCGCTGCCCGATTTCTGTCTCAACGCTGTCTGGAAGTACTCCGGAGTACCTCGAATGCACGACTACCTCGAACGGACACACTTCCGCGATGCGCATATCATAAGGAGAACTCTGAATGCTGGAGACTGCGTGCACAACGACGTTCGGCCATGTCCGCTGCCCCTCGTCATCCACAGCGCTTGTTGTGAGGTGGTTCGCGTCATCGGCGACTTACGGCTGGACCCTGTTACGATCGAGTAATGGTTTGCAAATTCCACGCTTCCGGAGATGGTTTTCTTCAGTAGCGCAACCGTGCTGTGCAGTAGAATCGACAATAGCGCTTTACGCCCGGCCTCGCATGTGTCCTGCTGTGGTCGAGATGCCGACGTGGACACATTGGTCGAGTCTGCCAACAGAGCATGTCATAGCGCCATTGCAGACTCTGTTCTGCGACGCGAATTGGATGGTATCCACGACACGCGGCAGGTGTTGACCTTCAGGTCGCTGCGGACAGCGCATGTGCTCAGCATGGTGCGCAACGCCCCTTCCGTACATGCGAGCACAATGGCCATGTGCCCACTTGTGTGCGTATGACGTCCGAATTTTGGCATGTCGATGCAAACATGTCTCATGACATTCGATTTTCGGTTATATGGAAGGTGGGTCTGGCGTGTAGGCTGGTAGCGCGTAGGGTGCAGTTTCAGACAAGTACGATATGCTCCGTAAGGCTGTCATCTCATCGCTCTCCTTGCATGATGCCGTGGACGTTTGCAGGACCCACGAGGCTGTATCTCTCCCCAGCTTTTCTGACGATGAACGGAAGTCGTAGTTCAGCTATTAAAGCGACTCTGTCTCCGGGCATTGACCATCGAGGTCCAATGCCCATGTAACCGTCCTTGGTGGTGAAGAGCGTTCTCTGGTACGACAGCAGAGAGACGTGACCCTGCAGCTGCGACAGGACAGAGTCACGCGCTCGAAGGACTAGGCGGATTTGAAGTTCAGGGGCTCCTGTTGGGGGTCCTTCAGAGCCTCCGAAAAGATGGATGTAGTCTTTGATTATTGCGGCAGCTTCAGGGTCGATTTTTTATAAAGAGATGTCGTCGTGGAAAGGAGTCCTATCCAGTGAGACATCAGCAGTCACAACGGACGACCATTCCTCGAAGAGGTCTTTCGCTGTCTCTGGATCCATGAGACGCTCCCGAGAGTACGAAGTTCGTGAGAAGGGCTGCGTCACAACTTTGTGGAACGCTGTATCAGGGGTCTCGCCCGTAGGATAGGATTTGATGGTGTTACTTAGTCTGACCCATGTTTGCATGGTTCGAATAAGCTCTCTGACTGCAGCGCAACGTTCGCCGACTTTGCTGAAGTTCGCGCTGGCTGCGAATCTTCTTCGAAATTCTGCGGTGCAAAGCGATGTAGACAATGCCCCTTGGCAGATCTCGTCCACTGCAGGCATCTTCAAAGATAGTGAATTGTGTTCCGTTCCAAATTGGAAGTCTGCCGATGACCCAGCAGAAGGATGGTATCCATAAGCATCAAGAAAGGCGATGACTTGACTGTTCCTGTAACCAGGAACCCACGTGGCTAGGCCAGGCACGTCTGGCTGCAGTCCAGTTAGATACATAAGATGTAGATTCTGGTCATGCTGAAGAACGAAGCGTGTAATCTCGTAGTAGATGCGTAGTACGGACCTTGTGTAGTCAACCGAAGGTAGTTGTTCGACCTTGAAATGATCCAAGATGCCATACAGTCCATCAACCTTATCCTTTGGATCGGTGGAATCATTCGGACGAACAAATTCCAAGGCCCGAGACAGTGATCCAGCGTCCCGTACGGAATAGACGATCATGTCACGAGTTCAAATTTCGTCATAGAACGTCGCTGGGTTGGAAAGCATCTTTATCGCTGAACCGACGGGATCCGAATTCCGCCTGTTCAAGGTTGCTTGCAATAGAGCAAGGCTTCGCAAGAATGCGCCTCAGGATAGTGTGACAGATCCGCACACCAGCGTGGCTGATCTCGCCAATGCAACTTCTTGAACGGATCATGTGCGGTGGAACCACGGGAGATGAACGATGTCTGTAATGAAAACGGTATCTACGGCATCGTACACGCCTCGATGTCGGCGAACCATTTCTGGAAATGTCAATATTTCCCGAGTCTAGTAAGGTTTCTGCCTACCCTGGTATTTGTTTAGGTTGGGCTGCCACTTCTCTGCTAGCTTGTCGACAGTGGATACAGCGTCCTCATGCCAGACGTGGGACAGTGCTGAGAGGTAATCGAAGGCACTTTTGGTTTCCGGTGATCCTCTACTTAGCCATATTCACACATTGAATGCCTCCGAGAAGACATTGCGAATACATGGTACCTGGATGTTCTTCTTCAGTACGGACGATTGGTCGATACACACAGCGTCAACCCAGAATATGCCGATTGTGCTGATACGACTCAAGGCGCTGATCATGTCCACGCCGCTGGAGACATGTGTAATTGTTGGCCGTTCCAGATCAGAACTGCATGCGAATCGGCATGATCCCACGCGTAAGGCACAGCTTCGAACGCTGGAGGATTGGCGAGAGGATGCCTTGAACAACTCGATCTCGAGTGTTTCAATCGAACTGTCTGAACGCGCATGTTTCTTCAGACGAAGCAGACGGAATGCGAAGTCCGACGAGAGCGGGGTATACTGATAGCGCGTCGGGGCCATGATGACAATAGCAGGCCGGTTCTGCGAACAATTTAGCTGTATCGTAAGCTCTTTCGCAATGTGGTAAGAGTGATAGACTGACCAAACGGTATCATTGGTAGATCGTGTCGATGGACGTTTGTTGGAATTCTGCCTAGGAAGTAGGCACCTCACAGCCAATCACAGGTGCAGGTAACAGCCACACCTGTTTGAGATCTACACAAGCCTTCTGGTTGTCCGACAGATCGACAGTACTCCAGGAAATGATTGTGTATTAAGGGTTCGGACGGCGTATCATTGATGTAGTATGGACAGTAGCACATGCTGAGCAGATGGTATAGAACTCCGGAAACACCGCTTAGAGATCGTGCAGCACATATCGCTGCTTGTATGGGAAGACCTGGACGCCAGTCGTCACGTTCTCGTCTTCCAATCATTCGAGATGGCCTTCATAGTTAGTAGAAGCTTTTGAGTATTCGACGCTCCTGCTGCGAAGCGGTATTCTGGGACGCAGACAGCTCGGCAGCCCGAGCGGCAGCTAGCATCTTGGAGCTATTGTACAGGCTTGCTTGCAGGCCGTACTTGCTAGCAGTCGATGAGTATAGATCCAGATAGGTGAAAGCATCAGACTTGTAGTAGATGCTGCGATCTTGACCAAGAAGGCCGAAATCCTCAAGCTCTTCCAGTACTCGGAGTACGTCGTCTTCGTCCCTGAAGTCTTTGGTGTATACACAGACTGCACTTGTCAGCAAGACAAATGGGCGCAGTCGAGTTCTGCTCAGACTTACTCAATCGCTCGTCCTTGCCATCGTCAGGCGCGACTTTGGCTGTGGGACCAAGGCGGTTGGTGACGACAGCTTCGACGACAGTCTTCCAAGTCCGATTGACCTGCATCTCTTTTGGAAACAACATCCACTGAGGAGGCAGTCAGCATACCCACGCGTTAATCTGAGCAGACAAGCAAACTTGCCTTTCCAGACAGGACCCCTGTCTCAACTGCGAGTTTGGTCAGGCTCTGCTGCAGAGCTTTAGCCTCCATGTGCAAGCCTTTTGTGATGGTGGTTCGCGGGCCCAGTCGACCTTTCTCTTGGATCTCGTCCCTCCTCTGCAACGAGTCCGCAAGCAGCTTTGCACCGCGGTCCCTAAACGCGGCAACACGAGGAGCTGCAGATTTGTCGCGAGGATTACGGTACGGATTCGCTGCCCAGATCCATTCGCAAGTCAAGACTGACGTACTGCGAGGCGGTACGCGTTTGACGAACGCGTCGGCGGTCTCACCTAACTGCCAGCAGAACGGCTGGCCTTCCATTGGGTTGAAGAGTTCGCGACGTGGTGCTGGTTCTGGCGAAGTCTCACGTTTGCGCTTGCCTTTGCCTAGCCTGGTGAGGCGCTCCTGTTCCATGGCTTTCCTATCGAGGACCGAGCAACCGGGGAGTTTGTTAGCACGCGTCGAGGTGGTGAGCGGCATGGGCTTCTTTGTGGGTGTAGCGTCGATATCAGAGGCGATTTCCTTGCGAGCCTGGATCTTTGTGGGTGATACAATAGCATTCAAGTCCTTACTGTGGGTTGACCAGAAAGCCTTCGGGGTGTTTTCAGTGCTGAGCGACTCCTGGTATTCTTGTTCGTTCTCATCGCCTGTGGTACGGTCAGCATCACGCATCACTTGCAATGGTGTTCCTTAGCGAGCGATAAGTAATGCAAACGGTGATAGGTTGTGAGGATTACACGACGCGTCTCTTGGGGTATTGCAGCCTGTGATTGCCGGTTTGACGACGAATGACGTGATGTGTGCTGTGAGATGCAATTGTGCTCACCATAGAAGCTCGAGTCATCAGAAATCCATCCAGCGCCGGCGACCAAATCCTCTGTCGCCGCCATGTTGCCAATTTGGGACGCTACGGTGATGGATGAGGGACGATGTGATTGGAAGGGTTCCGAGTGGGTACGCGTGTGGGCAATGACGGCGATGCGCTAGCAGCCCGAAAGGAAGCGACGGTTCAATTTACGCGTGAAGTCGCGCTAGTGCTTCGACGCGTCTGGCGGCCACGATTCTGGAGGAAGTCACTGCAACAACAGCCAAAGCATACATACAAGATGCCACACTCGGTAACGCCAGAATCGACACCAGCGGGCGAGTCGTCGCGAGAAATGTCGCAGGCGGACGATATCAAGCCAGAGCCAGAGACACAAGACGCCACAATGGAGGATGCGCCGAGTCCAGCGGCGCCAGCAGAGAAGTCGAAGGTCGACCTGGAGGACATGTTCGACGACGATAATGGATCAGACGGCGAGTTCGCATCGAGTGCGCCTGTCAAGTCTGAGGAGGAATCTTCACAGCCAGCACCGGTGTACGTTACGATTGTCATCTACTAGACTCGCCCACTGACACAAGCGCAGCAAGGTCTCAAGTCGGTCGTCTTTCTCAGATCCTGAGATCATGCGCGCCTTCTACCAGCGCCTCTTTCCTTTTCGATATCTCTTCCAATGGCTGAACCACAGCCCAACCCCGCAGAACGACTTCGCCCACCGCGAATTCGCCTTTACGCTCCCCAACGATGCCTACCTACGATACCAGTCCTTCCCCACCGCCGACTTGCTCCGCAAGCAATGCGTACAGATGCTACCTTCACGTTTCGAAATCGGTCCCATGTACAGCACAAACCCGCGCGACCGCAAGACGCTCCGCAAAGCGAGCGCTTTCCGCCCGCTTATGAAGGAGCTGGTCTTCGATATTGATATGACGGATTACGACGATATCCGTACATGTTGCACAGGAGCGTCAATCTGTCACAGGTGTTGGGCTTTCATTACAATGGCCATCAAGGTCGTGGACGTGGCGCTGCGCGAGGATTTCGGCTTTTCTCACATCATGTGGGTATACTCCGGACGTCGTGGAGCACACGCATGGGTGTGTGACAAGCGTGCGCGCCTCATGGACGACCAGAAGCGTCGTGCGATCGCCGGCTACCTCGAGTTGCTCAAGGGCGGCGACCAGGGCGGCAAGAAAGTCAACGTTCGACGGCCTCTACACCCACACCTCGAGCGCAGTCTCGACATACTGAAGGAGCATTTTGCAACAAGCATTCTGGCCGAGCAGGATCCGTGGGCTTCTGCCGAGAAGTCAGCACACCTTCTCAACCTCCTGCCTGACCCTACACTACGCGCCGCGCTGCAGAAGAAGTGGGATTCTGCGCCGAATCGCGCAAGTGCAAACAAGTGGGCAGATATCGACACATTAGCCAAGTCTGGTGCGCTATCCAAGACAAGCAAGGAGCTGCTCGAAGCAAAGCAGGACATTGTACTGGAATACACATACCCGCGTCTCGATGCCGAAGTCTCCAAGAAGCTCAACCATTTGCTCAAGAGCCCATTTGTCATTCACCCCGGCACTGGACGCGTCTGTGTGCCCATCGACACAAGGAAGGTAGAGGAGTTCGACCCGCTCTCTGTGCCAACAGTTACACAACTGCTGCAAGAGATCGACGAGTGGAATGGCGAAGCAGGTGACAAGAAGATCCAGGATTGGGAGAAGACAAGTCTCAAGCCTTACGTTGACTACTTCCGCAAGTTCGTGGCGGGTTTGATGGATGAGGAGAAGCCAGCGCTGAAGAGGGAGAGACAAGAGGGCGCCGACGCTATGGAGTTCTGATGCCCGGAGCGGAATGGTGTATAAGGCACGTTGCATGACTTGGATGTTGGAGTTTGGCGTTCACTGCAACCTTATGGCATGGTGGCGTGGTATGATAGGTTCCACAATTTCGAATCGAACTCTTTGTATATACGCGATGCTGACAGTACACCCTCAGTGTTGTGAACGACTCCTCACTTCTAGGTCCTAGCTCCTATGTCCGCACAGATGTCGTCGAACTTCTCACTGCTGGCCACGCGCTCCCAGTACGCTTTGATCTCCGCCTCGTAGCCCGTTTCAGACAGCAGCCTGTTCCACTCTGAGCTGATGCTATTCGCGACCGCCAGATACTTTGCCATGCGCTCCGGCCTCTTCCCATCGCGATCAGACGCGAAGTGAATAAGCAGACTGCCAGTCCTTGCCGATGCTGGACACTCCAAGTGCTGCGCATCCGTCGGCGGCGGAAGACCATTGAATCATCGTTGTGGCACATACGCAACACTGTTATTCTACCATGGTTGCAAGGATCTACATCTATCCACACCCCCATCTGTCAAGCAACCAGCATCGGACGACTCCGGACTTTACCTTTGCAATAACCATCTGCCTAGCACTCTCCTCCCAATACCTCAATTCCACCTCAGGCGCATACTCCCTCACACTCAAAGCACTCGCAAACATCTTCATCCTCCACTGTCCCACCCTGACCATAAACACCCCGTTATTCCTTCGCGACGACCAGATTCACATGCCCAAATTTCCCCTCCGGCGGCGGAAACATATTCAGGGGTATCTGCGGATTCATGACCGCCACATCGCGATCATGCCACATCAGCCACTCCGGACGCTGGTCTGCGGGTTTCGAGAGCTCGGCACCCAAGACGGTGAGGAGGAAACCGTGTTTGGCCCAGAGACCCCGGATCATATGCTCGCGCAGGATGCAGTGCGGGTTGCCATGCAACTCATTGTGTGGGAGGTGCGAGGCGATTGCGGCTTGGTAGATGGGGTCCAGGGGGCCGAAGCAGGCTGTTAGCTTGCCGATACGGGAACGTGGGTAGTTGTCGCTGGTTGTGCTGGAGGTGATCGATGGTGCTGAGAAGGTGGGATGGGTGGAGAGGGAGATGGGGAGGGAAGTATGCCGCAGTTGCAGGGCCCAGATGCTGATGGCGAGCGTGAAGGTTCCTGCGAGTAGCAGGTAACGGAGTAGCTGGTTTCGTGAGAACTGTTGGCGATTGTGGGTGGCATGGCTACCGGCTGGTAGTAGGTTGGGATTTCCGGGTGCGTCGCCCATCTTCACGATCCTGCCTCACGATGGTAAATCTGAGGGGGACGAGGTATGACAGACGGGAGAGTCAGACGATATGGACTGGATCTATCGCTATTCGAGCTGAGAAGAGGAAAGGGGCCTTTGACGAGACATCGATCAGGTCTCTTCATCTCGTCGTGCGTCGTCATGATCAAGAGTGCTCGCCTCGGTTAGGCACCAATCCAATGCAGTATGGCAAAGCGAGGAGAAAAATCAATGCGGATGGCTCTGGCAGTCGATCTGAGCTGTCCCGTCAAAAGAGATCACGTTGGCCTGAGACATGCCGAATAGGTGCGGGATTCTAGGCAGGTAGCCACTGAGTACGTCTAAGACGATACGGAGATGAACGACCAAGCCGTCAAAGACACGCGAAGCGAGAGCACGGAGGCATTCAGGAGACACGCGCAAAAGCAAATGTAACGTCTTCGTCGTAACGTGATGAAGCATGCGCAAAGCACAGGTCGTAGCGTAGGGACTGGGATGATTTAGCTGAGCGAACTATCAACCAATCAGAGTACATCTTTAGACAGCTAACACGTGACGAGTTGAGGTTCGGGCCGCTTTCGACACTTCTCAAGACCTGCCCGATAAGGAAGGTTGAACTTCAGCCTCGGGACAGCTCCACGCACCCACCCCAATTTCAATCTCTGCTCCGCGCCTCCACAGCCTGCCCTCAAGCGCAAAAAATGATTCGCGTGATCCTGATCTCTCAGGCACGGAAGCTAGTGTCGCTTCTGTGGATCGAACACAGTACCTCCAGATTTAGTGACTGAGAACTTCAGTCTGGCGCTCTCCCAAGTGAGCTAAAGCGACTGGAAGGCAATTGCCAGATGTGGTAATTGTTGAAGACTGTGGGAATTGCAGCGGATATAGAACGAACTTTTTGGTCCGCAGCCATTCGATCAATAAAGTCGCGCGGGAAACGTAGCGGGAGGTGTTCAGGGGTTGTGGTGGTTTGGCAAAGGGCCCACACCGGCGTGGTGGATGAGGGTCGCTCAAGCCGCCGGACAAGCACGCATGCGCAGAGGCAGAAACAGCGACAGCAACAACAACACAATCACTTCAAAAACATTTGAAACTTGATAGAATAGTAGCTGGGGTATATCTCAATCGATTGAAAAATTTCGAGGCAATTTGACAAGCAGTTGCGGACGCAGTAATTTTCTCCAGCTCTTCACTTGCGACTTTCGTTCGAGCAACTCGCCTCCTTCTTCCATGTCAAACAGTGTCCACAAACCGTGGCAATCGATCTTGGACAAGATCCCGATGTGAAATCCGAATTCCCCGAATATACACAGGCTTCGGCCATCTGATGTAGATCAATTGAGAAGTTCTAGAACATAACATACACGCTGTGTAGGCTCGGTGAAACCATGCTGCCGGAAGAGGTGTGCAACATTTCAGACGGAGGAAACCTCCTTGACTCTTTCAGTAAAGCTGGACTATTGCCGACTAATGCGTTCGAGAGATCGTAAAGATAGAGTCCAAGCACACGAAGAGAATGTATCAAGCATTCTATTGGAAGCACTTGATATCAGCACTGGTCATGTTCCTAGCGGAATGATCCAGCTGTGAGTTCCGGTGGGGCTTTCATGTTGGCACAGATGAATCTGAAGGTGGATCTTAAAGACACAAAAAGGAGGTCCTCAGCATTACTCGTGCTAGATATGTATTTCTATTAGACCAGTAATTGATCGATTGGCTGTTCTGCTGTGCCTGGTGTTGTCGCGACTCGATCGGTCCGGCGGTCTCGCTTACTCACCGCACAACCCCGCCTCGGACCCTTCACACACGCAAAAAGATATCCTGGATTACTCAACTATTGTTGAACGAATGCTGATGAGGACGGGACTCGAACCCGCGCCACTTTCGTGACCAGGAAGCTGTGCGAAAGCTCAGCAGTGCTAAGGAGAGACCTTAACCTGGCGCCATAACCTGAGGGTTGTTAGAAAGTGATGATGGTGACATTTGAGTAGTGATTCTTACCAACTCGGCCACCTCACCTATTCCAGTGATTTGATGAAAGTTGTACCATCGAATTACAATATATTGTGGATAATCCGCGGTGGGGATGTCGGACGCGGACGGGTGAAGATTGATCTTCGGCACCCCGCTTGAGACGCCAGACAGACCTTTCATTCAATCGCAAGGTCCCGAGACAGTTTAGTTGTGTTTTCGTGGCAGGACGTTGCAATATGAGGCAGTGATGAACAGCTCAACATGTCGCAAGATGGCTTCGCGGACAATTCGACGACTAGCCTAAGCTAAAGATGTTCGACCGCCGCGGCGCAACAGCCTCAGAAACAATATATCTGATCTCTGACCATCGCTGTGAATCCTCCTGCGTAGCATTCGCGCTCCGTGCCAGATCCAGAGCACCGTCGCTCGCAATCGATTCTTTCATCATTGGCTGAGACAGGACCTCCTTCCTCAACAGCGCAGGATCATCAATCGAATGTCTGAAGTGCGTCATATCCCAAACGATCCGTGGCCCCTCCCTTGGCAGCTGGGCGTGGATCCATGCGAGCGTTAAGCGCTGACCGCTGTAGAACGATGCTTGGTTCGGCCATCTAGCGCGCCCGTCGAGCAGACACAACCTGTTCGGAATCTTCTCGAACGAGATGAGGATGGTCTTGAGGTTCGGCAGCTCAGTGCAGATTCGCCGCAGCGACGACGTGTCGAGTTGCTCTGCGTGGAAGGAGTTTATTGGTGAAGCTGCGTCTTCGGGGAAGATACGGAGTTCCAGCTGTACGACCCTGGACTTGGCTGCATGGCTCATTCGCATGACACGCGCGACGTATTCGATTGTGGTGGTTCTCGTGAAGTACGACTGTATCCAGACGCCTCTCCTTAGGTCTGGGTAGGCTTCGATGTAGAGAGTGGATCCATTGAAGAAGCGATCAGCGGTCTCCTTATGCAGCGCCTTGCTTACGCGCATAATATCAAGTCGAACCGGCGACCTCTGCTCTGAGTCATGCTCGTCTTTTCCAAAAACACGAAGAAGCGTGTGTGCAGGGGAGAGATAGTCATATATCTCGAAACGCAGTTCAACAGGGAGCTGCATGAAAGCAAACGGCCGCACTGCTTCGAGATCAGTCGCTACTTCCGAGTGCATGATCTCAAGAAAGGTATTGAGACGCACCCTTGATCTCCACTCGTTGATAGAGGTTGGTGAGCTCTGTATCACAGATACTGTCAAGCTCAGGTAGCAACGGCCGGATGGCGGAGAATGTTGCAGCAGACCTGGCAGAGACCGACATTTCCTGATGCCAACTTCCCGCTCTTACGGGTTTGTAAATGTACTTGTTCGTGAATGGGCGGCTCTGGAGCACATCGCGGTACGCTTCGATAAAAGCCTCCGGGATCTTGCTCGGCCACGAAAGGCCTTTAACGGCGAAGTATACGTTTTCTGAGCCATCGATGTATGTACGAGGTGGTGCAGCTTTGAGAATGTCATCCAGGGGAAGTCTGCTGTGGTGTTCAACGGGAGCGTGTATGAGCAGTCTATGCAGTGCTTGCAGCTTCAACATGAGGTCTCCAGCATTGGCCACCGTGAACTTTGAACCATCGTCAATGAGTTCTTCATCGCGCAGGTGGCGAGAGCCTGGCTTTGCAATGGAGGTACCGCGATAATCATCGATAGTGACGATCATGGTGTTTAGATTTGAAGAGAGTGTGTAGTGTGAAGTTGTCGAGCTAGGTCAAGGTATGCTTTCGTCGCAGATCGGGCAATAAGGACCTGCGGAGTGGCAAGCTGTCCCGGCCTGCTTCGCACTGCTTCGCAGATAAGTCAGCTGACCAAAGCATGGCAGACGTAAGAGTAACGTGTGTCAGAGTGAGGAGAAGCTCGCACGGCACGTAGATGATAATGGTGATGTACGACTCCAGGGCGCGTGGTCCTGCGAACTGCGGGGGCCGCTGTTGCTTCGGCGGTACCGGTTCACGCGCCAGCTGGCAGGTGCGGCCCTCGGTAATGTCAAGCTTGGAACGTCTCCGAACTGATCCTCCCGCAGCAGCCGCATGCAATGCCCGAGCCTCAGGAACCACGTTGCTTGAAACACGCGATCCACATGCAAATACTGTGCAGCTGACCGCCATCGAGCTTGCGTATATAGAAAACATAATCCAGCCCTTTCCAACCGCCCACCACGTTCCCTCCTCGCTTTCCCCTCCGCGTTGTTTACCGACCGCCGTCGCACCTGCCTCAGCTCCGCGCAGCTCCACCACAGCGATATAGGAGCTGGCTTAGTTCGCTACCCAAAGGCGGTGTCGCCTCACAATTTGACAGGATGTCAGGTCCTGCGGACGGCAAGCAGGGATTCCTCGCAGGCCTCTCGCCGTGGGGTTCACGTGCAGCTACGCCGAAACCCCCAGCGACACCAACGACTGCCGAAGCAGAGAAGCCAAAGGGCAAGGAGAAGGAGAAGGAGTCGGAGCCCAGCGCTGGTGCACCTGGAACGCAGCGAGGCGGCGACCATGTGGTAGACCGAAGACACCGATTAAGTTTGAAGAGGTATCCCCGAGACTGCCCTCCGCTTGCGGTGAGGTGGTTTCACGCGGTAGATGTGAGTACAGCATGCGCCTTTCAGTCCTGTGACTGACGTAAACAAGTTGCCGAAGAGGAAGCCTTTTTCAGAGCACGCCATCACTCCAGATAAGCCCCTCCCGAAACCGAAGAAGTGGATTCCTTTCAGCAAAGGTGACTCTCGCGCCATCGAAACAGCTTTCCAGAGGACAGCCGATGACGCTGAAGCTTCAGAACAAAAGAAGGACCTTCTGAGCCCGGTAACGCCGGTGCACGCATCCAACGAGCCACCCAAAACTACCAAAGTCCCCGTGAATGAAGACTATCTGTTCGATGTTGAGATAGAGACGCGCGAATTGGCTCCCAGTTATTGGCTCGGTCCAGTGTACGATGTCAAACGAGGCACATGGTTCACCACCAGCGGCGAGCCTGTTGACGAGGGCCTTGCTCTGCAGCTCGAAGAGGGGTACCTCAAGTGCAAGCCATGGCGATTTGGCAAGTCGGAGGAGAAGCGATCTGCCTCACAGCCTCGCACACGACCTGTGTCACTCGGTGCAGGGGTTAGTGACGACTATCGCAAAGAGCTAAGTCGACTCAACCGCGATTCTACATCGAACCCGGTCACTCCGAGAGGATCCTTCGACAATCTTCGTGGCGAAGCAGCTAAGCAGCAAGACGGTGCCAGCTCAGGTGAAATAGCAGTGACGCCCCATGTGCCAGCTGAAACCCCGAGAACCCATAGGTTATTTGGTGCTCATATGAACTCAACGGTAACATTTCAGGACAAGTCGACAGCATGGCTTCTGACCGATGATATGTGGGCACGTATGGGGAGTACACTCTATCAACGCTTTGCTGGTGGTGCTCATTACGCTGGCTACAAGTACATTCGCGGATATACTGACCCGGACGAGAAGAAGAAGCCGACAGCTACCGCCAAAGATCCCAAAAGTAAGAAGGAGGGAGAGCGACCCTCTACGCCCTCCCAGCATCTAGCCTATGGATCCGACAACGAGAAGCCCACGAACGCTGGCTCCGGTGAGGGCTCGGATGCTGAGACGACAGACAATGAGGGAGTGGAGTCACCACAGGAGTCAAGAAGGCGGACTCTAGAACGCCAGGTGTCGTCTTTGATGACTTCGTCTCAGCCAGACTATCAAGAAAAGCAAGAAGCAGAGGCCCGCAAACGAGAGGAGAAAGAGATGCGCGAGGACTACAAGACTGAAGACAAGCAAGAACAAGGCCGTGAGATCGAACATCTGCTGCTTGTAACACATGGCATTGGGCAGCGCCTGGGCATGCGTATGGAGTCCATCAACTTCATCCACGACGTCAACACCATGCGAAAATCTTTCAAATCTGTCTACGCCAATTCACCAGACTTGCAAGCATTGAATTCCGAGGTGGACTCTGAAACGAAGAACAGCCGCATTCAGGTTGTTCCTATTGTCTGGCGCCACCTTCTAGATTTCCCACAGCAGAGTCTCAAGCACAACCGGAAGGAGCACGACCTGGGCGATCTCGATCATGAGGATCATGAGTTTCCAAGCCTAGAGGACATTACAGTGGACGGTGTGCCTGCTGTACGGAACTTCTTGACCGACCTTGCCCTGGACATTTTATTGTACCAGAGTCCAGCATACAAGGGCCACATTTCCCGCATCGTAGTGGCGGAGCTCAACCGCATTTACCGTCTCTTCAAGGAGCGCAACCCTACATTCAAGGGTAGGGTCAGCTTGGTTGGCCACTCTCTGGGCTCGGCGATCATGTTCGACATTTTGTGCCTGCAGCGTGATGCTGCAAAGCCCCGCTCCGGTAAACAACGTCGCCTTACCGAGGAGGGCCTCAAGCTTGACTTTGAGGTGGAGGATTTCTACGCCTTGGGCTCGCCTATTGGGCTATTCCAAATGTTGAAGGGTCGGACGATCGCTGCTCGACCGGCTTCAGCTTTTGTTCCACCGCAGACCCCTGCTACCCCTCTGGATGATCCTTTCTCTCCCTCGGCAGCCGAACGCGATCATGCTTTTGATATCACAACCTCATCCCCGCTTTGCAAGCAGACTTTCAATATCTTCCACCCCTCGGATCCGATCAGCTACCGCATCGAGCCATTGATCTCCCCTGCCATGGCTGGGCTGAAAGCTCAACCACTCCCGTACACCAAAAAGGGTATCTTCGGCGCCCCAGCTTCACAAGGGCTCACTGGCATTGGTGCGCGTGTTGGTGAAGGTGTCACTAATTTCTGGTCCAGCATTGGTTCAGGCATCGCTTCTGGACTCCTTAATCGTAGCCTTGGTATCAGTGGTACAGATCTTGGCGATGGCGGCTCAGGTCAACGCTCTTCTCGACCGCTCTCCGTTGCACCAAACGCAGCGACCGTACCGGGAACCAATGAGCCGGTAGCTGCGTTCATCTCCGAAGAGCGAAGACGACGCCTTGGAAATGAACAGATCACCACAGGTGACGATGGCGAACATCCACCAACTCTCATCGAGTCTGAGATCGAAACTTTGTACTCTGGCTTCCAGAAGGGCCGTCAAAGCAGCAAAGCGGACGACATGGACAAAGTCGAGAAGGATTTTGAGTGGCAGGAGCTGGAAGAACGAAGCAGGAAATTGAAGAAAGAAGAACAGAAAGTCAGAGCGCTCAACAGTAACGGACGAGTGGACTACAGCATCCAGGAGGGCGTAAGTTGAACCATAAGATGCTGTGTATGACTTGTGACTGACTTCTGACAGGCATTTGATATCTCTCTTCTTGCCAGTATTGCAAGCCACCTCGCGTACTGGGCCGATGAGGATGTTTCTCATTTCATGATCTCGCAGCTCCTCGCAAGACATCGTGTCTTCAAAGAGAAGCAGACCAAGGGGCAACAGAATTGATACTTACGACTCATTCACGCATCGCGCGGCGTTCTGACTTTGGCAGTTACAATACCCTGATAGACTATCAATAGAGTTATCTCTGCTCCCACTTCGCCATTCGACTATCTTGTTTGCTGACTGGCAACGGCAGTCGGCAGCTTGACCTACACCGAATGCCATCACACCTACAAAGGCGTCGTCATATCCAGCGCGACAGACCCAAACTTCTAGGATCCTAACAGCGCCAAACAGGCTGCGAACGTCATCCAGCGCAATGCGCCACAGTTTCGCGCCACAGCACAAATCTCCCGTCCAATGATGGCAGAGCCGTCTTTCCGCTCCGCCAGAGCCAAGCACGCTAGCGAAGCCGACTACCCATGCAGGGTCCATGAACAAGAGCGTCTGGAAGCGTGCCTTGAATATTTGCGAATTGGTCACTCTTGGACGCACGTTTGGCACATGTCATGCCTACTGTGACGTCGATGCCTGACGACAATACACCAAGTCGAAGGAAGACACCATATAAGAGCTGGACTCAGAGCTCCGCATCTACTGATCATATCAATTCACATCGGCAGCAACTAATCCAATATTGCAAGCAATCTTCTCGCGTTTTCGACACCAAGGGCAACACTTCTCTCCGCGATCGCAACCCTGTGTCTCTCAGCCCTCCTCAAACTCTCGCGACCCCCGCGCGATCATAAGAACTCAACCGCAACCCAAGTCAACGCAAACCAATATAGACACGACCACGAAACAACGCAGATCGCACTAGCAACAGTCAGCTTCCCACTCCAATCATAGCCGGGAAATCCAATTCAGGCTCGACACTAAGCCTTCGAGCCCCGTCTCGCTCATAGCTTCGACGCGGTCTGTGCTTCCAACCTTCCCTACATACTTTCCAACAAACTTCAATATGGGCTGCGGACCATCACGCATGTCCCGTCGCGGTGGCATCAACGGTGCCGGCATGCCGATGAGCGGAGGCAGTCGCTTTGGTCGCGGTGGAAGAACTACGCACGTTGTGCATCATCACACTGGTGGCGGCATGAGCGGCCCGGGGATTGGCGGAGGCGGTATGTTGGGTGGTGGAAGGAGGAAAACGGGAGGCGGCAGGATGATTGGCGGGATGGGCGGGCGGAGGGGGAGAAGGTGTTGATGAGCGCACGCGGGTGAGGAGGAATAAGAGGGGGAAGTATAGAGTTATGGCTGGGATATGATGTTGTGCTTGAGCTCCTTAGTTGTGTTGGTACTCTCGTGTTGAAGAAAGCTAGGTGTAAGCCTGGATGCTGGAGGAATGAGAGGTAATCGGTCTGTACCTGAGCGTTATGTAATCGTTGATAGATCTCCTGTTGGCTACAAATCTTAACTTCCCCAAAGGGACCCTGTTCCCGTCTTGTTGTACAGCCACATCAGTTCCGGCCAAGCAGCTCTCACGGCATTCGTGCCACTCAAAACACCCTCACCCTTCCCTAGTACCAAACCTTGAAAATCACCCACAAGTTCCCGCGTGATCTCAATCATTCTCTCCGCACTAACCGCTCCTTCACCTCCCGCAATCCCCAAGCCCTGCTTCAGCACAATCAAATCCGAGAAATCCGTATGGTTACTCTTCCCTCCGATATTAATCTCCTTAGCCCAGTTCGACTCCAGCGCATCGAAGTCCGCAAACTGCGGATCGCCCTTGTGATGCGCGGAACTCAGTATTAAGCTAGGAATGCGCAAATCTGCAGATGAGTCGTTCACGGCTGCTGGGCCCCAGAGACTGCCGTCCATGTTCAGCGCGCCGAGGATGTGGTGCTTGTATCTGTTTGTGAGACCCCGTTCGTATAGGACTTGGCTTAGTGCTGCGGAGCCGCCAAGCGAGTGTCCGAAGAAAGAGAAATGTGTAAGGTTGAGTGGTACTGATAGTCGTTTTGACAAAGCCGGCAGGGCTGAGAGCACAGCGTGGGCGTCTGTGAGGCGGTACTCGTGGACGCGCTGTATGACTTTGAGCCCTTCTTCAGTGTTTGAGTCATAGTTGAATGGCAGACCTGAGATGCCTGTGCCGTCAGGAAGCTCAAGGTATGGTTGCTCGTATGGGTGGTCCATTGTCACTACAGAGTATCCATGGGATACCAGATCGGAAATGAGGCCATGAAAAGCCTGCGACGGGGGTCCAGCGAAAGGCGGGCTGAAGACGAGTGTTGGCAGATCTAAGTCTCTCCATTCTGTCAAGGAAAGTGGTTCTGCGTTGTAGGCTGTACGGGCGGTAAGGTTGCGAAATGTCCCATTTGGGAGTCCATAGTACGTGTCGTATAGAACGGAAAGGCCACTCCAGATGTATCTTGACGGTGACGCCTTTCGGTGAGTCGGATAATAGACGTTGAGCAGAACAGAGGTACCAGTGCCGTTAGGTGCGACAGGGTCATCGACAGTTATCTTTGGCAAATCGTACGCTTTGGAGCCGACACTGAATGTACCTGTTGGTGGAGGAAGAACGAAGCTGTGTGAGATTGTGAAGGCGCCCGCCAGGCCTGTGATGATGAGGGCATGTGACTTCATTTTGTCGGTGGTATGTCGAAGCCCAATACTGGCGGGCTTGCGAACTTAAGCTTCGAGGTAAATATGCTTATCCGAAGCAAGCAAACTTAGACTGCTGCCTTAGTGGTGAGCTGAGACCGGTCAGTTGGATAAGGCGACCATCGTCCAGTTGGTGGTTATGGACCTTCCGGATGTGTGCAAGCCCACCTGTACGATGACCAGGCTTACTGGCGATTTTGATGAACGGAAAACGATTCGAAGGACTACGGGTAGAAAGCACGGGCGGTTCTTCGGCTGCTTGGTCAAATTGGAGGTCCTAAACATGCACTGTCTTATTTGAGAGATAATGTATTGAGTTTCAGCGGTGATGACGTACTCACGAGCGAAGCCTTCACACTAGATTTTGTCTGCACCACAACTGTCGTTAGGCAATGGTGATTTCTTCGGGAACGTCATTCTCTAAGTTGACATGAAGAAAGACAGGAAATTCAGCGCGATCTTGGGGTGTGTAGTCTGAACCCCACGGGTGCATGAACACTCCGACTCTCCTTTACACGTTTTCGTTGGAATTCATCGTGGCTTTCTCGAGGATGAGGCCCTTTGTCTGCTCCCAGCCCTCGGAGTAGCCACAGCTCGGCTGCGCTTTCGTCATCTGCAAAGGAAAGAAGAAGGAGCCTCTTGTAGAACGTTTGCCGCGTGTGCTGTAAGTGCTATTGTCGTCATGTCATTCGTGGCCATTGTGATGTTCTGTTCCTAAGTTATCACTCTGCCTTGGAATCGCTGCGCGTACGTGCCCAAGAAGGCGCATGTACCTGCGTTCCGGCTGAAGCCCATGACCAAGGCGGTGCTTTGATATCATCAGCGACCAGCTACAGCTGTAGATTGATAAGTTCCCACCTTTGTACAGAGCCGGATAGAGGCTACAAGATCCAAATCCTGGAGATTCACAAATTATTGACCACGTCAATCCTCTCGGCAGGTCTCCTTTCCATATCCCCGCCAGGTAGGTATGCCTCAGCTTTTCGTTGTATGCTTTGGCGAGTGCAGTGATGGCGGATAAGGTGTCGCTTGGGAACGTCCATTCGCAATCCGATTATGTGGAGATGAGATCATACCAGGACTCGCATACATTTGGAAAACTGAAAGCCCTGCCATTCCGCGCCGGTGGTGGGCCCAGACACCTTGCCAGCTTGAACGGAACGTCCACACCCATGCTAGCGAACGGCAAGGTCGCGTCTTCGGGAACACCTTGTGGAAATGTCTCGTTGGCTATCAATTCTGAATATCACCACATCAGTTGATCGGAGAAGCAGAGGGTTCGAGGACTCAGCAATCTTGCATTACCCAACCGCGTATCATGAGACTCGAATCGTGGAGCTGCGACCTTACTCTTGAAGAATGAGCGTAGAAGTCGTGGGTTTGGCCATCTCTCTGGACAGTGAGTGGCAAGCCCTATTTGTAGTCTGCACCAGACTGAACGAAAAGGCCGACTGAAAAGGCCGACTTCATTATCAGCGGCCGCGAGGGCGCTTAAATCGCCGACTGATGAGGAATTCGTGTCCCCCATCATCTCATTTCCAAATCCCGCTCTAGATCGTTGTCTTGTACAAGACACAGTGAGTCGATCCATAGGTACGACAGCCCAATGCGACGACACATCTCGATGGCGTCTCGAAACATCAATGGAAGCTGGCCCACATCGATAACCTTTTCGAAATCATCGATGTTTTTCCGAAGCAATTTCGGCATACCACTAGAGCGCCATCTGTGACCGATAGTTGCATGTCGCGCTTGTTGCTCGCCGAAATCTTTCTGACATACAAGAGGGGGGCAATCCGCTTAGCTGATATCAATGAGCCCGGTTGGAAACATTGTGATGCCAGAGTCGACAGAAGCTACCTGGCAACACAAGACGTGGTCCTTCGGGCAAGTTCTGATGCAACTGCTTCCAAGAGCCAGACGCTCCGCGTCGGCAGTTGAGCTCGGCGCAAGAGGGCTTGTTCGTATGGAGACCGGATTACAGTCGCGTTGCCCTTGTACTGCTGGCTGTCGGCCAACATCGACACAGGGGAGTAGTCTCAGAGTCACGAGTTCTGACCATACGCTTCCGATCTCCTGAGAAATACAGTCCAGCCATAGTAATCGCGGGAAGGGCTCAAACGATCGTAATCCGTAGGAAACGCTGGATGACCGCCAGTCCGCAACTTTAGTAAAAGGTCCTGGCTGAGATGTGGGTTGTCATCGCCGATGTGCGAGTCGGCCTCGAAATGAGCGAGTATCAATTGACACAGCTGACAACCTCCACGAGCGGAGGCCTGAGCTTCGGCGACATTGAACAAGGTCCGCGTCTCCGACGACTCTGTGGGGACTTCCAATTGAATCAAGCAATCCTGTCATGTCTCGCAGAAGGAAATTTCGCTGGTGGATGCTGTTGTGACGATCTGCGTAGACATCGAGCCACGACCTGCTCGGTGATGGCATACTTCGTTCAAAAAGCCTCAGCATCGTCGTCTGGCCACAACAAAAGCTCGCTCTTTGCGGGTGACCGGCACTTCAATTCGATGTCCAGCCCTCACGCGGAGGCACAGTGCTACTCGTTGACATCGCACCATAGTCGTGCGCGTGCAACGATCGGTCACACTCGCCTCAAGGATGGGCAGTCTCGAGTACGAGATCTGTCATGTGAGTTTCGATATGGCGAGCAGGCTCTCGTTGTACTGAGAAAGCTGAACAAGTACCTATTCAACGAAAATGGGCTCTTGTGTTGCAGACACAAGCCTCGAGTCGCGAAAAACCGGGAGGCAGTTGAGTTGAGATTTGTTGTCTGTGAAAAGCAGTCAACAGCTCTGATGGCTACATCTCGTTGTGTTTGACTCGTGCTGGCAGGCGAGAGCTGTACGGCTGCTTGTGCAATGCGTGTGCACAAATTGGTCACACCCGTCTTATAGATGAGTCGTCCTCAGAGCGACACTCGTCGTAGGGAACGTCGCTACTCATGGAGATCAGACCTTTAATTGTGGGTCGGAAGTTTGCTGTTGCCATGCAGCTCTAATGGCGCATCTCTGTGATGACGTGGGTCCTTCAAGAGAGGAAGAAGCCGTGAAGCACTTCAATCTGCACCTCCCCTCTGTCAGCAGCATCGCGCAGATTCCCGTTTCGAGGCTCCTTTCTTCGCCGTTCACCTACTGGCCCCTTGAGCATTGCGGAAAACTTCAACTGCAGGCGTACGACTCCACAATGCTGCAGTCAGCACCCCGCTCCACGCTGCCTGCCTATGGTGTCCTCCCTGTCAAGAGACGCACCTGTCGTTCGACTAAACTCTGTAGGTTGCAGATCGTCAACGCCCGCGGAGCTCGCTTAGCCACTCAATCGACCGTTGGACACACCTAGCCGCCTTCTCTCGAGCGTGGTGTCACGCTGTAGCTGCGTGTACCTGGACGCAGACGTTGCCTGTGCGTGCGCCGCTTCACAAGGTGGAAAAGCTTTGCCAAACCGAGGTAACAGCGTGCTCGGCAGCAGCTGATAATGATTTTCAGGTGCGTGAACGTGTTTTCAATGGCGAACGGTCGGAGAAGGTCTATATTCGGTGGCCAAGCATCGTTCAGAGCCGCAATGCCATCTTGCGAGCTCAGACGTGGTAGAAGTGTAAGAATCGGGCGCCCCTGCACCGAAGGATGAATCATAGCGCCAACGGCAGACTACCCGAATGCCGACATCATCAACGTGGGACGCCTCTTTCACATGTTCCACCACGTCTAATTACGCTCTAGGCACCTCAACAATGACCGTTGACGAGTGACACAATGCGCGATGCAATGCACTCGGACGCGCCTGCTGGGTTTGGCGAACTGCCCAGGGCAGCCAACGGTTGCTCAATGCCTCCCTGATAAGACGTGTAGCAGCCAATTGGACTTGCCATGGCACCACAGTGCTTGATGGAGATGAGCGCCATGAACTTTTTCCCTCATTCCAAGATCCTACATCGGAAAGTCACTTTCTGGAGACAGCCGCAGGTCCAGTCATTGCTGGAGGTCACTACTCCGGACGTGACTGTTCCTGATGCTCCTCACGGCAAGCCGGATGCTGAGTACAGACAACAAGCATTGGAATGTTTAATGAGCGGCAGCATTGGGGTGGCAGCACTATCAACGCGGTCGAAGCGTTGTGAGTAGCTTTACGGCTCGCCGGAATGATTGCTAGCTCAACATGCTCTCTTCCATCATTGGCAATTGCCTCGTCACATCATCTTTAGGCAGCGCAGTGCGCACCGATATGGGCGCATTTGCGCGTCTGGCCATCACGATAATTGGGTCCTTCACTCAACCATCGAACACGCGCCAACGGGACGAGGCGCCAGTGGAGACCTTATCGGTACCAAAACTCTCTTTCACATGCCAGGTAGCCCTGTTCGTCCGCCAATGTAGCACCCAATGTCACGACATTCCTGTGCTGATAGCAGATCGCATGCGCAGCGAACGTTGGAACACGTTGGGAACGGCCTCTTTAAACCACTGTCGTCACACTGATGCAGCTGTGAATACATCCTTATGACAATTCATTGTCAAAAAAGAAAGAGCGACGGTAAGGCTGAACGTTCCTTCCTTGAATTCTTATCGATAGAGCGGATAGCAAGCCCGCTTTCACATGTCAGTCCAACAATTTCACTGACACCAAGCGCCGCTTTCAGCACAGACATCATCGCGCTTCCACGAGCATCCCGCGTATAAACAGGTAAGCTGGGACGAATCGAAAATTCTCCCCTGACACCACTTTTGTTGTAACCGTAGCCTGTTCCTTCCTGACAGCTCCGCAGCATTTATCCCACCTTCCACAACACCACCTCACAAGACATCACAAGACTTCATGTCACCACACGCTGAAGACATCACCACAAACGGAGACATGAGTAACGACAGCGCCCCTTTGACCAACGGTGAGACGCCATCGTCGCGAGTTCTCTCGGTACGTACTACCCCGCAACGCCTGCACAGCTTACAAAAGATCGTTTCGGCGCCCTCAACCGCCCAATCAGTCAGCTTGGGCACGCCATGTGTAATACTGATAGTCACATTAAACTCTAACATCGTGATCACGAGACATTAACTAACAGTCAACAGCATTTGCACTCGTACCCCGTGGTCCACGACTCCGTCGAGTTCTACAAGTCCAACCCGTACGGCGCCAAGTCGCTCGCGCTGTTCAGCAACACATACAAGTCCTTCGTCGCACCCTTCCACCCCTACCTCAAGACGCCCTACTCATACATCTCGCCGTACCTGACGCGCGCCGACGAGCTGGGCGACTCTTCGCTCTCCAAGCTTGAGCAGCGCGTCCCCATCGTCAAGGAAGACACGACCAAGCTCAAGGAGCTTGCCTTCTCACCCGTCAACTACCTGTTCGGCACATACCAGGATGAGTACAAGAAGACGCAGGGCCCGGAAGGTCTCGTCAAGACGGTCAAGGCGGGTATCAGCACCGAGCTGAAGGTTGCACATGATGCGTTCAACTTCGCGGTCGAGTACTGGAATAAGGGGAAACAGCAAGCGAAGAGCAAGGCCGACGAGGTCAAGCAGTAGAATCGCTATCGGAAATGTCCCTTCTCAGAACCATTGAAGAAGTTTGTGTCTGTTATTGAGACGACAGAGGTGGGCATCTATGATGTGAATGCCCAGCCTGATGAGGGCGTCCTTGAGACTGAGATTCCGACGACGCCTGTGTGAGGTCGTGCGTTGATTGAGCATGGGAGATGCGAGATTGAGTGTTGTTAGATACCTTTCATTACTGATTTGTATGTACATCCACTCTCGAGTAGGGTTAGATCGTTTAATGATGACGATGGTTCGATTCGAATACAATGTTGACTCTCTGCTTGTGTCTGCCTCCTCCATGCGCATCTACCCCTCGTCCTACATTTGCAAATGCTAATTTAGAACACTGACACAAATTCCTGTTGCTGGTCAGCTTTGTCTCTCGTCTAAGCTGATGGTGTATGGAGAGCGAGGAGGGTTTGCATTTCAGCAGGAACAATTGGAATTAAAGTTTGGCCCACACGGTTGTTAAGGGGTACAAGATATCATCATTGCAGTCGGGGAGATGGAAGAGAGAAAGTTTGCGTACCTTTTGCGGGAGGGGTAGATGTGCTGGGGAGAGGAGGGGACCTTATTGAGGATAGTGCTGCCGTGTACACCGCGATCCTCCAGACGCTATCGTCCTAGGCATTGACGCCGTCTAGTGCTGACCGCGGATCTCGACTCGAATATCGCAGTGTCGATGAAAGACGGCTCGTTCGGTCTGTGATCATAAACAGGTAGCGTATATCGTTCGTCCTGTCGTCTGTCCTGTCAGCGCCTCACCATGCAGAAATTGTCGGACCAGTAAAATGGGACATCAATTCATGAGCTCGTGAATGACCCCGATGCCGGATTTTCATGCTTTGTTTATCAAGCTGAAGTACACGCCGGGATGGCAGGCTTTTTGCACCTGATCCATCCTATGATATCTCCCGACACGCTCATGCAGGATCCAACGTGTCAAATCATGCCCCGCCGTAACCGAAGGAAAACTTAGAACTGCAGCTGTGTGAAGAACCACCTGTTCTTGCCGGACTGGTAGCGCTCCTCGAAGGCCTTCTTGACGGTCTTCTTGGCGTCCTCCCTTTGCGAGACCTCCTTGAATGTGTCCTGGGTGAGGGTGCCCTTCAGGTTCTCGAGCTCGATGGTGTAGCGGGTGGGCATGATGTGGGTGTCTACGGCTATCAGCGCGGTCCTTGAAATGTTCTTCCTCCCTCTTGCGGTGCGTCACGTACAGTTGACCTGCTTGACGAAAGGCTTGACCTTGCTCTTCTTGGCCTGCTTGTTCTTCGACATGCGGCGGGTGACCTTCTGGGGGTAGCGCTCGACACCGGCGACGAGGGCGTGGGGGAAGGGGTGCGACTTGGTGCCGTTGTCGAGGGGCGAGATGATCACGGCCTTCTTGCCGGCATAGCGACCGCGGGTGATGATGACGACACGTCCGACCTTGAGGCTATTGAGTTGTTAGCAATTTTTCCTTCGCAGTCGTCCCGTCGCAAGTTGATGGCGTCCAGCTGTGGTGCGCCCGTCGAAACAGTGCAGTCGCAGTTGCCTCTCCTGGCGCACCAGAGGCATTCGCATATTGCAGCTCATCATGCTCTCGTCGGGCTCGGATTGCACTCACAACTTCATCTTGCTGGCGGTAACTGTGGGTTAGTCTGACGAAGAAGCAGCAGTCTTTGGGCACGAGTTCCTTCAATTCGCTAAGGGCGCTAACGACTGTGTGCTCGCGCGGAAGAACTGGCGGCCCGGCGCTGCGCAGCAGCAGACAGACCCACCCAATCACTCTCATTGGCTGCCCCACCTCTACCCTGCCAAAAAAGTTCGAGATCAAGCTGCTGGTGGTCGCCGCTGAGATTTGCAGCAACACCCGCAAGATGAAGATCAGAGCCCTCAGCCGGTCGACGTCGTCGGCACAGGCCCCCGGATCCAATGTCGCCAAGATCACGCGCAACCTCGACCCAAACCAACATCCCTTCGAACGCGCCCGCGAGTACACACGAGCGCTCAATGCGACCAAGATCGAGCGCATGTTCGCGCAGCCCTTCCTGGGTGACTTCGAGCCCGGCCATGTAGACGGTGTTTACTCTTTCGCCAAGGACCCCAACTCCCTCGAGCACTTCGCCAGTGGCAGTGGTGACGGTGTCGTAAAGGTATGGGACTTTACGAGCAGGCAAGAGAGGTGGCAGGCGCAGGCGCACGAGAACATGGTCAAGGGCATGTGCTGGACGCGCGACAAGCGTCTGATCACCTGCGGAGCGGACAAGCAGATTCAGATGTTCGAGCCGTATGCGCAAGCCTCCAAATCGCCGCCAAAGGCTACATGGCACGGAAACGCCGCCTTCACGTCCGTCACACATCACCGATCACTGCCCTCCTTCGCTGCTGCCTCGAATGTTGTCTCGATATACGACACCGCTCGTACATCTGGCGCACCGGTACAGAACCTTGTCTGGCCCTCAGCCATCGACACCGTCAACTACGTCAGTTTCAACCAGGTCGAGACGTCAATCCTGGCATCTTGCGCCACCGACCGTGCTATCGTACTCTACGACATGCGCACAAGCTCCCCTCTGCACCGAACAGTCCTCAACTTCGCCTCGAACTGCATCTCCTGGAACCCCATGGAGGCGTACAACTTCGCTGTCGCCAACGAAGACCACAACACCTACGTAAGTTCTTGCATCAGAGGAAATATGGACTGAAGCTGACGAGATCTAGATCTTCGACATGCGTAACATGAAGCGAGCTCTGCAGGTTCTCAAGGGTCACGTCGCCGCCGTCATGAGCGTCGAGTTCAGCCCAACCGGAGAAGAGCTAATCACCGGCTCTTACGATCGATCAATCCGCCTCTGGGAGCGCCAGAAGGGCCATGCCCGCGACGTCTACCACACCAAGCGCATGCAGCGCGTCTTCTCCGTTGCGTGGTCGCCAGATAACAACTACGTGCTCAGTGGCTCAGACGACGGCAATGTGCGTCTGTGGCGCGCAAAGGCTTCCGCCAGACAGGGCGTCAAGTCGTTCGCCCTGCAACAGAAGCTGCAGTACGACGAGGCGCTTAAGGAGCGGTACAAGCACATGCCTGAGATTGCAAGGATCAACAGGCATAGACATATGCCTAAGGCAGTCAAGAAGGCCGGCGAGATCAAGAGCGAGGAGCTTAAGGCAATCAAGAGGAAGGAGGAGAACGAAAGGAGACACACCAAAAAGGGCAAGGTCAGGCGGAAGGCCGAGCGTGAGAAGATGGTCCTGGCCAAGGAGCAGTAGACGTGCGTGGACGTGTGTTGTCAAGAGCATAGCGATGGCGTTCTGGGTCAAAATATGTTGCATTTGTGAGTACGAAGTGGGTCAAATCTATGCCGTTCTGGCTACCTGGGCTGGTATTATATCTAGTATACCCAATCCAGATTACAGCTTTGATTCTTCACGCTATACACGCTATCAAAGGGCGTAATCCATCGAAGGGCGTGGTGTTGCTCAAAGTTGTAGCTAGTTGCGGGGTACGTCATCCGTGTTGACAAATGCTACATACAGCCGAAGTGTAACCCGCATCAACCATAAGTCAATCTCGTGACTGCCGCCATGGTTGTACTTCGTCCGAACCTGAAACAACATCGGAACTACAAACAGCAAGAGCAAGCAATTGGTACTGAACAAGTCTTCAACATGGCTGCCACATCGGCGCACAAGACCCAAGACGAGAAGTTCAACAGCCTCGGCTTCTCAAAGGCCATCGTCAATAAGGAACAGGTGTGCTGCTACAGTCGCGCGTTGGGTACTGTCAGCGAACAGAACCCGATTCTGGTCTTGATTCATGGATACCCACAGAGCTCGTACATGTGAGTCTCTAACTCGCAGTTTTCGAAGATTTCCAAGCTTCATATGTACTTATATCCAACACAATCGTCACGAGGTTGCGAGGTCGGGGCATATAGCTCTGGTCTACCTCCATTGCTTCGCTCCGTCAATATTTCACTGACATCCCAAAGGTGGCGACACTTCATCCCTCTCCTCCCCAAATCCGCGCCCATTTTCGCACCCGACCTCCCAGGCTACGGCGCCAGCGCCCCCATCTCAGCACACGACAAGCAGACCGTCGGAACAGCTATCGTCGCCGCTCTACGCACCGAAGTGAAACGCACCTCCTCCGCACCGCCAGCTGGTGACGTCCCGATCGTACTAATTGGCCACGACCGCGGCGCACGGGTCTCGCACCGTCTCGCCGTCAGCGGCGCCGAGGGCTTCGACATCAAAGGCGTGTGTTTGATTGATATTGTGCCGACTTCAACGCAGTGGCAGCACTTCTCCGACCCCGTCACGGCTGCAAAGCATATCACGGGCTACTTCCACTGGCCTTTGCTCGCGCACGTGGATCTCGCGACGCGCATGATCCAGGCCTTCGGGCCCGCTGCGTTTCTCGAAGAGATGCTCAAAGGCTGGTCCGGCAGCAACGCCGCCGGGCAAAAAGCGTTTAGGAGTGATGACGCGGTGAGAGTGTATGGGGAGTTCTTCGCCCAGGACAGTGTAATTAAGGCTAGCTGTGAGGATTATCAGCATGGCGCGACCACGGACGTGGAGGCGCAGCAGAGAGATCAGAAAGAGGAGAGGAAGATCAAAGTGCCCCTTTTCTTGCTATATAGTGCGGATTCGATTGGGAGTCGATACCAGTTCCCGGATGTGTGGAAGGAGTGGGTAGATGAAGGGGTTGATGTGGAGCATCATGGGCTTGGCGATGGGGTTGGACATTTTGGGGCTGAGGAGGCGCCTGAGGAGAGTGCGAGGGTGGTGGGGAAGTGGTTGGAGGGACTGAAAGCTTGAAGGCCGACGCGATGAAGAAGGAGAGAAATGAGCGTGTTTTGCTGTGATAATACATGTGTCTTGCAGCTTGTGAGAGCGCTTGACGGAAATGATGTCTATATCAACGCCTGTAACACCATCGAAGAATCTTGCTTGTAACGCGTATGAAGACAGCAGGCTCAAGCTGCTTTGTCTGGACGGTCCAACTTGAATACCAGCGTGTCCCTCCAGCCCAGAAAAGGGTTCTCGAAGTCGTGCTCTCGCCTCTCGTGCAGCTCGAAGCCAACCTTTTGCAGGATGTTCTGGCTGCTCACCAGATCAGGATCTGTGTGTGCCTCGGCATATTCGTACGTGTTGTGAGTCCAGAAGAGCGGCATGAATGCCCTCATGGCTTCTGTTGCATAGCCTCTACCCCAGTAGTCTCTGTTGAGCATGTAGCCTACTTCTGGGGCTCGGACGGCGCCAATGAGGCCGATGACGCGCGGTACTGTCTGCTCGCGTGACGTTTCGGTGAGCTGGGAGCCAGCCTCAGGATCGTGGTGTTCGACTACGGAGTCTGCTTTGTTGATCGGGAGGAGCTCGATGACAAAGTTCCAGCAATTCTCTCGATCGTGACATCCTGAGTCCAATGTCAGCGGCTATGGCACAAACATATATGCTCAGCTGGCTGCCTGCATACCTTGAATCCATTGTTTGGTCTTCTCGAGGTCGTCGCTGGGGAGAATTGAGCTGATGCCAGTCAGAATCGGATATGTCGTCATCGAGTCAGTCAGAAACTTACGTGTGCTTCATCACCTCCGGATCTTTGCGCATCAGCAGGATATCCTCTGCGTCGTTCAACTCTAGAGGCCGCAGAAGCAGCCTCTCAGTCTTCGCAACAATTTGAGGATCGACGACCACCATTCTCAACAGCAGTTGCACAAAAGGACGCGTGAATCATCATAATGCGGTGTGCGCCCTGCTGAAGTAGAGTCAGGTCGTGTCTGATGCTCGTGCTTCGGGGCCGGGGAGCTGGGGAGCGTTCCATTTCCATGAGCTGGCACGGTTCTGCGCTAGCCACTTTGGACACCGTTTCTTCTCATCTCCAACCACCACTCCTGTCAGGTACCACATCATCGTTCCGAACGCCAATCAGCATGTCGTCCTAAGCAGTTCCTGAGTTTATCTCGAACTCTGTCCCGGTTTCCGCGCAACGTCTATCCCAGCCATGTCGCAGTCGATCTTGTCAGCCTCCGCGAAAGGGGCCACCTTTCTCATTCTTCTGCAGGTAGCATCGCGAGCCCTGACTTTCGTGGTCAATCAAGTGCTGCTCAGATTTCTCAGCCCGGAGCTGCTTGGCGTGTCTGCTCAGCTGGAGCTATTCTCGATCTCTGTGCTTTACTTTGCGCGTGAGAGTCTCCGCGTTGCACTACAGCGCCAGGCACATGGAACGCAAGCCGTCGTCAACCTTTCCTATCTTGCAGTCATCACAGGGCTTCCCTTGACATTTGCCCTTGCTCATCTATGGCTTCGGTCAGATACGCCCAAGGTTCCTTACTTCGTCGAAGCTTTGGGCTTGTACTGCATTGCTACGATCATTGAGCTTCTGACCGAGCCGTTCTTCTCAGCCGTACAACAGAAGCTCTTGTACAAAGTTCGCGCCTCTGCAGAGAGTAGTGCTACACTTCTACGATGCTTTGGAACTTGCGGCTCCGCTATCTTGGCGAATTACGTTGGCGTTGATATCGGCGTTCTGCCTTTTGCGTTCGGTCAATTGGCTTATGCTTTGGGATTGCTGGTCGTGTACTTCACCAACATGAGGTCAGTCGCGCGCAGCGAACAATTTGCACTCCTGCCAAAACAGCTCTCGGCCACCAAAGAGTCCATTGCCACGTTCAAATACTTTTCGACTCCTCTCCTCCGGCTCACAGGATCTTTGACTCTGCAGTCGGCACTCAAATACATCTTGACGCAAGGCGACTCACTCCTCATCACATCTTATACCTCTCTCGCTGACCAGGGTGCTTATGCGCTTGCATCGAATTATGGCGGTTTGATCGCCCGCATGCTGTTCCAGCCCATCGAAGAGAGCAGCCGCAACATGTTTGCGAAGCTGTGTGCAAGCCCTGACTCAGCACCGGATATGAAGAAGAGTGATGGAGACCAACAGTCACAAGAACAGAAGCACAACCTGGCTCAAGCGTCAAAGGTTTTGACCATCATCCTGCGCCTATACTCCATCATCTCGTTGTTCGCCATCACTCTAGGGCCAAGGCTCGCACCGCTCCTACTCTCTGTTGTCGCAGGCAGGAAGTGGTCTGCAACGAATGCCTCGAATGTTCTTGCCACCTACTGCTACTACATCCCCTTCCTTGCGATCAACGGCGTCACAGAAGGTTTCGTCGCTGCTGTTGCCACCAACAAGGAGCTGTACGCACAGTCAGTCTCGATGGGCTTCTTCTTTGCAGCATTTGCTGGTAGCGCCTGGTTCTTTCTGGGACAGCTCCAGCTCGGTGGCAGCGGTGTGGTGCTCGCGAACACAGTCAACATGGCATTGCGCATCATCTGGAACACCTGGTTCATCAACAGATTCTTTGGCCGGAAAAATAACAATACCTCCTTCAGATTGCTGGACGCTCTACCATCGATCCCATCGCTTGCGCCAGCGGCCGTCATTCCCACCTTGATGCAGCTGCGACCCGGTTACAAGTACCTGACGCGATTTGGTGTCTTGGGTGAGCTCGTCAGTATGGGTGCAGTCGCTGGACTTTTCGTTGGACATGTTCTCTTTTTCGAGCGTCAGTTCCTTATCGACTGTTACCGGATGCTGAGGCCTGCGCGGGCAGCTCAGCCTACGAAGACGCAGTAATAATCGTGCGCTATGCTTTACTGCTCGACTTACTTCGACTGCCAGTGCTCCAAGGAGCATTGCAAGCCACCGGACTACTTCGAGGTATCTTGCGAAGATCGTTCCGCCTGCTCAGGCTGAGCATCTCTTCGAAGCTTCCCCCGCTTCAAGCCGACCCCGGTCTGGCGTAGGCCGGTTGCTCCCACCACTAGCGTCAGAATTTTCCACCTGCAGGAACGAAAGTCTGATCCAACGTCATCCCAGACACACGTCCCTCAGCATCAAATATTGGCGCATCACCAGACACACTCCGAGGCTACAGTTTATGTAAAAAGGGGGTAACAGAAATTGCTCGGAAACGCAAGCATTCAAGTCGAGATCCGTTCGGAGTCATAGCGCGATCTGTATTCTTGATTCGACATTTCGCGGGGGTAATAGAAACGTCGTCGGACTTGGCTACGACCAGGGTCCCGAAACGCGCCATTGCACGCCATTCTTTGCACCGGTCGCACTGACTAGGGTACTCCGGCACGGGTACGCTGCAAATCTGGAGAAGCTGGGGTTCGACTGCACACCATGGCACAGAGACATGCGGAAAGGTCGCAGTTCTACCATGGACTGGTAGATATGGGAAGCAATGGCATCAGGTTCTCCATCACGGATCTCTCGCCTGCTACCCAGCGCATCTTGCCGACTGTGTATCTTGATCGTGCGGCGATCTCGCTGTACGATGCGCAGTACGAGGATGGCAAGGCCGTGCCTATCCCCGAACGCACGATCAAGCAGGTTGTAAAGTCACTTCTGCGCTTCAGGTCAACATGCCATGACTTCGGCGTTCCTGACAGCCAAGTCCGCATTGTTGCAACAGAGGCGACACGTAAAGCAGTCAACTCTGAGGCATATCGTGCTGCGATCAAAGAGGCCACCGGCTGGACCGTGGAGCTTTTGCCCAAGGAGATGGAAGGCAAGATCGGAGCATTGGGTGTCGCAAGCTCGTACGAAAATGTGCGCGGTCTGATGATGGACCTTGGCGGTGGGAGCACGCAGCTTACCTGGATCATCACGGAGCAGGGCGACATCAGGATGAGCCCAGCGGGCAGCGTCAGCCTACCGTATGGTGCTGCAGCCCTAATGCAGAGGCTCGAAGAAGCAGGCAAGAAGAAGAGCAAGGAGTACCAGGCTTTCGCAAAGGAGGTCATCAGCGATCTGAAGGGCGCTGTGCAGAGTATTGATATTCCTCAAGAGCTACTTCGCTCTCCTGATGGGCTGCATCTCTACCTCTCAGGAGGTGGCTTCCGAGGCTGGGGCTTCGTCTTGATGTCAGAGCATGAGATCAAGCCATACCCCATCCCTATCATCAACGGCTTCCGAACCTCAACAGATACATTTCTTGACACGATGTCTGTTAAGGCCGCTGTTACGCAAGATGATACCCCAGAGATCTTCCGAGTATCAGCACGACGAGCAAGTCAAGTCCCTGCAGTCGCTTTCCTGGTTGACTGTCTCGCTCAGGCCTTACCAGCTCTGCGAAATGTCTACTTCTGCCAAGGCGGTGTCCGAGAAGGAATGCACTTTGCAGAGATGTCGCCCGAATACCGTGCAGAGAGCCCTCTCGTCACCGCAACTGGCCCGTATGCGCCACCATCGATGCAAGAGCTGGTTGATCTCCTATTCTCCGCCATGCCTGCTACAAGGCCAAGTCCACCAGGCCGGCAGCCCAAATTCGCAGCCCCGCTCTTCAAAGCTTTCATCCAGGGCGTCTTCGCCCATATGGCGCAAGTCAAGGATCTTCGTGCTGGCTCAGCACTCCGAAGCACGACAACTGGCATCTTCTCCAATGCACACGGCGCAAGCCACGAAGACCGTGCCTTACTGGCAATTTTGCTCTGCGAGCGCTACGGTGGCTATGGCTCGATCAGCCCAACCGAGCAGGACTTCTACGAGCGCATGATGTGCCTGGTTCCCGGAGGCATGGAGTGGTGGTGCATGTATCTCGGCCGCATGGCCGCTGTAATTGCTGCTGTGTATCCCGCAGGCGCGGTCAGAGACCAGCGCGTGTCTATCAAAGCAGAATGGGGATTCACAAAGAAAGGTCATAGCAAGCTGTGCGTTGACTTCGACTTCAAGAAAGACATCGACGAGCTGGATGAAGGGCTTGATGCAGCGCTGAGAAGCGTGGGCAAGGCTGGCAAGAAGAAGAATTGGCGTTATGAGGACGGGTACAAGGTGCTGGTGACTGTCAACGGGCGCGAGTATGATGGCGACGAGAACTAGATAGATTCGTAATGACTCGTCTGCTGACTGCACGCACTGTTCTCACTCTGGTTTCGTATGAGGCAGCGTGGCGAGCATCGTGAGTCGCCCCTGAAGCTACCACCAGTACTCAGCCTCCCTACCAACGCCAAACTCCCATCGTGACCTGGCAAGCGGTGTGTCGCCACCCCTCGAAATAATACACGAGGTCACGATGCTTCAGCGCGGACCAATTCTCGTAGTCTGTTGCGGCTGGAATGTCTCCGGCCGGTCTTCAGACCCGTGACTTCCGTAGCATCGTGACTTTGCAATGACTGATGAGACCGTACGTGGCCCTTCCGCACTGGCCGTGCGCCTGCACGTGGTCGAGCACCCAGGTTTTTAAGGGGTAATGGAAAATGCAGTGAGCCTGGGGATGCACTCGATTACCCCTTCGAAACTCAGCAACCAAGCATCGTGAAGTGCAGCGTGAGCGCGGCTCCGCAGTTCGTGCCCTAGTTCACGCACGATCTGGAGGTCGGTGGTACCCACGGCGGTGCCTGCGCCGCACTCCATGGGTTTTGGTAGTATTGGCGGCTCCACTGTCCACACGCAGGCGTTCAGAGATTTCTGCTCGCAGCTTCCAGACGCCCACTGCATTGCGCGATATCACGCAGCGGGCGTGTAAGTGAGGCATATTATGTAAAGACCCCTGTTCTTCACGATCAGTTGCGCCCGCGGATGGCGCTAGAGCGGCACTGGCAATTCTGGGGAAGTTAGCGTTCCTGAACGTCAGCCCGGCTCAGCCGCTCTTGAGCCGAGCGAAGGGTACCACAGTTGGTGCAGGCCTGCTGATCGTGAAAGCTGCGAGTACATAAGATGGCTGACCGCCACGAGCAAGAGGGCACGGCTCCGGCTACCCTTCGATTCAATTACGCTGCTCCGCGTCACGCATCATCTGCCTCTCCGAATCTTCTTATCTTCAAGAAAGACCCCTGGAATTCGGTGCCAGTGTCACCCTTGAAGATTGTCGCGTTGCACTGAGACATCGTCTTCGGCGGGCGACCCGAGTGCTGCGAGCTGAAATACGCGCGGTCAGCACCTCTATAGCTCAAAGAGCGGTCACCAGCAACCAATTGCAGCGGCAAAAGCTATCAGACTTCGCGGGTGCATCAACGCTCCCGTCAGATCTCCCTGGTCGAACTTCGCGGCCTGCCTTCCTCTGCTCGGCTAACAAAGGCAACATCGCTGTGGATCTGCGGCTCTTCAGGTACCCAGGCACGCCCAGGTAAGCTAGTCCTGCGTCATGCTGCGCCCAAAAATAGTCGCAGCGGTGGCTCTCAGACGCGCAGCAATAATGCTTGCAATCTTTTAAAAGAGCGTCGACTGACTTCGCCATTGGGCTCGAATAGCAAGTGCATGACTAACAAGCACGTCCAGCAAACCTCATACATTCGACGTTCGCGCCTGCTGAACAAAGCTGAAGCTGCGGCCCCTCCTCCACGAAACCCCGCGTACACTCGCCCAAACCGCCAAACTCGCTGGCAACACCGCCAAGTGCAGCATTGCTAGCCAAGCAGTTTCAAGCCAGCCATTCGTTGCGTGTTTGAACACCTCTCCACTGTGAAGCTGCATATTTGAACTTCCTCCGCATTCGTACAGTTCGCTACTTCACACACACACATCTACAACATGGCGTCGACACCAGTCAACGGCAATGGCGCACAGGCCGTTGCCCAGAAGCTCCTCAATGTCGACCAGAAGCCTGCGGCTCGACCAACACATCTCAGCGTGGGCTCCGGCCTCTCCGGCTCCGGCAGCAACACACCGCGCATAATACCACAAGAAGGCACAAGCGGCTCCGGCTATGTTGCTCCCACCTTTGAGGGCAAGGAGCAGCAGATGGAGGCCGTCATGGACGGCGTCGAGGACAAGGGCTTCATTCCCCCGGAGCTCGTTGAGTCGGAGGTCAAGTGGTTCTACAAGGATCTCGGCATCGACGACATGTACTTTGCTACAGAGTCGGTCGAGGCCATCGTCACCCACATTCACTCGCTCTACGCCGCCAAGGTGGCCGCATACGCCCGCGACGACAAGCGTCTTGAGATCAGGCTGGACAAGGAGGCTGAGGACCACGCTGTGTACATCGACACCAGCAGGCCCGGTGTCTCGATTCTCGACGGACCGCGATACGAGCAGCGCATCGACACTAAGTACCTGAACACGTCGAAGGGCCCCAGCGGATACCGTGTCGAGAGCTTCCGCTCAACAAACCCGCTGCCCGGCAGTGACGACCAGCAGCTGCGATGCTACTTCGTCTACCAGTGCGATTACGAGAATGCCAACCCTGGCCCGACCGAGACCAAGCTCGAGACCATCAGTGACAAGCGCTTCTTGCAAAAGGCTACGGCCAACACCAAGGCGATTTACCAGGAGGTGCTGGAGGTCGCCGTCCAGCGAACGGGACCCGTCATTGAGTGGTTCGACATCGAGGGCTCGCGCGACAAGCGTCTCGTCCTCGCTTACAAGCAGGGCTCTGCCCTCGGCATGTTCAGCGCGCTGAGCGACCTGTACCACTACTACGGTTTGACCACTTCCCGAAAGTACGTCGAGCAGTTCTCCAACGGCTACACGGTTATGTCTCTGTACCTGAGCCCGCTCGCCGGAGTCGCTGGTGCCAAGCACCCTCCGATTGAGGCCTCGATCCACCAGATCATCAAGGAGATTTCTCTGCTGTACTGCATTCCTCAAAACAAGTTCCAGACTCTCTTTGCTACGGGCAGACTGAGTCTGCAGGAGACGATCTATGCTCACTGCTGCTGGGTCTTCATCACGCACTTCCTCAACCGTCTTGGAAATGAGTACACTGCGCTCTCTTCGATCTTGAACCCCGAGAACAGCGCCCACGCCGAACTGCTGTCCAAGCTGAAGCGCAGGCTGCGCGCTGAGACATTCACCGCGGACTACATCTTCGAGATCATCAACGAGTACCCTGATCTAGTCCACACCCTGTATCTGTCTTTCGCCAACATCCACTATGTCAAGACCCGCGGACAGCAAGATGACTTCTTGCCTACTTTGAGCTATCTGCGTCTCCAGGTCGACAAGGTCCAGACCGACGAGGAGTTGACGGACACCATCAACAGGGCTGTTGTCAACGACCACCACGAGATGGTCATGAATTCCTTCCGCATTTTCAACAACTCAGTACTCAAGACCAACTTCTACACGCCCACTAAGGTCGCTATCAGCTTCCGTCTGAACCCCAACTTCCTCCCAGCTTCCGAGTACCCTCAGCCGCTGTTCGGCATGTTCCTCGTCATTGGATCTGAGTTCCGTGGCTTCCACCTCCGCTTCCGTGACATCGCTCGTGGCGGTATTCGTATCGTCAAGTCAAGGAGCCAGGAAGCGTACTCGATCAATGCACGTTCGATGTTCGACGAGAATTACAACTTGGCGAACACACAACAGCGCAAGAACAAAGATATTCCCGAAGGCGGATCCAAGGGCGTTGTTCTGCTCGACTTCAAGCACCAGGACAAGGCGGCTGGGGCTTTTGAGAAGTACATTGACAGCATTCTGGACCTTCTCCTGCCGCCGAACAGCCCCGGAATCAAGGATCCTATTGTCGACCTTCACGGCAAGCAGGAGATTCTTTTCATGGGTCCGGATGAGAACACTGCTGACCTCGTCGACTGGGCAACAGAGCACGCTAGAGCTCGTGGTGCGCCGTGGTGGAAGTCTTTCTTCACCGGCAAGAGCCCTAAGCTTGGTGGCATTCCTCACGACCGCTATGGCATGACTACTTTGTCTGTCCGCGAGTATGTCCTGGGCATTTACCGCAAGCTCAACCTCGACCCTAGCAAGGTCCGCAAGCTGCAAACAGGTGGTCCTGACGGTGATCTTGGCTCCAACGAGATTCTGCTTGCGAACGAGAAGTACGTCTCCATCGTCGATGGCTCCGGTGTGCTTGTTGACCCCAACGGTCTCGATCACAGCGAGCTGCTGCGTCTTGCCAAGAACCGACAGATGATCAACAACTTCGACGTGGCCAAGCTGTCAAAGGACGGATACCGTGTTCTCGTTGACGACACAAATGTTCGTCTCCCATCTGGTGATTTGGTTTATAACGGTACCACCTTCCGCAACACCTTCCATCTGCGCACCGACATCCAGTACGACACATTCGTCCCCTGTGGTGGCCGCCCCGAGTCTATCGACCTTTCCTCCGCCAACAAGCTCATTGTCGATGGAAAGTGCACAATCCCCTACCTCGTGGAAGGTGCCAACCTTTTCATTACACAAGACGCAAAGCTGCGCCTCGAGAAGGCCGGCTGCATTCTTTACAAGGACGCTTCCGCCAACAAGGGCGGAGTCACATCCTCCTCCCTCGAAGTCCTTGCCTCCCTCTCTTTCGACGACGAGTCCTTTGTTAAGCACATGTGCGTCGACGCCAACGGCGTCGCGCCCGACTTCTACAACAAGTACGTCGCCGGCGTCCAGGAAATCATCAAGAACAACGCACGTCTGGAGTTTGAGGCTATCTGGCGCGAGCACCAGGCCACTGGCCAGCCGCGCAGCATTCTTTCTGATACGCTGTCGAATGCGATTACTAAGCTGGATGAGGAGCTGCAGAACACAGATCTGTGGAACAACATTGCGTTCCGCCACTCGGTGCTATCTGAGGCCCTGCCGCCGCTGCTGTTGCAGCAGATTGGTCTTGAGAAGATTATCGAGCGCGTAAGTCCTTCCCACTCCTCCCTCATCCCCGTGATTCACAGTATGCTGACGATGATTAGGTCCCTGATAACTACCTCCGTGCCATCTTTGGCTCGTACCTCGCGTCAAGGTTCGTGTACGAGTTCGGTGCTAGCGCAAGCCAGTTTGCCTTCTTTGATTTCATGAGCAAGCGTGTTACGAAGGCGAATGCGCAGACAAATGGCGCTGTCTCGTTGTAAGGTGCGTTGCATTGCATGTTTCTGGGTGTTTGGGATACAAAAGTCATAATCATACGGGGCCGGCGTGCCGCTGTCGAATAGCATGAGAGAGAGAGCGAATGCATTTTTTGTTACTTCAGATGTGTTCTTTGTCAGTCAGGTATCGTGACTTTGCACCTCACTGGTGTCCCTGTCGCGCTAAAAATTGCAGTGCTTCCCTTAGCATGTCTTGGGGTTGTGTGAACCTGGCTGGTACATGAGCACTGAAATCGTTAGCGCGGGAAAGCAGCTAGCAAGGCTCAGCCTTACAAAGGTTCCGCAGAGGGTTCCCGACCGGATAGCGCATACATCCTTACTCAACTACTTCAGTAATGACCGGTGATTTGCTGAAGGCTACAATGGTCTTTGCCATTGCTCTACCCTCTGTGTAGACATTAGGACAGCCTAGGTCATCCATGAGCTGCGATGAGATGCCCAATGATGAACTCGCTTATTGTGATAGCGACGGAGAAGTTGAGCCTGCCATTCGTGTTGCGGATCCTAGGACCGAGGTGCGTATTAGGCGTGATTCGCTTAGGGTCGTTGCTGCTGTTCCATTTCTATGGGAATGTGAAGCCGCATTTGAAAAGGCAGTTATGGGCGTCGTACTGTGCCCGAAGGCGAAAGAAGTCCAGCTCGTCACCCTCGCGGTAGTGGGCAGTGAGGCACGCAACTGCATTCTTGCACCTGCCTGCCTGTCGACCTCGGCAGCTCTCTCGGCTCTTGAATAGAGAGCGTGTCTCGATAGTGAAGTGGCCTGGTCCGCGGCAAGTCACGTTCCAAGGTTGCCGCACATCTTCGCGACGCGCGACTTGGTTTCGATCAAAGTCTCCCATTCTGTAAGTGCCTTCACCACACTGGCACCGAGCGCCATCATCCATGCGGCTTCGATTGGTGCGATATCGTGTGGCTTCGTCTTGGCACAACGTTGATAGGCAACAATGAAGAGTGCGTTCGTTGTTGCAGTCCCTTTCCCGTAAGGGACAGCTTCTCAGTCGACAGAGTCCAAGAGGTAGACGCAACGCCGGTGTTAGTGCTGTGTGTAGACATTGTGTTTGTAGCTGCTGGGCCAGTCGGTCTGCGCCAGGCTTTATTGAAATCATGCCAGAGGAGCAGGTCATCGTGGGTGAGGCGCAGCCAATATCCAAGCTATGACACTGCAAGCAACCCTGATCGCTGTATTCGTGAAAGCATCTTTAATGCAGATGATGTCGTTCCGGCGGTATGTTTGCTTGCTGGCACCTGTGCCTAGTGGTCTGCTCGCCGCGATTTCCCAGCAGTGTCTTCGAACACATCCTCATCGTCAAGGTCGACTAGTGAATGGCGAGCTTTATTGAGAGTGCTGGTAGCATTCTTCGTCCTCGTTGAACGGCGGAGACCAGGCGTTGTGGTAGGTGGAATTGCGTTCGCGTTCTCTTCGGCACCCGAAAAGTCGAGTGCCTCAATGTCGTCGTCTTATTTGTTCTTATGTTCCAGCAATTGCATTTAGGAGGGATTGCGTTGTAGGATGAGCGCCTCAACAGCTCGACAGTATTCATCGTTGTCTTGCGCGAGAGCGAGGATCTGATATGACAGCGCTTCTTTGTAGCTGTCGTTGAGTGTGCCGGCGCTCTGGTCAGATGGCATGGTGAAGTTGGAGAGACAAGGTGCTTTATAATATTGGCTAAATGTAGGTACTGGAACGCTGTTTGTGAACACACCTTCCCTCTCGGCACAGTGAGCGAGAGCGAGCTAGCTTGCATTTAAGTCAGTGAGATGGTAGTCGCAATCTCGCAGCTGTTGCACTGCTTAGGTAGGCGATGGTGGTTCTGAGAAGCTCGAGAAGGCCCACCTATATCGCGAGCGCGCGGGCGCGGTATAGTATCAGGTGTGTGAGTGAGTGTGGCCGAAGAGTCGAGGTAGATTTTGCAGGTGTGGCGTTGGGCAAGGGTGATATGGGGAGGCAAACGCAGACGAAGAAGTAAGTCATGATGGACTGCCTAGACCGGTCAGATGTCATTCTCCGCCAAACGTCGGCGCTGTGTTCTGTCAACATGGTAGGGCTGGGAGGTACAAGCTACCCTATTTAGTCAGCCGAGTGCAAGTATCTCATCAATTAGAAGCAGAACATGGAGGGCTTTCGCTAAATCGGGACGAAATCGTGCGTAGGAGCGAAAATGTGGCGAGATGTTTGCATTAAAGTAAACTAAACATCTACGGTCATTCTTGTACACCGACCCTCCAGAACATATGAATAATCAACATAAGGAAACATCTTCATCGACTCATTACTGAGCAGACTTAGACAACGACCTCGCGGTTGCTGCGCTTAGCAACGGCAGCCTGGCGACGCTGGACGACACCAGCGCGCTTGGCGTAGCCGTAGCCCTTGCCGGTCTCGTAGCTGCCCTTGTCCTCTGGGTAATCAGCGGACGGGTTGGGGTAGGCAGCGGAGGTCTTGGAGGGCGAAGGAGCGTAGCTGAACTTGTTCGAGTCGTCGTAGTGAGCAGGTGTAGCCGACGGAGTTGGCTTAGTATCGTAGGCCGGGGCGCTGGAAGAAGCGGCAGGGTACTCAGGGTAAGCAGAGCTCTTGTAGCCAGCGGGCGAGGTCGAGCTGGGGCAGGGAGTGGACTTGCTCTCGTAGTGAGGAACAGTGCTGGTGGCCGGGTTGACAGGAGTGCTGTGGGGGTAATCCTCAGACTTGGTCTTGGTCTCTACGGAAGGCTTGGAGCTGCTGGGCTTGTACTCGCCGTAGACAGGGGTCGAGGTGGCGTGTACAGAGCTGCTGCAGGGAGTGCTCGACGACTTGTGGGAGTAGACAGGAGTCGAGGCACTGTAGATGGGAGTGCTGGCAGGGTAGGTCTTCGTCTCGTGAGCGGGGGTGGAAGTGCTGTAAACGGGGGTCGAGCTGGAGTGGGCAGAGCTGCTGCAGGGAGTGCTTGACGACTTCTGGGAGTAGACAGGGGTGGAAGCGCTGTAGACGGGAGTTGAGGCGCCGTAAACAGGAGTGGAAGAGCTAGCAGGGTAGGTCTTAGACTCTTGAGCAGGAGCGGAGGTGCTGTAGACGGGAGTGGAGTGGGGGTACTCCTTGGAGGAAGTCTTGGTCTCGACGGAAGGCTTGGAAGAGCTGGAGCAAGGGGTGCTGGAAGACTTCTGAGAGTAGACAGGAGTCGAGGCGCTGTAGACGGGAGTAGAAGAGCTGGCAGGGTACTCAGGGTAGTGAATGCTGCTGGTCTTGGACTCGTAGACAGGGACAGAAGAGCTGGCAAAGCTGGCAGGGTACTCAGGGTAGTGGACACTGCTGGTCTTGGACTCGTAAACGGGAGCGGAAGAGCTGTAGGCCGGAGTCGAAGCAGGGTAGTAAGGCTTGGACTCAGTCTTGGTCTCGACCGAAGGCTTGCTGGAAGACTTTCCGCCGTGAGGGTACTCGCCACCGTAGGTTGGGGTCTTGGAGGCGGCAGGAGTAGAGTAAGTCTTAGTCTGCTTGTACTCGCAGGAAGCGGAATCACCAGACTTGGTGATGGTAACGGTTTGAGCGTCCTTGTGGTAAACACCTGGCTGGTAAACCGAAACCGTAGGGTAATGCACCTCAGTATCGTGGGCATAAACGGTAGTGGTAGGCTTAGCAACCTCGTACTTTCCAGTGGTAGAAACGGTGACAGTGACAGTCTTGACAACAGTGGACGTGACATCCTTGCCGCTCTTGTCCTTACCAGTCTCGTAGGCACCGTAAGCGCAGGTCTGAACACCAGTAGACTTGAACTCAGTGGTGTAGCCACCGTAGGTGACGGGCACACCAGCCTTGGCCGTGGTGGTAGCCTCGGATGGCTTGGTCATAGTGTAGGTGACGGTAACGTCCTTGGCGGGCTCAGTGTAAATTCCGGGAGCGTCATATGTCTTGGTTTCAGCAGTAGGAGCCTTGTAGTAAGCGGTGGTCTCGTACTCAGACCATTTTCCGTCCTTGTACTCCTTAACGTGGTACGGTTGCTCCTCGTTGCAAGACTTGCAGAGGCCGGAGCCTCCGTAGCCGGGCAGGCCGTGCTCACCAAGATCCTTGTACTTGATCTCGTGAACCTTCTCGTTCATCTCATACCACGGCTGGGTAGCGTTCTTCTTAGCATCGTAAGAGCCGTAGCTGCCAGTGGGGGCGGCCTTGCCAGAAGAAGCAGTGGGGTAGTGGGTGATGGTGGTCTTGGTCTGGTAGACAGTGATGGGCTTGTCGATGCAGGTGACGGTGACCTTCTTGGAGTTGTAGTCATTGACGACGGTCGAGACGTACTTGTCCTCGTCCCACTTGTTGCAGGACTTGCCATCGGAGCCAGCGGCACTGCAGGTTGGGTATGGCTGGTACTGGGAGGTAACAGTCACAGGCTCTTTTCCGTAGCCGGGGTAGATGGTGGTGTAGCCAAGCTTGGAGCTGGAGGAAGACTTGCTAGGGGCGGGAGCTGAAGAAGTCTTGTACTCCTCTCCGTAGCCGCCGTAAGCGGGAACGGAGGTGGGGTACTTGACGGCCGGGGTGCTGGAGCTGGCCTTGCTCTCAGGGTAGGCCTCATAGCCGTAGGCGTCGTAGGCAGCCGCGACACCGGCGAAGATGAGTGCGTAACGCATGCTGATTAGGTATTAGATTAACGAATGACTTAGGTAAGGTAAAAACGAGTGTGGTCGACGCTCAGGAACTGAGTGCGAAAGAGTGATCGGTCCAAGAAATGACTGTGGATAAAGAACAGAACATTGCTAGACGCCCAGCCTCATATACATTTTCGAGATGCAAGCTTGGACATCAGGTCGTACTGCTACCCCTGACTTCTGACAGTGCCTGCCCACTCGCTGGGATGGCATTTTTGGCCCAGAGCATGTTCCGCCGGCAAACGAAAGCCCCACATCTGGAGGAAGGTTTGATAGGATGAACCCCATTTAGCAACATTTCATCAGTCTCAGCTGCTGATCTGAGTGACAGACGGCTGTGAAGGTCTGTATGTTGATTGTCTCCTCGCCGAAGTCTTGCTTCGCTCGTTTCTTTCCCTTCCTGGAGATCAACAGTGTCCTGAAGCCGTATCGCGAGTTGAGACGCAAGCTGAGGATAGCCCCTTTCGAAGCTCAAGGAAGTGTACCAAGACCGCGACGCGGTCTGTTCCGTTCAGGTACCCGCAATGGCACATCGGTACGATGGACTTAGCGTGGTGCCGTAAGCGGCTTTGTGGCGTTCTGGGGGACGCGTAGAAGTTATCCCGGGCCTCGAACATCCGAGAACACCGAGGCGGGCATACTCCGATGGTCCCAGACTCGTCAAGCCAGCCCGTATGTAGACGTCCTGGCTCGTGGGCGGCCAGATTCAATAGCCTCCACGAATACGATGGTCATCAAATGCAAGCCCCGTTATTGTGTTGTGCGCGGATGCATTCGCTTGTGCGATTGCCACTATTCACTGGTCGTTGGCGACATCCCTTCAGCTGTTATGCTCATGCTCATAAAGGTTCACTCCGCTTGGTGAGACCTCGTGTCAATACGATCGGTTGGCTGGAAACCTGATTGGGCACTATGCTTTTCGAGGTTTGGGAGGTGTCGTTCCCGCCCCGCAGAGCTGAGGACTTTGAGGGGCGCTTGTGAACGATAGATCTGTCACAGTCGATATGCAGGAACATGGAGAACGTGCACTAGGTGCCGTGCGCTCTAAAACGGGGTGAGTGGATACGAAAGGGGAAATGCTACCCCTGCAACGCTCGGTGCAGCCCTGCACTCTGGCGTGTGTAGCGCGCGCATTGGCTTGGCAGAAAAAGCTTAGCGGGCAACTGTGGCTGAGAAAACTCCAGCTCGCACATCATGGCATTTTTACCGCGGACCGCGAGACATGCTGCAATTGCATAGGCTCTTTCCGTGGAATTCGTTGTCTGCGGGTCCCAAAGAATTACCTCATGCGGCGGCAACGATGGCGTTTGCTACCCCTGATCCAAGAGGCTTGGAGGCTCAATCGAGTGACGAAAGCTCAGCTTTTCGCAAGCCGAGATACCGAGGACATGATGGTCATCGAGTGATGTGTTGAGCCCTGACGGTTGGTTTTCGCTACAAAAAGGAAATGAGAGTTATGGGAGATCGTCCCACACAAGTCATGATCATCGTACAATCGAATTGTCGTATTGCCGTGGGTAGCGTGGGCACAGGGCGAGACACTAACGACCGCTCGGAGCATTCCTCGAGTGCCCACCCCTTGCCACGTCGTTCCGGACCAGAAGACGAACGAAGGTGGCGGACCACAGGCGCCTACATCTCGAAGCTACTGGGCTCTGGTAGCAGCCCTCGAACAACTGCTTCATAACCTCGTTGAGTGCCTCCAGCTCGGATTCATCTTCTGTCACAACATCGTCGCTCAAACAGATATGGCCGAAGGTCTTGCCGTGCTTGATGCACGGCTTGAGTAGAATATGTCGGGCTTGCTCAGCATCCGTCACCATGTAGAACGAAGCGTTATGCTGCACGATCGTATACTGAAACCTCATGAGCGCCTTCAAAACGGTATCGCGCTGTTGAGGCTTCTTAGTTGGGCGAGGCAACACAGGGCCCAGACCTGCGCGTCGTTGGTTGAGCACAAGCTTTAGCAGGCAGTCGCCGCACCGGGGCGATTGGCGTGCGATACGATCGAAGACTACCGCTGACGCAAATACGGGGCTGCGTGATTGCGCGTCTGATGAGGCCATCGAGGAACCTGGTGCAAGGCACTCCTCGGTGTCAAAAGCATCGCATTCAAGGTCCTTCATCGTGACAGGAACATCCATACTAGTCCAGAGGATATCCGTGCTGACTTTGGGCGCCTCAAGACCAGCTTCGGCCAGTCGATCACCAACACGATAGTATTGCCCAGTACGATACACCTCAGGGGTCATTGCTCATAACTTCCTCGAGATCACGCAGAACAGTCTTGCGCTCGCTCTAGGAGAGGTACCCGTCATCGTCTTTGTCGGATCTCAGCATGATTTAGCTCCATAGGAGAGCCTCCCGATGTAGCTCTATCATGTAGTGGAAGATGGCAAACCAGGGATACAACTGGAAGCCAGTCTTCCCGCGGAATCTTTGAGTTGCGCTCCGGATTCTGGACGCGGGAAGGTTGTGAGTGCCTCCCGAGTGACAATGCGTGCAGAGAGTGTCCGAAGTGGACTTGGCCCTTTCGGTTGCGCGCACCAAATCTGCGATTCAGCAGCCAAGAAGTGTAGATGAGAAAGGATTTCTCCCCGACCTTTTTGCGTCCTTCTCGGTTGGCGGTTGCAAGGTGTTGTAGGCGTAGTCCTTATACCACAAGGTGTGGCCGAACAGCGGGCCGAACAGATCTGAAGCACCGTGGACTTCGCCCAAGATCATGTCGACGGAAAGTGCGAACAGCTGATTGCGCGTGTGAGCTACATCCTCGATTTTTCAAAAGGCGTACTTACCTGATCTATGTCTGATTTGGTGTTGTGGAGTTGATTTTCGATCGTCAAAGAATCAAAGGAAGGCAAACACTTCCGCTCTTCAGGGCCGAAACACTCTTCCTAACAGAACTTCAACCTTGTCAGATTTCTCCTTTAGCCGTTGAGGACGCTGCTTGCCCATCTTTGTGCGACTACGTTCGGCGTTTAAAGGCAACTCAACCGCGTTCACTCACATCTGGATGCGATTGAGAACTTCCCGGCGTACTTCTCAACACTGCGCACAGAGTAGCGAAGCTCGTCCCATTCGCAATATCGATTAGACCCGTGTGATGAGAGCCGGATGCCATCTTCGTTGTTAAAGACAGAAGTTGATTGCCGTTCCGTCATGCCTTCCGAGCGTCACAACAATGCACAAGCTGGGCTCAGTCCAGTGTTGGAAGATAGATCGCTCAACTTGCAGCAGCTTCAGCGAGCGTAGAGGTTCCCAGGTCTGTTCAGCGGCGCTCCAATTGGAGACGGCAACTGCTCACGTGCTCGCTCTGTCCGACTGAAGCAACCGAGACCTCTCAGTGAGGCCTCCATCTTCGTCGCGACCTGTGGATCAATGCTACTGTTGGCGTGGTGGTCTAGACGGAGATGAGCGTCCGGCCACCTTGGGTGGTTGTGGTGGCGTCTTCTTGCTTTTGCTCAGCTGCCTGCAATTATCCTTCAGAAATCGCCTGCGAATGCAACAAATACAATTGTGACGCAAACTTGTCAAATTGAGTCATAACGTCGTGGGGATAAAGTATCGTGAACCCTGTCGTGGTTGTGTTGTGCTGCGGAGGCCAAGGCAGAACCCCTGCTTCGACGGCCTTGGCAAGGGTCATCACGCGTCTCGCGTTCATCTCATTTGCATGATACACATTGCGACAACGGATCGCGGCAAAGCACCATGGAAGCCCACGCGTACGTTTCGAGACAGACATTCGCAGGTGGGAGCAACTGGATGATCTTCCGGCGACCCGCTACCACGGCTTCACCGATGATACATAACACGGCGCGACGACGCGCAACCTGCATTGTCGGCTGAATCCTCGCGTCTGAATCTCGTCAGGCTTTTGGGACGACCTAATCGTCGACGAAACCGCAGAAAGCATGTTCTTTTGCTCTCACCAGCTATGTGTAGACTGATCAAAGGCGGGACTGTTAGCCTGAAAACCACCACGTCGGACAATGCCGCAAGAAACGCAATCTAAAGGATCAAAGGCTGAGTAGCCTGGAGTGAACGAATTCATTAGGCTTAAAGAGCAAAGAGCAAGGTCGGTGACAGTATTCTGACTACGTTTCATGATTGACCTCGAAATCTTATGTTGCGTCTGACACTGATCTGTTCAGCACGCTCGTATTCCTTCAGACGTTCTTTTGACCATTACAAGGTATCATTCCATGGCCGGCGTACGAGCGTAACCACCCTTGGCAGTGCTCTGTCTGACAATTTTGGCTATTGCTGTTTGGTTCCTAGCCGATTCCCCGGTCCTCAGGCCCTCCAACATACCTGGCCACGGCCAACAATCGACTCGAGTGCCCAATCAAGAGCTCACAATAGGGGTCGATACGAACGGCGACTCCGACGAATCGAAAGGCGACTCTTCAGAGATGTACAGAATCGAACCTTGGGTGTAAGTCACATGAATACGCCAGGAAGTATACAAGTTGACACAATTAAGTTCTAGAAGATCTGTGAAATCTCAATGCCTCACCGAAGCGACAAGCGGGACCACCTCGCACTGATGGGACATGCGTCTCGTATCGACCTCACTTCATCAACGGCGTCAATGGAAGCAGCATGCATCCTGATGCCATACCTCCTATGAGCCCTCCGTGACCGCGAGGTTGGCACGTACTGATCGTGGTCCAGTACTGGAAAGGAAGCAACACAGTAGGCGAGTACGGCTGCTGGCGTGCTCACATGGATGTAAATCGACAGTAAACGCAGCTGTTCACCTCTGCCCGTTCGCCAAACAAGCTAACATGAGCAATATGGTCTAGGACACTATCTCCGCTGCCCTCATTCTCAAAGACGACGCCGACCAGGACATGTTCCTGCGCCCACAACTCGCTTCGCTCGCCAAAGGTCTCCGCTATCTCCAAGGCGGCTTGCGTCCTCACCACTCCCCATACGGCGACGTTTGGGTCATTCTCGTAATCGGACACAGCGGCTTCAACAACCGTATCGACAGAGATCAGAAGTACTACGTCACGCGTAACGGCACGACCGTCATCGCCGAAGGCCGCCGCACATGGTCACGAAAGCCCGACCTCAGCGCGCCCGAGCTGACGGCAAATGTATAAGAGTTGCGATGGAGGTCCGCCGGTCCACATCACTCACTGCATATGCGCTCTCGCTACGCGGCGCGGCACTGTTGCTTCATGACCAAGCGCTGCTTCCCAATGCGAAAGTAATCGATGTGAGTATATCAGACTTCTGCAGTCGCTTGGAGTATGGCAGGCCTTGCTACGGCGCGTCTCCAATGCTCTCCGGAAGGTTTCGCAGCATTGGACCGAAGAGCAGGGATTCTGGCAGGCACACGTCTTCGAATGAGGCTGTCAAGGGTTCTGGTGGCGGACAGACGAGGGAAGACAGGCTGTTGCCGGACAGTGAGTACACTGTCTTTCCTGTCAGTGTAAACTTGAAGAAGTTGATAAAGGCGAGAGGGTGCTACCGGCGAATGATCAGGGGAAGGACATGTTGAAGAGCTTGGATCTAAAGATATTCAACATGCCGCAAGGTGAGCAGGCTTTTGTGGAAAAGGACGAAGAGGATTACATGTCAATAGCAGTAATAATACGCAAAGAAAGCCTTGCATTTCTTGGCTTCGAATACGTGCAGGTTTGACGTGAGAGCAGAAATAACATCGCAGGAAACCTGAACCCAAAATACTGAGTCAGCATTACAAATTACGATGTTACAGGGCTAGGGCGGAGATGCGTCAAATTACTGATGTGTGCACGCATCTGCTTCTCCGCTGCCACGCTAGACTATCAAATGAGGTACACAGTCCGGTCTCTTGCCTCAGCATTCTGCCATTTGATCAGTTCGACCTGCCCCACTCCAATTCGCTCATACACGCAAGGCGTGTCTGTTTTAACGACCAAATATCTCACATAGACAGTGCCAATGATAGAGTCTATCGTGTACTCTTCTCCAAGGCCCACCAAATCGATGTTCCCACTTGTATCACGACTGTGAACTATGACCTGTGATCCGACGTGATCATCTTCCGCGTTGTGACCGGATGTCACATCCCCCTTGAAACCAGACAAATTGATAACAGGAGCCTGCAACGCAAGCAGTCTTTCCCATTCGCAAGCAACAAGCTGTGGCATTTCGAGACCCTGAGGCTCGTGCGTGCGACTTTCGTCTAGGGACAAATATCGACGTTGCACAAGGACTTTGTGCGGACGTTGAATCTTGCAGGACGAGAAAACTTCTGGTATGCTCTCGCCCCGCTTCTGGTGGCCCGTTGTGTGTTTTCTGTCGTGCGATCCGTTTGGGTGTCGGAAGTCTGTCGTCGTTACCAGCCCAGCCACGACCAACTTGGGTAGTCGGGTCGTCGCTCCAAATCTTGAGCCTCAAAATCAAGGCCTCCGCTCCCGCACTCAATTGTGGTGGCCCAGAAAAATTGCACGCCGTTTTTTTCTGGCCATGCTATGGTGCCCTTGCATGCATCCAGAGTATTAGAATTGTAAGTGAGCTCAAGCCTGCAGAAGCATTCCACAAAAAGCGGATAATCAAAGCTCACTCCGTAGGATGAAGAGAGTTCAGTCGTTGGCAGAGATGAACGCTCCAATGACTTAGCATGATGAAGGCGTCGCCCGCAGTAGTCGAAGTCGATACTCTCGTCAACCCACCTACGCTTGCATTGGACTACCACTCGATCCTCTAGAAAGATCAGACTCCGCTTCAAGAACATATGTTCCTGGAACGTCCAGCCGCGCTGGATCCAGTTTGTATTATCCAGAACATCTCCCAGTCGCGGTAGATCTTCTATGAGAGCCATCCCTCCGATGGCGACTCGTCTTCGTTTCATAGGGCGCGCCGTAGATATACTACTGAGCCCTGACTACGAAGAGTTGCCACAAGCGGCTATTGATTTCATGACAGCAGCGTCATAGATCTCTGTCATCTTCTCCAAGTGCAGGAGAAGATCCGGTGCATCCTGTATCAAGCAAAGTGCGTCGACCCAAAGATATGGAATCTTGCAATCAATGCAGACTTGGATGGCGTCTCTGATTGTTGTCGGCATTTGTTCCCATCGTTTCTTCAGTGCATTAGGTTCTGACATCGCTTCCACCTCCACTTGATGCAGTCTGAATTGGTCAAGACCAGACGGGCCCCATACGCAGCTCAGCCCGGCATATTGGATTGGCAGCTGCTTTACGACCAGACACACGGCATTGACGTCGATCAAGCGGAGCGCGTCTAAAGTATAGGTTTCGAAGCGGCCTTTGACGCAATTGAAGTGAGTTCCTTCTGGATCCTCAGTAAACAGTCGCACCCATGACTATATCTCCAAGACATTGCAAAATGACGCCACTTGCTTGCCTCCCCATTGATTGTGTCATTAATTCTCTGGAGGAGAGCGTCGAACCAAAACTCCGGCAGTACTGTAATCCATTGGTGACCGGTTGCCAAATCTTCCTCAGAAGGTGAAGCGTAGCTGCTGTATCCTCTGATGTCTTGACGCTTAACCACACGATATTTCAATACCCCGCAGCACTTGTTCAAACCGCTTTTGTGAAAGTCCACATCCATTCGTCGTTGCGCGGCTGGATTGGCGACTTCGACTATCTGACCCTGGTCAACAAGCAGACCCACGAAGAAGCTGCATAATAGACAGTCCTTCGCGGCTACAAGTACTCTCAGGGAGCGAACGTCCCAGAGGGTATAATTACCCTCGTCTTTGATGACGCCGTAGTAGCGAGCTGGGTAGTTCTTGCCCATGAACAGATATGAGAAATCCATTTAGCGCAGTATCCACATATTCTCGCTGTTCTTGATACCTCGACTTGATCTTCAGATTGGGGTGTAGAATTTCGTTGAAACATGCTAAGATCTTCGTTGTGCGACTCAGCGAACAGGACCAGGATTATCATCTGGCGACGGTAGAATGTCTCAAGGACTGGGAATACCAGGTTGGAAGATTGTTGCAGGGAGAGTTGGAAATGAAGAGGACTCGAGTGTCTAATGTGTGCTTCAGGCAGCAAGCCCAGAAAGCTGAATGCACTGCGCGGTCTAGAATCTGACCAAACACACGGCGAAGCGAGGGCTTGCAGCCATTACGCTCAGCTTCACCTTTTCCCAACGCATGCATATCGATGATGTAACAAGTGAGGCTCAGCTCATGCAGACTGAACTGCGTCTTTGGCTGTCGATTGGTTGTGGTGTTTCGTCGTGGAAGTGCATTGTGCATCCATGGTTGATCCGCGCCGAGACCAGCGAGCTGTGCAGTGCAACCTGAAAACGTTTCTGGTAGCAGGAGGTGAGGAGTGCGCCGTAAGAAGCAGGCCGAACATTAGAGCAGATTAAAATTAGTAGCTACTAGATTGCGTATTGTGTACTAACACGGGCTGTCAAAGGTACTGATTAGGCTAGCGTCTGCAGTGGGTGTTCTGCGCACGGGCCGTTCGACTGCAAAAATTCGCTCTTCCGCCCACGACTCCATCACCACAGCACATCAAGCAACAAAAACAAATCGTATCTCTCCGACGGGGAATCGAACCCCGGCCTCCTGCGAGCTGCCTTGTAGATGACAAGCAGAAATACTGACCACTATACTATCGAAGATGTCCAACCTTGAGATTGGGAAGAGATTTGATTGGTCGATAGAGAGAAGCGAAAATGCAAAGTTCATATTCCAAGCGGTGGTATAGTGCAGTAGGTGATCTTTGTCTGACGTTGCGCTCAGCAACAAATATACCGTTGGACAGCTGTGGTGGGCAGAGCGCGCATAAATCGTGAACTCAGCGCAAGGCTATGAACAAGCCAACGAGGTTCACAACCTCCATCCCTCTAGGATTGTCGCTGAGGTTTTGTTGGAACGGTGGGACAAGCGGGAGCTCAAAGTCACGTTGAGGCATCCTGAACAAGGACCTACATTCTCTGCAATACCTTAAGTGACAGCTGGTGCTCAGCAATTCGGCTGGTTGGGTTGCGGTAGGCCGCGCACATCAATAGCATTCGCTTCTCTGGTCCTACACATCGTTTCCTGCATTTCCCTCCAGCCAATCTTCGACCTTCGTCGATTTTCGTACACGACCAAGCATTCGAGTCTTCGTTGACCGGAAGTATGCAGCTCGCCAACCCTGGGAGATGCAGGCTGAGCCGCCCCAGGGGCTGAACGACCCCTCAGCTTGCCGAGTCCACACCTCGAAATGTCGACACAGCTCGCATCGCGAGACTGGCCTTCACAGCCTATACAGATTCTGAGAACACAAGTAAGGCTGTCGCGCCGTTGCCATGGCAGATATTGTGGGTCTCGCAGCGAGTATCGTGCAGCTCGGCGGCGCTGGAGTAGAGCTGTCCAAGTCCCTCTACATCTATGTAAGCTCAGCTGTACGGGCAGAAAGTGAGATAAATGATCTCGCTGGAGACGTCAAATTGACATGCAGTGCATTGGAACGAGTCGGACAGACGCTGCAGTCAGAAGAAACCAGCTCAGCATTGACCCAAAGAGCAGTCAACGATGCAGAGGAAATCAAGCAGAGATGTCAGTCAGTGTTTGCTGAGATTTCAGTAATCTTTGAGAAGAGATGGAAGCTGGACGGTAATGGGAGACGGAAATTGAGTGTCCTTGGCAAAGCCAGCTGGCCATTGAAAGAACAGAAGGTTGAGCTGTTGCGGAGACGGCTGGATAGCCTCAAGCTCAGCCTGTCACTCTTGCTGAGTGTACTTCAACTTGCGCATGAACAATCAAGAGGGTAAAACGCTACCACCTGTCTGCAGGTACAACCTGACATGCCCTCAGAAAACTTGGTTCACATCTTGAGAAAGAACGACGCACGATCCGGGAGCTACATGCGCAACGTCAAAAAGCCTTACAGCGCGAGAGGGCCCTGGAAGAAAAGATCCAAAGGCTCGAGTCGCAAGAACCTCATGTCGCAACCCTTACTGCACACCACCAATCCGCTGGCATTTCGATCCAAGCACATACCCTGATCTCTCATCCGCAGATCATTGCGAACGATGCCGCGTTGAATGGATTGAATCAGGTGGACTCAGAATCGTCTGGGGAAATTTCGGAGTCTACTGGTGATGAGGGGGAGCAGTTCACCCTCGCTGAGCTTGCCACATGTGCTAGGCACGTTGAAAACCTCCTTAAGCATATCACAGATCTACAAAGAGGACTTCAAACAGGTCAGCTTGTCGAGCATCACCGCAAAAGACGTATGCATAAGACCTACCGAAGGATCTGTCGCAAGATCGAGGCCAACTTCCTCGTCACCTCGTCAAAGCCACCCCAAACACCCAGTCGAGCGAGCATTACCCGCATCGACTCGAGAAATGCGGCTAAGCCCATCACAATCGATTGCGAAATGTGTCCGGCGGGTCGCTTTCATAATCTGGCAGACTTACACGCGCATACGCGGACATTTCATCCTGACTGGCGTCCTCTAAGACCACCCCGAACAGGCGACAAGGTCACCATCGAGCTGCGGGCCTCACGGAAAATAGCTATTGACACACTAAACGGGAATAGACGGGCGTCTATAAGTCAAAACTTTTCAGTCCTGCCGAATACAGAGGAGAGACAAGACCCACGCACCGGACTTGTCGGCGCATTTGGGAATCCAAGTGTCTCCAATCTAAGCGCAACAAGACGCCTGAGAGGACCAGGAAGACTAGATTATGAGCAAGATGGACATCTGCGTTGTTCCAACTATCAGCCAATCGCAGATATGGAGCGGCAAGAGGACTCAACTACGTCGAATGAGCATACCAATGACTTCACTGGACCTCAAGCATCGCCCCATCCCGGGCAGGATCCCTGGTACGCTGAGGGAGCGGAAGCTTCCAGGCATGCGAAAGCCTATCCTTCTGCTTGTGACGATTGGCAGCAAATGCATTCAGAACGTCCAGTCGAAGCCAGACCCTCACGATCAGACTCTCCGTTTCACAGTAGACTGCGGGCACTGCACGACTTCGAACCCAGCGGTCAATACCACAAGCCGAAAGCAGTTCAGCACTACGCAGAAGCCGACCGCCGTGACCAGTGTCCAAACAAGACTCTTGATTGGCGTTCGAGATCTAGGGAAAAACATCAGCGGCTCCCATCTGAAGGCCTGTCTTCTTCTAGAACTGGGGGTCGGCAGCACTTCAGAAAGAAATCCGACGTCAAAGTACGCCACTCGAGCCCAGTGAGGACAGATTTCAATGTTGGCAAGCAAACACTTGTTGCAGCGGAACGAGGCTTTCGTTCTGACAATCGAAGACGCGAGGAAAACTTGCGTATAGCGACAACTGGTTCCCATCATCACGCATGGGTGCATCACGATCAATACGACACATCTCATCTTGCCAGGCACAGGGATCTCTCTGGCGAACCTCATGATTTGACAGGATTTCGTGCAGTCTCAGACTCAGCCACGGCACGTGCGCTCAGTAGAGTGACAGAGCAAAATTTGCCAGCCTCACCGTCTAAGCTTGGGGGAAACAAATCTCCTGCCGGTCAGCGATCAAATTACACCGATTTCTCTGACTCGAGTGTCCGTGTGACCTGGAGAGACGAAGGATACCAATCTGCTAATGTTGGAGGCCTCACACCTCCTGAGACTGGCAGACGCATTGCAAACGGCTTTGAGTACTCCGGTGATCTCACGCTCGCGCAGAGCATTGCCTTCACCGAAGACGACCTGAAATCTGAAGTGCGGTGCTCAAAACAACCTGCTTGCCATTTGACTGACACGGATGACGAGGAGCCGAGAATGTATCATGGCTCTTTTCCAGTCGCAGACTACTCCTTGCCAGAGATTGGGTATGGCTTAGATAACCTCTCCGATGTCTCAACAAATCTATCGATCATTCAAGGTCCACTGGGCGAGGGTGGCCTTGATCTTGAAGACGATGAAGAATACCATCACCGGCCTTGGGGCGCAGTCAGCGTGGGAGTTGAGGCTGCAATTGTAGCTAGTGCTACAGGTGGAGCACATCGAGCCATCAAAAAATCATGGCCAAGTCTAGACGACACAGCGAAGTGTCTCTACCCTGATGATCGGTATAGCCTCCAGCAGTGGCCAAAGTCAAAGGCTCACCACATAGAGCATTTGCAGGCAAGCGGCGGGCACTGGTCCAATTATGAAATTCCAAAAGGAGGCACTAGGGGTATTCGGCCCAGCCAAAGTGAAGAAAGCTACCATGATGCCCTTTCCATTCATTCGATATCATCAAGTCCAAATTCTCGCGCCTCTCGAACGCGAGAACAGCCTCAGGGCACGACTCTCCGAGAGCACCGAAGACACCCAGCGCACGAAGCACGACCAGCCATCCGGCCAGCCTCTGGTGCAACGTCCACGCACCATCACGCTGAGACTCGTGTTCCTCGCAGAGTTGAAGGCAGTCCCCTCGACAGCATGGTCGACGCAGCTGAATACAATGATACGTCTCTGGGTGGAGATAGCACCCGAGATATTGTGGACCTTTTGCTGGAGCAGTGGATCAAGCCTGCGCTCACGTGAGCTGCTGATCTGCTGGGAAGAGTTCTGGTCAATGGCAGATGTGGATGCACCGTGACGTCATAGCTCTGCACAGGAACCCTCTTCGTATCAGCAGCGACCGAGCGTGGCGCTTATGGTAAAGTACCCCTCTCATTGTCAACCCAAGTCTACATTGACAAGATCACGACTCATGCAAGATCAATCTCCGCTAGCTTCGCCCGGAACATGGCACAATTCACGCGTCGAGAGGTCTTAGACTCAGGCGCCGTCTCACCAACCTACAAAACAGCTTTCGAAGCGCGCCCTGTGGACCTCAGCGGCACCGACATCTCGGAATGGCGCAGTTCTCGTGCTGAGTATCTGCAGAAGCTGCGACATCTATATCCCATCCCTGGACCTATCCCAGAAGTTACTGAGACCTTGCACGACGTCCTAACCAGAGACGGGCACAGTACGATCAAAGTAAAGGTGTATCAACCTGTCGTAGGACCGCCAGAGAGCAAGAGTAGTCCTTTGATTATGATGTTCCATGAAGGTGCATGGATGATGGGCGATTTGACGGACGAGGATCTGAATTGCAGAATGTTCGCAAGAGACCTCAAGGCAGTGTGCGTGAATGTGGAGTATCGGTGAGTGTACCACGTTCATCCTTGCTTTCCGGGTGCTCAGTACCTCCAGACTCGCACCTGAACATCCCTTCCCGACTGGTGTGAATGACTGCTACGATGCGCTCCTCTGGGCAATCGCCAACGCCTCGACATTCAAAGCAGACCCCAAAAGTGGGCTCATCGTGGGCGGCGCGTCAGCTGGCGGCAATCTCGCCGCGGTTCTCGCCCTGTTGTCTCGCGACAATACACTCAATCCTCCCATCACCGGGCAGTACCTATGCGTCCCGGCATTGCTGCCAGATACCAACGTTCCACCCCAGGTCGCGCATCTCTACGAATCTCGACGGAAGAACATCCACGACCCTGTATTGAAGGGCGGCCTTCAACCCGGCGGCGTGGAGGCTATGTATCAACCAGAGACCAAGTCTCCGCTCTGGGATCCGTATGGCCATCCTGACGGGCACAAGGGCGTGGCAAGAGCGTTCTTCCAGGTTGGCGGGCTGGACCCATTGCGAGATGAAGCTGTGTTGTATGACCGAAAATTGAGGGAAGCTGGTGTGCTGACGCGGTTCGAACTGTATAGCGGGTATGGACATATGTTCTGGACTAACTACCCGGAGCTGGAGGAGAGTACCAAATTTGTGCAGGATACGCTGAAGGGTATGAGATGGCTGTTGACCCAAGACAGTTGACCTAGCTACCTGCTCAAAACTCACAATGAGACGACTTTACGATATCTGGCGCCAATGCCTGTCCCGAAGTCAACCTCGTCTCCTGTAGCAGCTTGACCTTTTCTCTTTGGACTGTCTGACGCGCCCAAGTCAGCAGATCAAACTTGACTGTCTTCTCCGTTTCGCGCCCCGTTTCCTTGAACCTGTCCATGCTGTCAATGATCTAATGAGTCGAGCTGTCTAGACGTGCATCGAACATCATAACATTGGACGCAAACCCAGGGATCAGGTCATAACTCTGGATCGATCACTTCATATCTGCGACCATCTTTCGCAAATCCTCCAACTCGTAGGTCTTATTAGGGTTCGAGTTGACGCACGTCATGAGGTAGAAGTGAATGTTTTTCATGATGGTGTCTGCATCATGCACGTTATTATTTTCACTCTTGCCGTCTCGGACCCTGATGCAGGCTTCGAACTCGGCTCGCACTTCGGTTTGATATGCGGTGGGCTCAAACGGGAGCGGTGTAGGGACTCGAGTACGTCGGATACAGGCTTCGATCCTCGCTCGTAACGCTGCAAACGCTTCTTGATCCTTTCTGAGCTCATCAAACGCGCGTTGGAATCCTGTGGGCCGCTTCGGTGCGTGACTGGGCGCTTGGAGACGTTTAGGCGGCAAGTCGTCAAGGTGGCATGCAGAGAGCGCTCGCTGGGTCGAGAGCAAGGTAGTGCAGGAGCGGCGAGGTGTCGTGTCACAGGAGCAGAGAGGGCGCTTGCAAACGAGTTGTTGTCATAGAAGTCGTTGAAGACCTGGCAGCTGTAGATCATGTTTGGGGTAGAGCATTCGTGGTGAAGGCAGGCGGCAGTCACGCTAGTCAAACGAGACACTGGCTCTTGCCTCGACCTGACCGCGCTGTCAGTTGACACACGAGTAAAACACGATGCACACAAGCTTTGACAATGAGGTCAGTCATTTCCATTCTTGCATCTAGTTCACTCCACATCTACAAGTGAAGTCTACCAAAAGTTATACCTGTTGTCCAAGAGATCAGCGGGCAAGAGCTAAGGACGGACAGCCGAGCAAATGCCTTATCATGGTCTCACATCCAATGACGACGTTTCTCATTGCTCAAGATTCGGTAGAGCAGACCTTCTACCCGTCGATGATGACACGCGTGTCGCGGCTGAATATACCCTTCCAGTCAGGGAAGTGCTGCTCGGCCTGCTCGGCCTGCTCCTTGTACATGTTAAGCAGGGAATCGATATACCGACGAGTAGCGCAAGGCTTGAGGTTTCCGTGCGCGGAGAATTGTGTCGGCGAACCCCAGATCTCTATGTCCCAGTAGTTCTCTTGTCCCTTGTCGTCGGTTGTTAGATGGACCTGGAAGTGTTAGACACTGCAATGGGGACAGCAACAACTTTCACTTACGCGGATTATCTGCGGGATGTTGCAAAACCGGCCTTGACCGGGAACCTCGTAGCATTTGATTCCCAGAGGCGTTGTGGTGTATGCATACAGGACAGAACCTACAATGCTGATAAGCATTCGACGGGTATCCTTGTTGGTCCATTCAGCAGCGACAGTGCGGACTAAGCTTGTCAGTATTGAGGATGAGATCCTGCGGACGAATACTCACAGTACGTGCCTAGATTTGTCAGTATTGGGGATGAGGTTCTGTGGACGGAGACCTACCGCTGTGAACGATGCCAGCGGGCGGGATCTTGAGATAGGACGTGTCAAAGGTTTCCCAACCGTGGTCTTCGCACTATTCATCGTACTGAGAGCCACACGTGCGATCCAACGTTCCCGCGACGACTTTGGAGAGGTTGTCACCACCGACGTTGCCCGCGTTGACGGGTTTGCGACTAGAGCCGCCAGTCTGCACCTCGATAGTAGCCTGTCCGTGGTAGTCCTTCGAGGGATCGTAGTTCAAAATAGAAACGGTATGTTGAGGGTGCCTTCTGCGGAGTGATTAGTAAAGGTTAGACCCTGACAATTGTCTTTCGAATTAACTTACTGAGGGGCAGGTTGAAGGTGGGAGCTGGAAGATCTGGAGGTGGCATGGGTGACAGCGCAGCGTTGACTAGGGCGGCACAGGACAGAGCCACGCCGCCATAGAGGACCTTGATAGAAGCCTTCAGCACGAATATCGCTTGGGGTGATCTGATGGATGTGACAGTTCGATAGCGAAGTGCTTGAGTAGTACAGGTGGTGAGGATGAGGACGATTTACGTGAGGTGACTGAGATTTTATATCAGCAGGTCCAAGCGTGACGTCGAGTGAAAGTGAAGGACACAGCTGCCTACGGTAAAGGAAGAAGTGGGGCTCGCAGAAAACGGCGCCTTGCATATCCTTGTAAAGCTACACTTGTCTACTCCCAGATCGAAGGACCCAGGGACTGTTTCACGCCCAGCTAGAAAGCGCAGGAACCTCTTTGAAAATTACGATTCGGCGAATCATACCATCTCCCGCATCTTATTACTAAGATGTACGTGGGGCAATCTTATCCAGTCACCGTCCGCATCAAAAAGCTCACCACGTAAGCGATAACCCAGCCTTCTCACGTCCTCATTCTCGCTTGATGACCACGTATCCAACAGCGCCCTCACCCTGTCACCAAGTGGGCCGATGTCGCGCCCTTTTGACTGCAACATCATCTCGGCAGCTAGGTCTACCTTCAACAGTTCTGGCGTTGTAAGCCACGATAGCCTTGTCTTTAAAATGTCGCCAAGATGGATTGCTGTCAGAACAGCGCTTTGCTTGCGTTTGAGTTGGTCCTTGATCTGCTGTAATTTTGTGTGGTACACAGATCCACTGAGCTCGTCGAGAAGGGCCGCCAGCTGTTGTGCAAGATCCTTGCTGCTCTTTTCGCGAGCCTCGTCCGAGTCTGATGTAGTGTGTTCAGGGTACGCGAGCAACTTCAGGCGCCACAGAAAGGTGTCGGGCAAGACTGCCGGGGTACGGTTGGGGTTCTGCTCCCAGCCTTTAGTACGCAGATTCTCCACGTATGCAATCAAATGCGCAATAGTAGATCTGCCGTCATCATCGTCATACTCTATCATATTTACGTAGATAGTAGACACACGAGCAGAGAGTCGAGCATAGTTTGGGCCATCAACCCATAGGAGTTCTCTGAAGACTTTGAGAAAGGCCTCCCTATAGGAACGCCTGGTGACGTGAGTCACTTGCTCTTCAGTACGACCTTTGTTGAAGCTCGGAATATTGTAGTACGGCAGGACTCTTGTAGAACTCGACTGATCGGGCCCATAAAGCTTCAGCCATGTCTCAACTTCGGGGAGGCTTTTGAGCGAGTGATCATCTTCTAATCGCTGATTGAGTATCCGAATACATGCCGGTGGGTTGATTTGGAAGACCACGTAGTCCAAGAGTTGATCTAGCACCTGGCGCGGCACATAGTTCGAGCCGTCAATCCTACGTGATAGGACGGTCTCCAAAATCTGGGTTCCCTTGGGAACGAACGGGAAGTCTGGCTCCAGAATACTGATGCACTCTGGTCCGAACCTTTGCAGGAATAGGCTTGTCCACTTTGTGGTCTGCTCATTGAGGGCATCCATTAGAGGGACCATGACACGATCCATATACAATTGCCAAAGCTGACCACCTTCAAGCTTCTCGAAGTGGTCCAGGAACGCGCCTAGCATGGGTGACTCGTCTTGCCACAAGGATCGCGTCGTCGTTCGCATGACAGGTATGGAAGGGTTTTCGATGTCGACGGGGTTGGATCGTCCAGTCTCATGGGTGCTACCGCTCTTGTCTTGGGAGCTCAGGCCGGCTTGACTGCCTGGCTGACGCTCGTCCAGACAGCTTGCCAGAGGAAGGAAAAATTCCAGTGCTGATAGCACGGGAACCCACAGCTCGGGACGATTGACTTCAAGTTTGCTCAGTAAAGTTTTGAGGATGCTCACGCGAACGTCGATGTGCTTCGCTTTTCTGGAGAGGTTCAGAAGTATCTCTAAGGAGACGTCATCGCCGATGTATGTCGATCGATGAAGTAGTTGCGCGAGTGATTTGAGAGTTGTGACCTTGATGACAGGCTTTTCCGGCTGCGATGCGCCCTCTCCACGGCTGGTAGTCGCGCGTGTCTGGTCATCTCCAGTCTTGGACAGCTTCAAGCTGGCCAAATCATCAAGCCTCTCTCCAATGGCACCTGCGTACTTCTCAATGCAGGCTCGTGCATCTGAGGCTGGCACGCGCTGCAGAAAGCCTGTGTTGAACAAGATACGATGCCAAGAGCTAGCGTCAGGTCGTTCCATGATGACTTTAATGACCAAGTCGAAAGCCAATCCAGGTCGATCACCGTCGGCGAGGGCTTTGAGAAGGCTGATCGCTGTTGCTTCCAAAGCTTGTGGAGTGTCCTTCGCATCCAGTTTTCCGACCAGGTCTGCGGTCAATTTGTGCACCAGAGGCAAGGGCACATCGGCATGACCGTTGACGAGGTTGTTCGTGATGTAAGACGCCGCATCTAACGATTTCACTTTCTCAGAGGACAGAAACTCTTCATCAAGAAACACGCAAGGGAAGCGAACATCGCTCAAAGACGGAAATGGGTCCGCCAGGAGTCTAGATGTCGAACCGTACTTCGCGTCAAGGACCAGCAAAGCTGCCAAGGTAAATCCTTCGGACGGAGACCAGAGGCCGGGCGCAGAGTGATACTCGACAGGGATGCATGGCGTAGGTGCGTCGTTAAAGGCTTCAACATCTGGTTTGGTGCGTCTCGTCTGTTGCCCATTCGTACAAAAGTCGATGTACGTTGGTTCGGTGAGTTTGCGCGCTTCGATCTTCAGGTCTGAAGGTCGTCCCTCGAGCGGATTCCAATCTTGGGTTTGCGACGGCTCATCAGACGCAGGTATCGTCGGCCGCCAAGAGACGCTTCTGTTCGACGGCTGGATGTCGGCAAGAGTACTTTGCAAGTACGGTGGGACGAACGGCTTCCAAAATCTGTTGGCCTCTAGGCCGTCCATTCTTCCCAGGCTCAGAGGGCCTGTCGCGTGATTCCAAGTCTTGGAAAGTCGTGCCTTCTTCACTTGCTTGTCACAGTTCTGGGGTATGTATGTTCTTAGAGCATAGTCGTAGCTGTCCACGAAGTTCCCAATGGCCGACATCAAGGGTTTTGATGGTACAATTGGGTTCAACGCTTTTTTCGGGTCGGCAAAGAGGGTCTCTTGCACGCGAGAAAAGACATAAGGAACAACTTCATCCAGCTCGAGGATCTCTGGAGACCAGGATGCAAGCAGATGTTGTACAGGTAGTCCGCGTGGGAATGGGGCTGCGAGTGTAAGTACATCCGGATGTCTCAGCGGTCGCAGTCTGGTCCACAATGTGTTCCTTTCCTCAGCCAGTGTATTGATAAATCTCCATGTACTCCTCTCGACTGGAGCAGGCTTACCGTCAGCCTTTTGAGAAAAGTCTGCTCTCCACGTCACGACACCTGACATCGTAGCAGCTCCTAATTTTTCGTACTCTTCGCTGTTCAACAACTGTTCGGCACGAAGAAGCATCACGACAGTGTCTTCCCAGAGTGAGGAGTAAATGTCTTCGTCCGAAAGCGTCGTTCCGCTCTTTAGTTCTACCGAGAGATCTATGCGTATCTTGATGACTAGGGTGAAGGAGTCAATCATGTTGCGCCAGTCGCTAGGCCGAAAGGACGGCTCGCGCAATCCCTCGCGCGCCACGTCAATCATTTCCATCATGAAAGCGTTCGCTGCTTCGACTCGTAGACGCAGGTCTCGTGCGTTGAGAGATGGAATGCCATGCACGGGGAACCCTGAGAGCAGTCGATAGGTTTCATGGTAGTATGCCGAGAAGAGTCTGCACGCTGTCAACTGGTCGCGAATGAATCTCTTGGCCCACTGAAGAGTTTCACGGAGTAGACTGATAGACCCACTCGCATTGGCACAGGCCCAAACGGAGAGTGCCAGCTCTGCGCGCGCTTCGCGGTTAGCCGAGGTCCGGGTAGCTTTCTTGCGGATCTCCAGTATCTTGATGGCATAGTTCTCCGCCTCCTCGTGCCGTCCAGTGCGGTTCAGAAGTACGAGGAAATTGATGTCGGGATCTCCTTCGAAGGTAACTTGGGTCCGTCTGATCGATAGCACAGAGTTGTATGGTCCTACGCTCACGAGATTTGCGTCGCCTCTCGCACGGCGGAGCCGTTGGAACAAACTCAGTGCTTGATCTGCTTCAAATGCGTACAACGTGTGGTACTGCAATGCACCCTGGAGCTTAGCCAGATCGTCTTCTGAATCGAGATCCAGCCCCATGACTTCCAGGCAGCACATGTGAAGTAGTGCGTATTTCCGTGATCGGGGCACTCCAGCGAGGATGTCGGCAAAATCCTCAAATGCGGTCTTCTTGTCGAATACAATGCCCAGCAGACGCTTCAGGCGGGCCTCGAATAGAATAGACCGCCGCGACCAGCAGATTGCGACCATGTGCAAAACGTCGCCCTTCGAGCCCTTGAGACATTTCATGGCTTCCGGACGATTTTCTAAGAATCGTACAGCTAAGTCGACAATCTGCTGATTATGTGACCATGCAACGCGCTTGCGGATGGCGCGCTTCAACAGAGGCCGGATGAGATTCGTAACTACCCAAGCATTCTCCATGTCCTTGGCATCCGTCTCGACGATTCTGCGTAACAAGGATAGTGCAAAGATCATCGAAGCTGAAAGCTCATGCTTTGAGCTGCTGCTTGGCGGGTACTGCCTCGACAGCTCGCGAAGAAGACCCTTGCTCTTGATATCCAGAGACTGGGTCTCGAAGACGTTGTGGATTGCGGCTTGCCCAATTGTCTCCGCATGGTGCTTCAGAAGGTCTCGTTCCCTCACAAATTGCCACGTTCCCTCCTGCTCCGCACTAGTGACCCAAGCTATGATCTCTGTGGTGCAACTGGGAATAAGCAACTGGTAGTACTTGGTCAACGGTCGTAGATCACGGCTCTTGACCACAGCATCTCGGAACTGCTTGGGGTGCAGGCTCTTGAAGAGGTCGGTAACACACGCGCGTTTGCGTACCAGATATGAGTCTGTTCGCGTCAGATCCCCGTTGCATGTCAAGCGATTGATCGCTTTGCATGCTGCTTTGACTTCTTCGACTGACAAATCGCCAAATATCTCCAGCAGGCCTGCGGTGCCGCCCAGACCCTCCCAAATTTCTTCCCATCGAGAGGATTCGAGGCCGCTTCTGAGCTGTTTGATACCCGTATGCCTGATTCGAACCGAGATCTTCTGTCTCAGAGCTTGCTGAATGACGATAGGCGACTTGCAGACCCCAAGCCAAACACCAAAGATAGACGCTGAGGTCGACCCGCTTTCGACCGCATCTAGTAGTTGCTGTGTAATAGACTCATCTGAACATGTGAGCTGAAGGGATTGCAGTTCGGGAGGAAGCTCCTCCAGAGCAAGGGTACGGATGACCGCGGTGTCGATTGAGGGTGACATTAGGTCGTGTGACCGGGCAATAGGCGTGGGCTCCTGTATTGTTTTAAGACCAGATCCGTAAGCAGCTTTATGTCTTCGCATGCGCGACCGGTCAGCGTCAAGGGCGGTACAATACGAATGTGCACGTCGAGAATAGCTTCGCAGCTTTCAGGCGGGCACTCTTGTGATGAGTCAGCTGCAGCCTGCAGCGGGCGCAGACCAACAAGGCCAATGAATCGTAGCTGAGGGGGTTGCCATCTTCCCTTCGCTGGACTGCAACACTGCGACGCACGCCAGATGATGATGATGATGGTGATGACGCAGCTGCTCCGGGGCGGCTTGATGATCTTGACGCGACCGCGTCGCGATTGCTGTGACCGCCCTTTGCCCCATCTCAGCCCCACTTTTCGAACGCGACTTTTAGCCTGGACCAAGGCTGCCTTCTTCATTATCACATTGTACTCCGCATGTAGCAGCCTTGCTCAGCAAATAAAGTTCCCTACAGTCCAAAAAGCGCTGTGATCTATACCTGCATCGCGTCTACTGTATGTTGATTGTGAATGGTCAATCTCGGTTGTTTGGGATCACAGTAAGAGTGGTGGGCAGAAGCCACGGTGCTGATGACTTTGCGAGGACATGATCGGTGGTGTCACTCATCCTGAAATTGATTCGCAAAATTGTGAGAGTGTCCTGGATATCCGAGCAATATACGTCGGGTTGACACGACTTTCGAATACCATTCGGGCGCTCTTCGGCATTACCGCTACCACGGAGAGCGGGTATGCGCGACTTATCTTCGTTCAGTCTGAGCACGCGCTAGACGTTACCTATCTATCAGCGGAGCGATTTTCGCAGCTCGGTTTTGTCAGTTAGCTCAACAATAATAGGTCACGTCTTCTCCCGAGATGTGATCAGAGATTCAATTTCGGCGTTTTTACGCCGAAGTTTTCTAGCTAATCGAAAAAAGGAGTGATGCTGTGGTTATACGACTACTCTAAAGTCTTCGCAGAAGTCCAGCAATTCAAGACTTCTCAGGACTGCAAGAATCTGGATTCGAGAGTCCCAACCAGACCAAACACAACTGGCTTCTCATTGTTCACTACCAAGATCCCGAAGACGACGGAAAGCATGGCCGAGGAAGCATCGCAGCAAGTCCCCCTTCGGCTTGAAGAGCTGACCGCCAACAACGCAGCATCAGAGCTCATCAGCGAGAAGAGACGACCGTGGCAAGAAGTAGTGGCAGATAAGGTCGCCATCCGTGACAGATTGGTCCAAGTACACTGCCGCAGCCTCATGGCGGTGCAAGTTGAGAACATCACTTCAATTGATGACGTTGGTGATCTGACAGAAAGATTGAGCGTTGGGGAGTTCACGGCGGAGGAGGTCGTCCGTGCCTATATCCAGCGGTCAGTCGATGGCTTCAATCCCCTCTTACATGTCTTTGGAGCTAAGAACCCACAAGAGCCTGCCGAGCACAGAAAGAGGTCAGTAGGGCGTTGGAACTGCGTTCTCCGAGAGGAAGCTGACTGAACGGTAAAGACCAACTGTCTTACAGAGATCTGTTTCGACGATGCCATAACACAAGCAAAGCGCCTTGACGACTACCGGAAAGCACACAATCGATTGATGGGTCCCCTTCATGGCGTACCGATCTCACTTAAAGATCAATTTAACGTCAAGGGATTCGACTCTACCTTGGGCTATGTCGGTCGTGCGTTCAACCCGGCCAGCTCCAATGCGCTCGTCGTCGATTTCTTGCAGAGCCAAGGCGCCATAGTCCTTGCGAAGACAAACTTACCCCAGAGTATCATGGTGCGTAGCATACGATAACAAGTCAAACGATCGAAGGCTGACCTTGGTAGTGGGGTGAGACGAACAACCCGCTTTGGGGCTTGACAACGCATCCTATGAACCCGGCATTCACCCCCGGAGGCTCCACTGGCGGAGAAGGTGCTCTTCTGGCCATGCAAGGCTCGCTAGTCGGTTGGGGTACTGATATTGGTGGCTCTATTCGACTTCCGGGCCACATGAATGGGCTCTGGGCCTTCAAACCCAGTGTAAGAATGTCTCGCCATTCCCTGTCCGGTATATAAGCTGACCTTTGCTACAGAGCGGACGACTGTCGTATCGCGGCGTTGAAGTGTCCATCGACAGCCAACAGCATGTGCCATCAGCCGTCGGTCCAATGACGAGGTCTTTGAGCTCAATGACTGCTATCACAAAGCTTGTAATTGAAGCAGAGCACTGGAATTTGGACTCGCAGCTGCCTACAATGCCATGGAGAAACGGTGTTTTTGAGACCCTCTCGTCTAGGCCACTCGTCATTGGCATTATGCCCGATGACGGAGTTGTCAAACCTCTTCCACCAGTAGCTCGTGTATTCCGCGAGACAGTCGTGAGGCTACAAGCTGCTGGTCATGAGATCTTGGAATGGGATACTTCTTTGAACCGCAGATGTATCGCTATACAGGTAAGCCTTTCCAACTTGTTCTCAAGAAAAACGCCAATGTTAGCAGGATGAGTATTACTCTGCAGACGGAGGCGAAGACGTTCGAACTGCCGTATTGCAAGGCGGCGAGCCGTTCGTACCGCAGATACAGAAGTTTATAGATCGTGGGCCAGCCATCTCAGTTTACCAATACTGGCAAGTAAACAAAAGGAAAGTCGCCGCTCAACATGCATATCTCGAGATGTGGAACAATATGCGATCTGCGTCAGGACGCCCCGTCGACATACTTCTTGTGCCGACCATGGCCCACCCGGCTGTCCCTCATGGCCGCGTCACTCCTTGGACAGGCTACACCAAGTTGTTCAACTTGCTTGATTATCCTGCGCTGTCGTTCCCGGCAGGGAAAGTGGACAAGACAATCGACATCAAGCTGGAGCCGGATTATATAGCACGCAATGATGCTGATGCTTGGTGTCAGGATTTGTATGACCTTGAGACCATGCATGGCCATCATATCGGCATACAGATTGTAGGGCGCAAGTTCGAGGAGGAAAAGGTTTTGGGTGCTGCCCAGCAGATAGACCGGCTGATTTCTGTTCCTGCGAAGTAGATGAAATAAACTATGTCAACAAGGCATTACTCTGACCCGAGACTGTATGATCTCGTTTCCACGGTTCTGAGCGCAGATCAGACCACCCCGTCGTGGATAAGAGCAGAAAAGTCGGTAGGGCCCGCCACGCTACTGTAGTCAGCAACTACGTCACTCCTCATCGCACCTTACGCTACTCCACACGCAACCTCTCCGCCATCCATCGCAGGGCGAAGCGATATGGGCGATTTAACAGGTGAGCTGCATCGCTTATTCGATTGCCTTGCAAATCCGGCCGGCAACTCCGACAAAATCAGAGCCGCAAAGCCTCGATGTGGCTGTCACGTTAAACCGCATGCGGGCAAAACATGGGCCAAGCCTTTTGGCTGCTGACACTGCCAACGGCGTGGGCGTCGGTGCGCAGTCTTGCCAATCGCAGGCTCCTTCGCTCGACCACCCAAGGCAATAAAGATGCAGAGGACCGCGCATCTACCGTTTTAGACCGATGACCGGTCACGACCGCCTCCAATATAACCCACACCGCGGGATTCAGGAAGCAACCGTTCCTGATCAAACCCATGGAGCGAGCCCAGAGTGGAGAAAAGAAAGCAACACGCCAGTGCTGGGAATGTCTCAAGCGACGCTTGGTCTGTGATCATACCCTACCTCACTGCAAGAAGTGCATCAAGGCCGGCAAGGAGTGCCCGGGGTACGATGAGCAAAAGCCACTGCAGTGGGTGGAGCCCGGTAAAGTAACCTCCAGACGACGTAAGAAGGACAGCCCGCCCAAAGTGTACACCATCAGGCCGAGAGAACATGGACCCAACGCGCCAATCGTCTCCGACCTCCCCGCGCTCTCATCTGAACACTCCAGCAACTCTAATTCGACGGAAACTATCGCACAAGGTGAACCTCCGGCTCTAGAATTGTCAGCCCTCGACGTCGCTCAGCATCGTGATGTAGATAAGCCTCAAATGTGTGCAGAAGCGGTCGAGCTCTACGAGAGCCAACTCGCAGCCATGCTGGCCCGCGAAGAGAGGTGGCACAGCATGACAGTGGAAGAGCAGGCAGGGCACGTCACAATGATGGCCGCAGAAGCTATTGCAGGTGTGGACGTGGGTCAACGAATCTTGCGCATGGGCAGCCAGAAACATATCAGAGCAGTGGTCGAAAGAGGACAAGCCTGGGAGGCAGCGATGCTGTTACAAGGCGACGAAAAAGCTCTTGAGAAGCTTAAACGTATCCTGTGGGTCATGGAGATAAACCAGCTGCCTTCATACGAGCATCTGTCCAATGAGACAAGCGATATTGTCCAAGCTGTGAGTACGCCTCCCCCGCGCAGAATGCACTGACTGACTCCGCGAGGTGAACTATTGTAGGTACGCCTCCCCACGCGGAATGCACTGACTAAATCCATGAGTCAACATTAGAATATACCCGGACGTCAAAGAGACGGACTCTCTGGTACCCAATCCGGCAGTGATCCACTTCCCAATTTGGGCATTACATGTCTTGCCTCCTACCATGCACCATATCCTTGTCTGCTTGGGCCTGAACCACTACATACATTCGCTGCCAGAAGGCTCGAACCGTGCGCTGGTAGCAGGCAACCGGTCAAAGATCTACAAGCATCGAGGCCTTGCGATCCGCGCACTCAGCGAGAACGTTGCGAGAGAGACGACTCGTAGCACTGACTTGACAATCAGTAGTATTTTAATGTTTTTGGCCATGGAGGTAAGAGTCATCTACAACGACAGCTTGTCCTGTAAGCTGATTAAATCCTCCAGGTTCAAAATTCCAGCGCCGGTGACTGGAGATCACACGCACGTGGTATGAAGCGGCTGATAGATATGCGCGGCGGCTTCGCAGCTCTCCTGCTGTCGGCCCCGTATCTAACATCATCGCTAGTCATCTTCATTATGTAAGTCATTATGGATCGAAGGTGTATTAAGTCGCTCATGATTCGCAGTATTGTGACGTTTTCCAACAGTCTTGGTCCCGCAGCAGATCAAATCAGTATCACCGAGCCTCCTGGACAGCATATTGAAGAGGTCGAGAGACTCTACAGCCTGATCTTTCCCTATCTTCTGTGTCCTCCAACACTGTTCAGCGAGATCATTCGTGTAAATAGACTACGATGGGAAGTCAGCAAGGCACCATTTGATGACCCGAGTCGGCACACGTTGGATGCACACGATATACTCGCCCGAGTCGAGGCCTTCGAGCCAGAAGATTGGGCGCAGCCTGGCGAGCACCACGAAGAGTGGCAACTCATTGGGTCGATCTACCAATCCGCAATTGCCCTCTACTGCACAATGTCGCTGCAAGCCGTGGGTGCTCTCCCCGACAGCTTAGAGATGGTCACCATGCGCTCTATACACGGCAAGCGGCTGCTAGAAAATCTCAAGGCTTCGACGCTATCTCGACATCTGAAAAAGTTCTCGCTGTTCCCACTCTGCGTACTTGGTGTGGAGGCCGGATTCCACGACCAGCCTAGCACACGCATCTGGATCGAGCGACGCCTAGAGGAGCACAGTCGATTGCTGGGCACGAGCAGTCCTCTCAAGGCGCGAGCCGTGCTACGGCGCTATTGGCAGCGCAAGAGACCTGGCTGGGACGAATGCTTCGACGGCCCGTACGTCTTCATCCTATGACCATCCCTCAATCCGGACATCTACTGAACACTGTAGACAAACGATCCTTGTACCGAATGTATGCTAAAGATTTGATCAAACGTTGAGTGCATTCGCAGGTTCCTTGGTTGATCGAATGCGCCTATCTGGAGCACCAACGCCACGTGGAGTAATGGCAGGAACAGACTATTTGTTTATCTGTCCGCCCGATCCGCGACCTTCTACATCCACTACACAACGACGTCAACGTTGCACCCCGAATTCTGAACTCTATGCCTATGTCTTCGTAGCCAACATGAAGCTCCTCACCATCCTCATGACGGCCGGCGCTGCACTGGAGACCTCCACTACTACCTTCACGTCCGCGACTTCCAGCGACAGTCACCTGGCTACTTCCACACTGGCTAGTCCCAGCAAAAGCTACCCCCTCTGCATGGGTGTAGAAGACTGCGATTTCCATGATTGCAAGCAACCAGACTGCAAAATGTGGACACATGACTTCATCCTCCATGGTATAGCCAGTGGCATGTTTTTCCAGGAAGTCTCAGAGAACAAGGTTCTCTTCAAGTACTCTGCGACCCAATAAAGACGCAGCCAGGAAAAACGGATCAGCTGGCGTCAGGATGCTTGTTACGCATGCCAGCCTGGTAGTTGCCATCTGATACCCGCGGAGGCAGCCAGGGCCGTTTACGAGGATCACAAGTCGCTCGACGCATCTGCGATCGAAGCACTCCGCAACCACCACGTGGCTCTCCACCGCGAGGCCATCCACGCGTATCGCGTACACGATGAGCCCTGAGGCGGGCAGTGCCTGGCTCCCGGAGTAATGCTTGACTACCTCCAGGGTGCGACTTTGTGACTGACGCTTCACAGACGAGTGCTGATTCGACTACGATCGATGCTGCAGCGGCATGTGTACGATGAACGAGACCGAAGCTGCAGTGACCCACCGATGAGTCGCTCTGCGACGTGGCGTCTCGGACGGACATTTTTCCTTTTCTTTATAACGGGTTTACGGATTCTGGTGATGGGGCATAGGGCGCAAGGGCTGGCGCAGGCTTCTTGCAGCAGCCTTCGGCAAGTCGTAGCTCATCCATAGCAATAGAACTGGTATATCTTCATACATTTGTGTACAGAGAGGAGAGTCCTCGATAATGCCCATGCCCGTAACTCCAGTGATGCTCTCCACCCGTTCGTCTGTATCTCTACAGGCCCTCGTTCCGCAGAGAAAGTCGAAAACAACAGCAAAGGTTTGTTGTAGCCAGCACAGAACCTATCTGTGCTCAAAGAAGGCGTGGACGACTGTTGACTGCCTCCTGCTTTTCTGGAAAAATGGGCTTGTTTCCAGCTTTTTCTGCAGTATAACAGGCAGGCCCATCACCTCTCCAAGCCCTTGTTCTCCGGGTCCTCATCGCCCTTGGTCTGCTTGACGCCCTCGTACGGCCGCCCAGCGTACAGCATGTACCCCTTCTCCTCGATTGTGCCCGCCTTTTCATCAGCCTCACTTCTCCCTTGTCCAAATGCGCCTGTCTCTAGCTGGCCCTGCACAGCTATTGGCCTATTTCCACGGAATCGCTTGCGCATATCGATCATGCCCTTCTTGCACTCGGCGTAGCCCTTTTGCAGTTGCTGGCATTGTGTGGGGAGCGTGTATTTCAGTGGCGGGCGGAGGCAGTCGCCGGGCGAATTCCGTTCGACGAGGATGCAGTCACTGTTTTGAAGGCAGAAGGCGAGGGCTGCTCCTGTAGAGGTGTTAACTTGGATGAAGAGTCGGGTGAACCAAAGATTGCGTAGCATGAAGGATGTGAAGCAGTATGAGGAATCACGGGCGGAGCTATGCCATGAGTTCGATTATGGTCGCTGGCATTCAACACGTTTATGCCCAACAGCTCGGTGCGATGCGCAATTACTTACGGATGTCTTTACATGATTGAGGCATGGCTGCGGCTTTTGTGTATTGCGGCGCGTTCGATGTCGCCGGGCTGTCGTGCCACTATTTCGAGTTGCCGCGGCAGCGTGCCAAGGCCGCGGGAGTGCAACTGGATCCATGGTTTTGCCCTGCGGCTGAGGAGGGCGGATCGTCACATGTCAGACGGATTGAGACGTCATTTCTCCACAATTCAGGACGATGCGAAAGGTATGGCGCGTGTCAGGAGCTTTGTCTCCTCTGACATCCTTCATTATTCTTATCCTTCCTCAATGCATCACTTTGCTTAGGGAGCGGTGGATTGGATGAAGGATTGAGACCATTGTGCCTGCAAATTCATCGCCTGCTTTAAAGATAAGATCATCACACCAATTCGCTTGGTGCACCCATCATGGCTCTCCGCATCCCCTTCCTCGGTCGCCTGCACCTTCGCGAATACTTCGCCCTGGTCCTCTCCATCCTCCTCATTGTCCTCGAATCTGTGATCGCCGTCATTACCCTCGCCCTCCCAACGCCTATAATCAAGGCCTGCTACAACATCACGCGCCGCCTCTTCAATCAACTCTCCTCGCCGTCGTCACGTCGTTCACGCGCCCGCAAGAAGGATGTCTGGTCCGCGATTGCCAACGCTGGCGACTTTACCGAGCTTTGTGAGCTGTACGGATACTACTGCGAGGAGCACATTGTGCAAACCGGCGATGGGTACTTGCTCGGTCTGCACCGACTAGGCTGGAAGCAAGGTGAAGAGGGAGAGCGCGTCAATGCTGGACCGGGCAAGGACGGCCTGAGGAAGAAGGTCGTCTACCTCCATCACGGACTCATGATGAACAGCGAGGTCTGGGTGTGTCTCACCGAGCGCGAGCGCTGCCTTCCCTTTGAGCTCGTCGAGCGCGGCTATGATGTCTGGCTCGGCAATAATCGCGGCAACAAGTACAGCAAGAAAAACATCCACATGGCGCCCACTGAGTCGAAGTTCTGGAATTTCAGCATGGATCAGTTTGCATTCCATGACATCCCGGACTCGATCAATTATATTCTGGAGACTACGCACCAGCCGAGCTTGAGCTATATTGGCTTTAGTCAGGGTACTGCGCAGGCGTTTGCGACGCTGAGCATTCATCCTACGCTTAATGAGAAGGTGGACGTGTTCATCGCGCTGGCGCCAGCCATGAGTCCAAAGGGCGTGGCGAGTGGGACCGTGGACTCCTTCGTCAAGGCGAGCCCTGACATCTTGTACCTTGCCTTTGGACGCAAAGCTATTCTAGCCTCGGCGACTATGTGGCAATCGATCCTGTACCCGCCCATCTTTGTGCGACTCATCGACACAAGTTTGAGATTCCTCTTCAACTGGACTGCTGTCAACATCTCGCCGGACCAAAAGCTGGCCAGCTACCCGCATTTGTATTCGTACACGTCGACGAAGAGTGTTGTGCACTGGTTCCAGATCATCCGTAACGGCGTCTTCCAGATGTACGATGATGAGGCACCCAGTCCCATCACCTCGAACCGCTCCAAGTACTACAAGGTCGCAAAGTTTCCGACACGCAACATCAAGACGCCCATTGTGCTGGTTTGGGGTGGATCAGACAGCTTGGTCGACATCAACGTGATGCTGAAAGAGCTCCCTCGCCACACTATTGCCAAAGAGATCCCGCACTACGAGCATCTTGACTTCCTCTGGGCTTCTTCAGTTGACAAGCTTGTCTTTCCTCACGTTTTCGAGGCGCTCGATAAGCACGCTAATGCCAACACCACCAACACGGCACTTGAGAGCTACAAGACCAAGGCTCTACGATCTCCTGTTCACTTCAGTAAGCCACTACCCTCACCACGCCAATTGCCCGCGCCTGATCACGATGGCGCAAGCGACTCAAGTCCGAGCGGAACGCCCTCGCAGTCTGCAAGAAAAGTATCGCAAATCACTCGTCGTTCGATCATGAGCGATGGCGAAGACACCGAGCCCTCGCCACGCTCACGCCTCGCACAAATCACACGTATCCCGCACCCGCGCCAATCTCAGTCCCCTAAGAGTCCACCCCTGAGCCACACCTCGTTCCCCTTCAGAGATACCCCGGCCGAGCAGCGCACGCCTTCGCAGTCAGCCCTCGACAGCCTGAAAGAGCCGAGTCCAAGCACTAGCAAAGTTGTCGCTGTCCACACCATTGGTTCACCAGCTGCGAGCCAGAATGACTCTCAGATCACTGGCCAGACATCGACGAGTCGGCCCGAGGGCTGGTGGAGCAGTGACGAGGTCGCAGGGACAGAGCCCAGTACACCGAGCAAGACAGTAGCAAAACGGCGGAGCTTCGACTCGCAGGCAAGTAATGGGCGGCAAAGCCGGTTCGGTGACAGAGGAATCAGTCTGGGTAGTTCGAAGGCTGTGAGTGCTGTTGCGGCTGAAGAGGGGCATGGAGAAAGTGGGGCGATTAAAGCGTCGAGTAGGTTGAGTGTTGGGAGTATTGGGTCGAGGAAGGAGGCTGAGGCTAGTGAGGAGAGGAATAGGAAGTTAAAGGTCAAGAGGAGAAGTGGCAGTGGGATACCGGTACCTGGAGGGACTTGATTTGGTCGATGTACTGCCTGCTTGCTGGTCCACGCAGTTCGAATGAGATCTTGTCTTACCGTTGAACATGATGAGATGCTTCGTGGCTCCGAGTATTATCACCGTGTATATACGTCTATACCCCTGGCCTACTTACACTCCGGGAAGGCGTGGGTCACGTGTGTGGTCTTCTTTTAAAATTAGTTCGTTGACATGTTGTGGCGCGTTTGGCTCAGCCTGATACACACGACTTCACCCACCACCCATCCGTCCAATGTAGAACTCCCCACTGAATCGAGCGTTCGATGCACGGCTCAGAAAGATACCAGACTGCAAAGGATGCAGCAGGCTTGGAGAGTTCTTACATGAGCCGCACCTGATCGATGATATCCGGTCCCGGCTCAGCAGCGTTGTTGTAGATGTCATCTTCTACTTGCGTGCGTCACTTAGGCCGCTCAGTTTGTACCACTTGAGGATACCCTTGGTGTGTGCATCTATGGTCCCAATCACATCATCTCAGAGGCGCCAGATTATGGAAATGTCTATCTTTAGTGCGCTTGGGTCAATGGTGCGTCTGGTCTCACGATAAAGTCCAGAGCGTCTGATTGATGCAGAAACCGGATCCTACATCTCTTTCAATGGCGATTCGCTCAATGTACACCATGCAAACACAGGTTCTCCACAATCCTTCTCTTTGATCCAAGGATGCCTTCAGGAGTGCATCGCTACTCACCAATGTAGCCCTCATTATGCATGGGTGGACGGAAAGCCTACGGTGCTTGGAGTGATATTTCTCTTCATCGGTAGCAATAAACTCTAGCTCCAAGAAGACGTGCAGCGCAGCTTATATGCTTGTTTGAGCCATGTCTGGCGCACAGCAGCGCAGCATAGACTGGTAAGAACAAAGTGCCAAACAGCGCAGCGATGCCCACTGCCAAGTCTATCTGCTGCTGTCATAGCGGCTGTGGCTTTCTGCAAATACGTGTGCGCGGTACGGGACACCGAACCGGAGGTCCTTACTCTCACGACTATATGAATTGTTGTTCAGTTCTGGGAGCAGCCTGTAGAGGCTTTTTGAAGCAAGCTCGTTGAGTCGTACGGCCTTGCAGCCTCGTCCGCGGATAGGTCCGTATGCAAGATACTCTTACCGGTACCAGCCTGCTCCGAACTTCGATCGTAACATAAGACAAGAAGCAGGGACGCTGACCGAGGGTTAGATCCAGATTGGATGTCGGAGTAGCCATGTCAGTGGATCCACGCCATATTTCTCAACCGCAGATTTGGTTTGACCGTAGAAGTCTTTGGCCTCGTTCCCAGGCATAAAGTAGGAAGGTACGATCTGCGTCTCGCCGTTGATGGAGATGGTAGATCCTCAGCCACTTTTGGCATGCCACGCGCGAGAAAGAAAGCGTGAGACGCGGCGTTTGCGAATGTCTGGCAAGGCAGCTCGTGAATGATAGAATCGAAAATGCAACTCACTCTCACAGTACTCCTTTCTTGAAGCCGTGAACGGACCGTGGCGTCTGCGCAGGCTCTTCCCATTGATGGTCTCCCTCATGGTCTGCGGTGATGCAAAGCTGTGGATCAGAATCTCTCGTTTGCCAACACATGTATATATCTGTGAGTACTCATTGAGCAATGCATTCTAAACCTTAGGCGAGTTGTCTACCCGTGATTGCGCTTCAGGTTTTCCAGGCGTGCTGTGGTTCCGAATTGAACCCTCATTAGCGTTAAGCGCGCCACCATCCCGAACTATCAACCTTCCGCGCCTCAATCACCGACCCCTTCGAGTTTCCACAGATTCGACCGAGTTTTTCTGAGAGTACTGGTGTTATCTATCGCGGAATCAGGCCGACCATGCGCAAATACCAATGTTGAAAAGGTGTAACAGACCAAGTACTCACACAAGAGTGATCTCTTAAATGGGGAAACTTTCGAGATACCATAACAGAGTGGCTTCGGCATCTGCCTTGTAGTAGTACGATTCTGGTTGCGCTATCCACTTCTCAATATCCGGTGGTATCTGGGATATTTGTGCGACGCCGAGTCACATGTGCTTTCCTGTGTCCTTCGGATCGGCTACGACGAGCAGATCCTGCTCACAGCTCTAAAATCTCGTACTCCGATGCGGAACTACCTTTGCAAAAGATCAGTGAGGGTCCATATACCCTGTCCCAATCGGACCATTTCCTAGGTCCTCAGACCAGTCTGTAAGACAAAGCTCCTACGCCCCTTCAATATCGGCGAACGAGGAGATATCTGTAATGAGAATGGGACCTTTGACACTTTTCTTGGAGTGATTGTAAGGGCGATTTTGAGTTTAAGCAAAGGGGCGCGAAGTAAAATGCTGGCGTTGAGGATCTCTCCAGACACCGCCGAGCCGCGGTGTTCGTGTAGGATCTCCAACACCGCGACTCCGTCTAGCACTCGACTATCTTCGGAATCGAAATACCGGTCCATTTGACCCCGCTTCGGATGCTTGACCGAGATCAACCGGTATGCCAATATGGGCTTCTGACCTGCACCGACCGCGGTCCACGGTATCGTCGAAACGGTACCACAAGAGGTCTAGATAAAATCGTGCTCTTCCATGGCCCGGCTAAGTGCTTCCCCTTGGGTCAAAGACGCCAAAGTTTTGTAGGCAATGGCGGTAATGGCAGGTAGCCGATCTTTGTCGAAGGTCAACTGCCTGCTATATGTGGCTGAGGTACTCCGTGGAAGTGGCAATCTCAAATGCACTGCTAGTTTCGCGTAGCAAGTCCCGGTATACAGTCTGTAGGAGAAGACAGTTGTCGTTCTACAATAGATCTTCCCGCTCATGTCCACATGTTCTGCCCACACCTGCGTAGTGCTTTCTTTGTTACGTCGTTCCTCAGCTACGCAACTGCCTGATTGGGACGCAAGTTCGATCCAATTGATTGGAACTGACTCAGTGCTTCACAACACGCGCATTGACAGCCGCTCGGCGGTCAACTAGCAAACATCGAATGTCCTTAAGCTCCTTTCAGTGGCCCATTCTATCTTCCTATTCCCTAGAGTGCCAACAACATTTGCAAGCTTACCAGGAGCATTGTTTGGTGCCAAGTCCAAGATACCTTGGTGCAGAGGAGCAATTTCGGTGGCACAGTTCACAAATCTACCTAGCTATGGATTATTTGCAAAACATTGGGTACACCCCGTGACCTAGGATTTGCGGGTATATTTGATACTAGCTAGGTATTCACTGTCATTTTGCCAAGACATTCTTCCTCTTCAACGCACACACAGTCACACTACCTCTTATGTACTGATTCTTCTTTATTAGGCCTCTTAACATTGTAAATAATACTGCAGGGACCTAGTTGCACAAGGATTATAAGTTGCACGATATAAAATACCCTGTCTGCTAATATCCGCAAGTTTTGCTCAGGTCACGGGGTGTACCCATCGTTTTGCAAACAATAATACCGGTTCGGCATGGTCCTCGACACTGGACAACCTGATTGTCTTCCGAAGCTTCATGCACTTTCCTGCCACAATTGAAACCGACCCTACGAGAGCAATAGTGGTACGGCATCAAAGTGTATGCATGACAAAATGCTCCACATTTTGCGCTTAACAGCAGCCGGCTAACGGTCAATCCTCGGATAAGTACCCGGAAGAGGTTCATTTGAGCTTAGACTACCCTTTTGAGACTTCGACCCTCCGATTTTACAAGCGGAAGAGAGGGAACGATTGGGAATGCACGAAAGAGGATGTTAAGACAAAAACGCACGCAGGGGAGCGAATACGAAGGCGCAGTTGATCATTTCTTGTCTCACGATACCCCGGTATTAGATATCACGCCGCCTGGGTGCCTTAAACAAGCCTTGAGTAGAAAGTTGCCACCCGATAGCCTGAATGAAACGGCATTTCTTCCCCTCCACTGATATGGCCTTTTCAATGCTGCATGTCACGGCTTCGCCACCCACTCTTTGTCAGATCGTGTTGTGAAAGCAAGCCAAAGCTACGTGTTACCGCGTCCCTCGCTTTTCAATCAGCCAGACAGTACAATGTGACTGCGAGGCCTGTGCCTGGTGCGATGAAACATTAAGATCTATTCGCGATCTTCAAGCAATGGGGCGTTACCTGTAAACGATCTGCGTTCGGGCTGAACCCTGGTTTGTACACCTTGGAGCGCTCCAGAACGTCCCTCGCAGTTCCCCACCGTGAGTGCCGATGCAACTGCCAGCCAGACCGGGGAAGAGTTTCAATGACGCAGGAAAGCGCGGTCGGATCCTCTTTCCAGCAATCAGTGCGATACGTTCATAGCTTTGGAAACGTCCGGGGGGCAGCTCCGTAGCCAATCAGCGATAGCATTGCGATGGTGATATCCACTCGCGTAAGCTAGCTCTTACCCTCGACACTTGACACAGCGCATTCGTGCTACCTCTGGCTGATCTTGCCCCGGGAACAGCTGAGCTTTGAGAATCTTGTACGACTTCCGCCAGCGTTGAGCTGCGCACCGAATCTGCCGATTTCTATGCATTGTCTCACTGGGTGAGCTTCAAAGTCGTGACTCCGCTTTGATGATCTTGGCCCGCTCCATTCTCGATCCAGCCAGTAATGGTCTTTCGTAGGTCTAGTCAGATAGGTCAAAGTTGCCGCGTAGCCTGGACAAGCTCCCGCACCACACGGCAACTACAACTAGCCTGAACGTTCACAACATTCCAGAGATCCACTCCTGAGGTCTAAATCCAACGCATGTCTGGTTTGCCTAGTTTCATGCATGTTCTTGTTCTCACATTCCTTCCCGATATTCTGGCGGTACCGGTATGATTTCTTCAAAGATACGGAGTTTCCCTGCAGATGTTGTTTCCTTCAATGTTGACATTGGAAGACTGGTGTGGAGCGCTCGCGAGCTCAGGAAAACGAACGACCAAGACCATTTACTCCCGATCAAGAAAATCACAAGATGCCTCAAATCTCGAATGAGCGCATTCGAGGTGCAATTCTCCACTTTGATAGACTCGCAAAATGAATTAGTACGGCATTGCTTGAGCATACAGGGGAGCCTTCGCTGACACTGACAGCACATTCATCATCTATTACAACGCTGTACCCGCAGCGGCAATCGACTGCTTGTCTACCTAGAAAAGATATTCGCAGATGCCCAGACCACGAGACTTCGCGCTTCATCGACAAGGTCCAACTTCGAATGGAATCATGTCAACAAATTCGTGAAGGAATTGAGGGAGCTTGACATGTCACTTCGAGGCGCTTCCGACTTATGGAACACTAGTTCTGGAGGAATTTCCAACGGAGAATCCCCACTTTACTCTATTGCACATAAGGCAGACTGGGTCATGATTTCCAGTGAGTCCGACGGTTCGACATCAGCGTCCACCGCACCGTCATCGGACCAAGTCAACAACTCGCCCTCAGAGGATATCTCAGCATCTCAGCCTTATAGAGACTATGTCTCCTCCATCGAGGCAGAAGTTCGGTCAGCAGCTCACCCTTTGTTAGACGAACAGCAGTGTGCGTACCAAAAAGCGGTAGAGACATTGGACCCCAGCCAAGGGCACTTAGCGACGCGCATCTATCAGCTCAAATACGACTGGACCATGCTCTTCTGTCAACAACCACTACCCGTCCTTGTTTTGCTGTTCATTATGAACCCTGCGTATGCAAAAGTGGGCGCACCAGTCACCTTTCGACCTGTTTCATACCAGCCAGCCCTCTATCACCTCGAAGAGTACCTCAGAGTATCCTGTGGAGGGCTGCTACAGATAGTCACCGATACTACTCAAGATCCAAACGCTCGGTGGTACCCGTTTGCAAATTCGGTTGAATACGAGGTCGAGCGTCTCAAGGTCAAAGACGCCACAGAGACGATCGCCCAGGCATTCGCTATGCCCGACATGCGCAACAGACTACAAGAAACAGCAGAACAACAAAGTTACGATGCACTCGAAAGCTTCGCAAACGCCTGTATCTTGGTCTTGAAGTCCACCGACCCGTCCCGAGACAGCATCTTCCACCGTTACCTCATGTATCTCGCACACATCCTTCGAAACGCTACGCACTTCTCAGGAATCAAGACAGGATTCTATCTAGACCGCGTCGGTGACCTGATTCAGAAGTGCCAGATGGTGTCATCATCACCTTCCAGTTCCCAGCAAAAACCCGCACAGAGCGTGAGAACGTTATACCACCTGACGCCTCTTGCTCACTACCGCCCAAACGACTCCTTACACCTCAAGCCCGATATCAGATGCCACGCAGACATCTACACGTTCGCAGCCGAAGAAGCACTTCTGCACCCTTACACGGAGCTACACGTTTCAGACCCCACTCACCGCTTCGCCGTCACCGCCCACGCACTCTGCAGCTGGATGTACCGATCAACTCCAGACCAGACTCTCCAAGTCTTCATACCCACCCTCCAACAGCGGAAGACCACGCTCCGCCATCTCCTCACCAACATCGTCTCACCTGAGAGCTCAGCTTGCGACGGCATGTACAGTCTCTGGTGGGAGGTGATGCGGAATTACAACAAAGGCGCGTTGCGAGACCCAATGGATCTCATGGCCGTGTTTCTCGGAGCGTCGTTGCGGCCGGACATTCTGTGGGCGCAGACGTTGAGACCGATGGTGGAGGCGAGTATGGTGTGTCGGCTGCAGACTCTGAAGGAGGCGCTTGAGGCGGAGATGCAGTACGCCGTTGCACCGGAGTTGTTTCAATACTGTGTTGGGGAGGTGATGATGCATCTTTGCAAGTGGAGTGTCTAGAGTTTATCGGTGCTCTGCGCTCTTCCGCGCCACGGCATGTATAGCATGTATCGATCGCTTGAGCATTCTGATCATTTGGCAGCAATGTCGGTCAACATAGATGCGTTGCGCAGGCATTGTGTTCCAAGTGAAGTACATCGTTCCTGCGGCGGCATGGGCTTTACCTGTCATTCTTTGAATCGCTCCTTCTCTGTGGCTCCGCTCGACGCCACGCCAGTCTCAGGAAGATTCAGGTCGCAGATGTCGATCGAGTGGCTTCCTAAAATGAATAACGGGGGCGCAGTGCACGTCTCGCGACTTCCATGCCAGCTGCCCGAATTGCAACTCTGGCTGGACTATGCGCGCGAGGCAGGGGCGATGATGCAGCTCGCGCATCACAGTATGTGCTCAATTGTCACCAAGTACTAGACTGCGAACCTCTGATCAATGACCATGCTCAGAACTCAATCCGACATGAGTAAATGTAATGCAATCATTCAATCATTAGATATATCTGATAGAAGCACCAGCTCAGTTCTTCTTTCCACCCTCATTCCAATCCAATAGCGCGTCGTCACCAACCTTTTCCTTGACCAGGCGTGTGCTCAGGTCCCACAGGGCAGCACCGAGCGTAGGGTCGCTTGCTTGAGCGGTCTCCTTGCCTGGCTGCCCAGGGTCCGCGAAGTAGTACCCGTTCAGGTCTTTCTCTTCGATAGAGGGGTCGGTCAATGCCCAAAGTGCACTGTAGGAGCCTTGCTCGGGTTTTCGCCCGAAGGCGAGCATCGTGTTAGTAAGGAGCTTACCAGTGATCCCTGGGTACGCATCCTTCCATTGTTGTTGCATAGCTGTGTTTACCTTTACTTGTGGTCAGCTGAGGATTCCTGCATATTGAGCATCGTGGAACTTACAGCACCAGGGTGCACACTCAAGGCGTAGATGTTGTCACTGTTGGGCTTGATGACATGGTCGCGCAGGCCGTACTTCGCGCCCAGAATCATTGCCAGCTTGGTACGTCCGTACAACTGAGTAGGTCCAATATCAGGGTTGTTCAACTCCTCTAGGCTGGCGAAGTGAATGTTGGGTGGTGCGGTCCTGTGCATCTCGGAGGCCTCGAACACAACCCTTGGCGCGGGCTTCTCGCCCAGCGTACCTGTCTTCCGCAGCAGCGGCCACAGCTGGTTGCAGACATAGAAGTGACCAAGCCAGTTGACACCAAAATGCCTATCGATGCCGTCATGGTCCGTGCCGTACTGGTTGGTGTTGATGCCTGCCGAGAGGACGAGGAAGTCGAGACGGTCCAGTGAGTTGCGGATCTCGGTGAATACGCTCTTGACCTCGTTCAAGTTGCCCATGTCGCACTGCTTCCATTCGATTTGTGCGTCGGCCTTCTCTTTCTTGATGGTGTCAATAGCTTCGGATCCTTGCTCTTCTTTGCGGTTCACCATGATGACCTTGACGCCAGCAAGAGCGAGCGCTTTACTGACTTCGTAACTAGGACGTCTTCAGCAATGCTGTCACTGTAATAGGAGTCATGCATACCCGATACCTAGTGCACCGCCAGTCACGACGGCGACACGTCCGTCCAAGTTCTCGACAGTTGGCTCCTTCGGGCCGATAACCTTTCCTAGTACTGATTGCATGTTGTTGGACTGGTCTTTTGGTGTTGTTCTCTAGAGAAATGCGGCGGTCAGTTCTTTTATAGAAAAGGCTTATCTGTTGGGAGAGGTGTATTATTCGTGACGCGAAGGACGCGGTGGATGCAGTTGACGTCATGGCTACCTCATGCTTGTTGCAGATGGGAAGGTGTAGTGAGCAACACCAACGACTTTCTAGCAAAACCGACTCAACACGAATCTCCGGAGCCTATGCGTTACGTATAGTTCTCACGCACGCTGTGGCGCCTGCTCTATGTGTGCTGCACAGGCTGTGGCTTCTTTTTCGGTATCCTGATGTCATTCATCTTCTGCGACAAACGAAAGATATAACGCCAAAATCGCCGCGATTCTCAGTCTTGCGTTTTTCTTCTTTTTCGTTTTTGGGTTTACCGCACGCTCAGCTTAGAACACTTTCAAGTTCGAAATGCAGAACGTTTATAACGCGCTCTTGGATCACGTACCAAGAGGAACCCCTCAGGCCCTCAGTTCAGAAGCCCTTATCTTAGATCGACAGAGCACTCGTGACAGTGTCGCTCGTGTTGACCTTGAGGGGCTACGCGGGACTGCCTTCTACAACCGCACTGCAGTTGTGACTGACCGCTACTGCGCTATCGGAGATGGTGTCGACTCCCTCGAGCGCTACATACACTCGCTTTGGCACATCTGTTACCAACTCGTTTGCCACAAAACACGCGATAAGTCCGACCAGGACAGCCTCATTCTCGACATATTGCGCATCCAGGGACTCGGACCACTGACAAGACCCGCACCTTGGGGCGACCGGATCGATATTGCGCGGACAATTGACGGAACCCTATGGAACGACCTATCCTTCCTGATCCCCGACATGACCAAGCTCTGGCTAGAGCGTGGCGGTGCCATATCCAGTGCCCACAGACTCAATCTGTCCACTTTCCTAGCCAAGCTAGCCTCGACCCGTATTTGCAAAGACAGGATGTGCCAGGTTGCTTTGCATCTCTTCCGTTACACGTTCGAAGAAGCCTGTGAGCTTCGCGACCCGGCTTGTTCAAAAGAAGAAAACACGCATCGAAGACTTCATGATCTGGACTACGCCAACCTTCTACCGTCTGCGTGCGCATGGCCACTCTGTTGAGCGCGCGCCCTGATCAGATCCAGCACTGACTTGAGCACATCCGCCTACTCAATCATCGTATTTTTTCTTAAAATGATTGGACTCCGACATTTGTTCTCTCTACTGCTCTGAGCCGTTACTGAAAACAGACCAATGCTACTCATAGACTCAATACGCTCACCAGAAGACGTCCTCCCACTTTTCAAGGGAGAGTTTTCCGGCATGCAGCCATCGGTTTGATTCTCCGTGGAGTTGTTCTGGCTTGAGAGCTTTAGGTCACATTCGCATGACGATACATGGGGCGACTGAGGCGTTCCAAGAACTGTCTCTGGAGTGCCTCATGATTTTCGGAGCGCCCATGATCTCAATAGAAACGCTCCTGGGCATATTTAAGCTCTCAAGTTTCACCTTTCTCGCATTCCTTCCAATATCTACAATTGGACGCAAATCATCAAAATGGGCATAACATGAAGCCGTTTTGTTTTTCTGCTCTTGGCCAACAACCATTTCGACAGGGTAAAGAAGAGCACGCCATGATGGCGTCGGCTTTGTCCGCCCTCGTGGCAATGTTTCGACAGCGAAGTGTCTAATGAACATGACCGCACGGTTCCTCTCTATGCAATCCTTCAAAATCGAGATTACGAGCGGTTATGTCTCGGCTCGTTGAAACGAGCTCAATCGATCAAAATCATGGCCGGGGCTCCTCATGCGTCTCTTCTCCGCGAGGTACGATGGTCTCGCTTGTTGTTCAGAGCACAACTCCTGACAAATGTGTTGGCTTACTACTTTTTAAAAATGATTCTCGCCCCAGACTGTGTCTCCGGAACAGAATTTCTGCTCTATCACACTCAGATTGGATGTGAATTGACCTTATGGGTGTGCGTCTATCCTCGCCTCGAACAATCCCAAAAAGATGATCGAAACTACGTGTGCTCTTTCCGCCTCTCGAGCGTCAAATGTGCCGGATCGAATTCAACTTCTTGTCATGTTTTCAAGAGCAACAGATGTGCACACTTAAAACCCAGCCTCTCTCAGCTGGTGTTCCTGTATGGGCGTATAGACCCCATTCCTCCTCTGCCGGCCTTCTCTCCACACACACTCCTCTACACTTCTGCGTTCCAGAATGGATCTCGCTTGAGCGTATGTGCTCCCTGCTCTTTTCTGCCTCTCAATCCGATCAGACCGCAGTCATGTCTATCTGCGTCGCCACTCCCTCGTCACGCTCCAAAACAACTACGGGGAGAAATCATGTTCTGTTCCCTCCGCGCCTTCTCCTTGCGTCAGAAAAGCGATCAGCCTTGCAAAATGGCCGATTACGAGCCAAAAAACACGTTTTCTTCCACCCATGTTCCCAGATTAAAGCTACCAGGATTGCATGACCTTGGGGCCCTGCACTTCTCTCTAGGCCAAAAAGTCATGTTCAAAAGTGCCCTCCAGGCATTAGATGTCTTCCGCAAGCCAACCCACCAGTCACAACCCCAAAAGAAGCCGTATACGTGACGATGTCTGCACGAGATCCTGCCCGGCCATGGGTGCAGACGCATACAAACCCACCCCATCCTACCAGCTTCTTCTCTTCGTCGAATCATCTGCGTCTCGAAGTCCAGAATACTATAACTTGCAATGCATGTTCTCTGCTCCTCTCTGGCTCGAAGTTTTCAAGTATCTCACTCGATGCCTGTCCCTGCCGCGTCCGACCACCACGCACTTTCAAAGGACGTGTCAAGTAGCTGCATGTTCTGCTCTTCCGCGCCGTCTTCGCTGCAACGGTAAGCATACCAGATTTAATGCTATGAGCAGATCTGCTGTCCCAACTGCGAATGCGAGATCTATTGTTCTCCGGTCTGGGACCGCTCGCTGGCTATAGAAGCAGAGGTCTGTTCTTCCTTGTTCCTGCCCAACACTCTTGTCCAAAAAGAAGGTCGAGGGCGTCCTATGTCCTGCTCCTGCCTTCCTTGCATTAACTTGTTCAAAAATCGCGAGATCTCTATACGTGTTTGGACGGAGTGCAGCCCTGTCGATTTCCTCAGACGAAAATGCAAATGGAACATACTTGCAACAGAGTTTCATGACGACAGACTCATGCTTTCGCGGCTCAAAACCACAGGACCGATGCTCAAAAGTGTGATGCTTCATGTACTCATACCCAAACCACCCATCCAACGCCTTGCAATGCTTCGATGTCTCCATATCTCCAAAACAGTCGGAACCATATCCATGTTACAACTCCTCTTTTCGTCTACAGATACTTCTTCGGCGCACCGCCCCTCCTCTTCTTGTAGACCATGTAAGCGCCCACAACCATGACTTGAACCGCAAACGCAATAGCGAGCAAACTCATCCAACTCAGGCCGTGCTTTGACACAACCGCCTGGACTAGGTTGGGGATATCCTTGTGGTTATCCTCCAACCGCCTGTGCATCGCATCAATCAACGCCTTGTAGTCCTTGCTCTCCACATCCCGGATAATCTGCTCAGAGAGACGCCCGTTGTGTGCGCTCCGGTCGTCGAGAGAGGCGAGGCGCGACATCAAGGCGTTGTGGCGCATCTCAGACTGCTCGTTGATGGTCTCGATGGCGGTGTAGATGGCGGAGACGTGGTGGGCGAGGTCCTGGATGCGGTTGTGTAGGTCTTCGAATCGGTCGTTGTCGGTTTTGACGTTGCTGGCGAGCACGTCTTGGATCCAGGGCGGGATCTGGGCGGATGAGGCCATCTTCTTGGGTGGGGAGTTCTGCTGGGCGTGTTGCTGCTGAGCAGATTCTTGGTGTGGCTGGTTCTGGACGTGTTGTTGGTTTCGAGTATCCGGGCGCGCGCGGACGGGCTCTTCGCGAGTGTGCGAGTTCGTGGTCGAGACGATGAACTTGTGGACTTCGAACGAGTCGGGGTTTTCAGCAGACGACGCGCTGACACCGAAGTAGTAGTCCTGGGGGAGCTTGACCTGCGACACATTGTCAGTATGGACTGTCTGTAGCTGTCCAGCGGAGACGCACCTTGTCGGTCTTGAAGCACGAGGCGCCGTCGACAATGACCTCCAGCAGCCCGTTCGTGTGATGCAGCTTCACGGTGCTGAGCTCTCCGCGATTCCTATACGGGTAGTCGCACTTGCCGAACGCCAGCTGATCCGGGTCGGGGTGCGACCTGAAGTCTATGGTGCCATCGCTGAGGAAGCCCCGCACTGAGCCTCCACGGCCCTCATACTGGTCGACGACCAGTACCAGTCCGTCGAACTTGGGGGCGGTGTGCAAGCTGTTCGGCTTGTCGTGCGCCTGGCTGTCCTTGACGTACCACAGCTGCAGGTTACCGCCTCCTCGCTCCATGCCCGTCGCGCGGAAGTCCAGCTGGGCTGTCCAGTCTCCGCCGTGGTGCATTGCATCGTTCGCCCATAGCGCACCGCGCTTGCTGCCGGGATACGGCGGTGTAAGGATGATGCGGTCGGAGAGGATCTGGGGGGTGTAGTCGTCGACGCCCAGGATGTTGAAGTGCGGGATGCCGCGCATGTTCGGGGAGATGTTGCCGCCGTCCTTGTGGCCGAAGCTGAGGTTGTCGATGACATACTGGGCACGCGCCGCAGAGACCGCGAGTGTCGACCAGGCGATGGTCTGGAGGGTCCGCGAGGTTATGTGCATGGCGCTGGTGGTGCTCCTGAGAGCCGGTGTCGGGTTCTGTTGGCGTTCCTGGGGTTTCGAGGGTCGAGAGAAGTAGTCTGCGCGCCGTCAGTCCAAGTCCCGCATCTCATCGCATGTAGACTCACCTCAGATGAAAGTAGCTCGGCCGGCGTTGTACAAAGGCCGCATGCGACAGTCGCAAGAGAGATAGCAGACCGGTGCTGGGACAATTGGGTATCGTGGAAAGATGTGCAGAGAAGAGACGACCGCCACTATCTGGGCAGGACAACACAGTGAGGAAATATGCGGCGGGTTTGTATGTGGAGGAGGTTATGGACAGCTGGTCTTGGTCTCCGACAATCAATCTGGTGGTCAGTGCGGGAGCTTGCTGCCCATGCCCGCGGCCAGCGAAGTGTTTCGCGCGTCGCAGCTCGGAGTCGTGTTTGACATGTCGGATGGACTGAAGGAAGTGTCTCACAGTGCCGAGCTCTCCGACTGCTTTCTATGTAGATGATATGACGGAAGCGCAAGCAAGGGCGCGCTCGTGGTCTCCTCCGCAGAGCATGGTCGCTTCCGACCAATCGGCCCAACAGCGGGAAACTTTCGTGATGATGCTTCGACATGCCGTCTACGACCGGGTGCCACACGCCTCCACCACGCCTGACATCTCGCCGCCCTCGCACGCATCCACACCCTCACATCGCAATGGCCGCACCCGACCCCAAGGAAGCCTGGCAGCGCATCCAGAATGAGCTGACCCGCCGCACCTCGCGCCTCGGCGGCTCTGGCGGCGGCGCCCCGAAGGGAACAGCAGGCGGCATCGCAGGCCTGGTGCTGCTCGGCGGCGGCCTCTGGCTGGCGAACAACGCCCTCTTCAACGTCGACGGAGGCCACCGCGCCATCAAGTACACGCGCCTCGGCGGCGTCAAGAAGGACATCTACAGCGAAGGCACCCACTTCAACGTGCCGTGGTTCGAGACGCCCATCACCTACGACGTGCGCGCGAAGCCGAGGAACGTCGCCAGTCTGACGGGCACAAAGGACCTGCAGATGGTCAACATCACCTGCAGAGTGCTGAGCCGGCCGCGCGTCGAGGCCCTGCCGCAGATCTACCGCACCCTCGGCACCGACTACGACGAGCGCGTGCTGCCGAGCATTGTCAACGAGGTGCTGAAGAGCGTCGTCGCCCAGTTCAACGCCTCGCAGCTCATCACCCAGCGTGAGAACGTCTCCAGGCTGGTCCGCGACAACCTCGTCCGGAGAGCCGCGCGCTTCAACATTATGCTCGATGACGTCTCGCTGACAGTACGTCTCCCGCTCATCTTCTCTTGATCTTCTGCTGACTTTTTCTTCAAGCACCTCGCCTTCTCCCCCGAATTCACCGCCGCCGTCGAAGCCAAGCAAGTCGCCCAGCAAGAAGCCCAGCGCGCCGCCTTTGTCGTCGACAAAGCCCGCCAGGAGAAGCAAGCCACCGTCGTGCGCGCCCAGGGAGAGGCCCGCTCCGCCGAGCTCATCGGAGACGCCATCAAGAAGTCGCGCACATACGTCGACCTCAGGGAGTTCGAGAACGCGCGGAACATTGCCCAGATCCTGCAGCAGTCGGCCAACAAGGTCTACCTCGACTCGAACGGTCTGGGTCTCAACGTCAGCCAGACGACGAGCGACAAGGAGAAGCGGGCGAAGCAGTAGATGCACTGAAATCGGGGAAGCATGTGATGTGTACAGATACAATCGAGGCGAAAAAGAAGCAGCGCATCATGTTAGCGTGCGAGTACGTAGCTTTCCACTCATGTCTAATTACCAATTTCTGGATTCACATGACTTGCACATGTCTTTGCTTCTGACCTCTCACTCTGTACCGCTCTCAGTCACTCACACTCATCTCACATTCACACTCTGAACTCGTTCCCGTCGCCGTCGCCCTCTCACTCTCCCCCAGCTTAACAGCGCTGAACCTTTTCGCCAACTCGCTATCAAACCCGCCAGCTGGATACCTGATGCTCTCTGCCTCCTCCGTGCCCTGACCACAAAGTCCAGGCTGCTCCGCCGCCGGGTCCGGTGAAGCTGTTGCTGTCGTTGTCGTATGAGGACTTGCGCCGCTTGGTTATCTGCCTGCGACAGCGCGGGTCGGAGACAGGGTCTGCGGTATGTGTTAGCTTGCGTGCAATGTGTGGGCAGCGGGGACGTACTTGGCCCTGTGGAGGTGCCGTACATGCCGCCCTCGTCGGTAGTAATGTCATGGTCGACCTGGGCTCATTACAGGCGGCAACGGAGAAGCGAGGCTGAATCTCGTCGGCTGTCTGCTCGTGGCGCCCGCCGCCTTGCAGAATGGCAGGGTTGGCCTTGTTGAAGTAGCCATCATCGGACTCCAATGGCGGTGCGCTGAATGGCGATGGGCCTTCAGTCCACGAGGGCATTTGAGGGAGCATTTGCGCCAGGCTTGTCGAGGGCCGCCTTCCCATTCGATTGACAGTCATGCACTCCTGCGAAAACGTCATGTCGCCTCTGCTGACGCCTGTCACGGTAGACAAGCTTTTGCTCTTGTTGCTTTCGCTAGGCGTGGCTAATACCCTATGCAATGCGTTGACATCGGAGTCGTACCTCGCTCTGCTGCCAATCGAGGGATCGGGGCTCGTATGACGCGCTCTCTCAGAGCTGGAACCGAAGGTCGGCTCCTCAGGACTTGATGTTGGTTTCTCTCAGGGGTCTGATCGAGTATAGGGCAGGCACGTGCTTGTGGAGCCCGCTTGGAGCCCGCTTAACTGCCTGTGCAACAACCTTTGGCTAGGTTATCGTAAGCGGGGGGCGTCTGAAGGTCTTTTCTCTCTCTTCGTCTTATTGCATGAGAACATCTTCGAGAATACGGAATGGGGCCTCAACAATCTACCTCTCCGCCTTCTTTCATGCGGCTCGTTAGCGCCATCGGTCCATCCGCTTACCGCAAAGCTGGGTATATACTCGCTGCTCTGTTTTGTAGAACGTCGTCGCTTGCTTAGAGCCTCTGCCAATACAGCTTCGGGCTCTGGTCCAGTGTACAATGCCGGCCAAGGGGAGGTCTCTGACGGCGCGCGAGCTTGATGGCCAGCCGCCGGCGCAAAACGATTTAGAGCATGCGCGTGCAGGGCAGTCACGAACTTCTCGCTAGTCCGTTGCTGGAAGATAGGAAGGAGACTGGCGCTTGTTGTGGGAATAACAGTGAAGCATGATGCAAGCAGCTCCAATGCAATGGACTTGACGAAGGCGTCGAAGGTAGGGGTACCGCCAGGGATGATGGATGATGGCGAAGAGTATGGGTCCTTCATTCTCGCAAGCATTTGGCTAGTTGTAGGGAGAACAGCCTAGCTTTGTTAGTCACTGCGCGGCTAGCGTTCAGACCTCAACATACCTTTCTGGCATGCTTGTTCTTGGTGGCCCAGAAGTCGTCGCGTTCGCAGAGGTCGAGCCACGCTGCCACTTCTTTGATGATAATAGCTTCCTCTGTGCTGTACCTAGTGCCATTGTGCGCGTCAGCGTCGTTGTCGATTAACCGTGAGCAGACGTCTTCCTCGCTACTCTCGCCAAAGAGCCAGTGCAGGTACGGGGTCTGCGTTTCCGCGTCGCGCGTTTGCTCAGGTATAACGTTTACGCTAAGCCTGTACCGTCGAACATGGCGCGAATAGTGAGAGAGAAACGCCATCTAAGGTGCGTTCAGAGCTGGATCCAATGACGCGGCTGAAGGTATTCGGGATGATGATGTAGGATCGCGTAAGAAGGCAGGCGTAAGGAAAGATAAGTGTAGTGAGGTGAGATAGTGTAGGGGCATATGGGTGTTCTGGAGTTCTGCGTGGGAATCCAGCTGTTTGGCTCCCACGTGGCTATCGAGATCCAGGTAGGTGTTAGGATGCCGCGACTACCTCTGCGCTCTTGTTGACCTTCTGACCTCAGGTGCCACCCATCTCCACATCGTCGCGCCCCTCTGCGACTGCTACATCAGCATGAGGTGAAGCTCCTGCGACTTCCGACACCAGACGAGAACCATCTCCAGATCTGGCAATCGCGAGACGCGTCGAATCTCCTCGCTTTGCTTTTGCCGCATTGAGCTTTGCGAGAAAGCTTGTCGGGGATGGTATTGATGTTGCAGCAGATTCTTGCACGTCCTCGGCGTTCACCTCTGCTTGCGCAGCATCTGTAGTCTGTGTCGTCGCTGCGCCTGCCACGCGAACATTGTTGAAGAGCTCATCCTGGGGCCGCAATCGCCCAACTCTGGCTATCAGCTTCGCAGAGCTTATCGCCAACAAGTCCACATTCGGTAGCGAGCGGAGCGGCTCTGCTGCAGACTCTGCATCTGTATCCGGCTTCGCAAAGAACATATCCGTACCAATCGTCGACGCCCACTGGAGACTCAGTAATTGGCCATTGTACATTACCAGCGGGTTCTCAGTATGCAGGCCGATGATCTGTGCTTCGCCGAAGCTTGCAGCTTCCTCACCGTTGGCGTTGGCGCCGCCATCTTGGGCTGTGGACACGTCCTGTTGCTGACCGCGCTGTGCGTTCAAAGCGCGTAACCGACTCTTCAATAATGTGGGATGACCGGTGCGTCGCTCGCTGTCGACATGCTTCTGACCTTTCGGAACATTTGACAGATCGATGGGGATGTAGAAGTCCTCGGTCTCGACCTTATCGTACTCGTACTCCCATTCATTGTCAGCTGAGTGGCTCATTGTGCATACGGGTAGTAAGAGAAGGTAAGTGGATCAATCGGGTTGGAGGCCAGCTCTATAAGCGAATCCAATGACAGATGCCAAGCCAGCACGAAGAATCGCCAAATCTTTCCGCGCACGACCCTGTCTTTACGCTCGTGTCAGTTTGCAACAACCGCCGATGGATTTTTTAGTTCATTGTCACGTGTTATCACTACTAGGGTGTTTGCTATGATCAAAAGGTCACTAGTTCGATCCTGAGAGCGGAGATGTATCTTGCCCACGGCCTGTTCACAACACTGATGGCGCGCATCAAGACATGTCTACCTAGGTACGCTAGTCGCGATCTGACAAGCTGACGTATTAAACATAGATTGCATGTGTTGTCGTTCACTTTAAAAAGTAGAAAAAGGGTATCCTCGAGCTTCAGCGTGGGCTACCACTCAAATGACTTCGACTGTTCGCCTTCATAACTTCTACAAAGCAGCCATCAGCCATCCTGCAACGAACATGACGACACCTTCCAATCGACTCGGGCTCCACAATGTAATGGCTCCACTACGGGAGCTGGTGGCTGCCGCAGTCGTAGCTGCCGCCGTGGCAGTGGATTCCTGAGACGGAGCCGATCCAGTGGTTCCTGCAGAAGATGCAGAAGCAGCGGATCTTGTCGCCGTTGTGTCGGCGGTAGGACTGACACTCCCACCATCCACAGGAATGACGATCGTCGAGCTCAGAATGTCGAGTGTGAAGTCGCCAGTCGCAGATGACTGTTGAGTCAATGGGGCAGCTGTGCCTGCAGTGCAGGTGCTCACAACGCCGATGTTGATGGAATTGTCATTTGGGTCTTCCACACAACAGATGAGCTGACTGAGATCATCACCATTTTTACAAGTGGAAATGATGCTGCCCTTACAGCAGTAGCCGTCGTATTCGTTTCTGCACGAGTCCTGCAATCAACATCAGTAAACGGCTACCTATAGTACCATTGAAGGTACGGGTGGACGTACCTGCGCAAATGCAAATGCTAAGGCGAGCCACTAGCCACCGAGGCGGGGTTGCGGTGTAGCCTAGGGCTGAGGACAGTTCATCATGCCCTGACAGAAAGCATCAGTTCCATCCCTATTGGATGCCATTGACTCCTGAAAAGCCACTTCTGAGGACAACACCAAAAAGACAGCACCCTGCTCGATCGATGGCCAATTGCGCGGCCTCACTCCCTCCGCAGTCCAAGCGAGCGTCCAAGCCAGCTTCATCGAGCAAGCATTCTGATGAAACTTGATTCGTTTACAGAAGAATCCCTGCCGCCCGGACGACTTCACCGGAGCTTGTCAATCGAGTCATTTGTTCTCATCGAGTGAACGTAGTGATCTCGGACAGATCCGCTCTCTGCTGAAGGCAACACCCAACACCCGGCCTTCACGGGTGAGCGAGCTCTCGGGTATCGGCAGCAACATTTCTTACGACAAGCGATACACTTTACAATACACTCTGCATTTTCAAGCTACGAGAGAGCACCCCCGTGCAATGACTACCATGTTCTTCTCAGAACAACCTCAACAGCCATACCACGTCGCAAGAAAACTTTTCGCAGCCAGTCACGTACTTTGCTCATGAATCGATCCGGAGCCATGTCCCGTATTTGGTGACTTGACTCTCGCGCAGCAAGTCTAGCTTGTCTCACAACTATCTCTACGCTCTGCACTCTGTTCAGTGTCAGCGAGCTTCCCAGTGCGTATCTTTGCACAAAAACTTCCGCGGGAATGAGAGCCAGATCATTATGGTCAATCGTGCGTGAGTGCTGGCCCATGCGCCAGAGTTGTCCACCGAAGCCACGCTGCAAGTGGTCTGGTCTGAACATGAGCGTCAATTTGAGAAGACCTGTGCACTTCCCGATCAGGTGCAGCCATGTCGGTGTCGGCCAACTTGTTCCCGTGTTACATGTGAGAAAGCCAGGAAACTCAGTCGACGAACGGCTTCGTACCCCTGGGAACCAGGAAATCGGGCGAGGCATCTTTGAAAGTTCTGCGACTCGTCAGCTCTAAATAATCGGAAGCATCGACTGCGAAGGTAGAAGGTGCCGGCTTCTACACGAGTGGCCTCGTTGTTGAGATGCAGAATGTTGTATGTCAAGTCTGCCGTCAAGTTGAGACCAATGAACGGAGGCAGAGGATTGAGCGAGGTAAATTTTGGTGAGAGGTTGTAGTGGTAGATGTGTTCTCGTAGCTCGAACGGAAGTATAGGGAAGATGACAAGCGCAGGATCGGTGGAGGTTGCTGATGAAGACTGTTCGCTCTGATCCAGCTTCTCAGCGTTCGCAGTGCAGTCTTTGCTTGATGTCATGACGGTAGACAAACTCAATGTATGGGGGGTAGAAACCATGCAACGGCTTTGCAAATGAGGTACGCGCAAATTGTACTACGTGTCACGGGCATGCGGGCGATGTTAAAAGCATTCGGTGATGAGACACCATTCCCCAGTGCTTGGTAGTCAACCTTGGAGTTAGATACTTCACATCTCTCATGGTGTGCACCTGGTGAAAGAGTCGCATTGAATTCGTACCTTTAGATTGAATTTCTTGGGTCAAGGCCTGACGCGGAGCCATATGTGTGGTACCCTGACGCGCAAATCTTGTGCCGGGTTCTCATCGCTCCTCAGAAACATTGAGGATCATCGCCCCTCTCTCACACCGTGGTCCTCACTTTCCCTACCCACTATCCCTCGGAAACGTCTGCACTCGGTATGGAAATCGTCCAGGTACACGCTCGTGATTGGAAAAGGAAAGCGAGGATGCAAGCCACAGCATCTCAACGGCCTCGCCGCAGCATCATGTCCGGGCTCTGCCATTCGATTTGAGCGAACATATCTATGAGTTGCTCGCAACCACCACACGCCTTCCTTTCGATCGTAGCGTCTGCGCCTTCGACGAAGAAACAAATAGTGGAAGAAGCCCAGGCCTGCCTCCTTGGCCCCCTTTAATGTGCCACGTGAATGAAGCAACGCGAGTCCACTTCACTCTTTCTCTCCTGCGGAGCATGGCATTCGCTGTGAACTGTTGAAACTCCCATTTCAAGGAGTGGACAGTCTCCCTGGCAAAGAAGGTTATAAGGCTGTCCACCGTCTTCAATTCGAGATGCCGGCACCGTATTGGCCAATGCCGAGCTGTCATGACATGGCTTTAGATTTACTCCGAGACTGCGATGCATTGCCGAAGTGCGATTCGTGGTGCGATATGATGACTCGCTACTTTAGAAGCCGGATTACTGGCAAGCTGGCAAAGCAAGACTGGATGCAATGCTGGGGTTGCCGCATTTGGCGAAACTCGCTATCAAGTGCGCAGGCTACCAGCCGGGTAACATGTTACTGGAAGCTCTGGCTGCGGGCCTGAGGTAGGATCCCTCGAAGGGAGGCATACAGATGGACATTGCTGTGGAGAAGGCAGTAGCTCCAAGCGTATACTGGTACTTCCTTCGCCACGAGTACACACAGTATCGCGATAAGTCATGCGTAACTTCTCAGCGGACGGCTAAGGGCCGTATGATGACGAGTCGTGGCGTGGAATAGCTTCGATGGACAATCTGGTCACTGTCACAGGCAACGAGCAAGCGTCACTTCCAAACTTTCCAAGAATCACAACCTCGCTGAGCTCTCCGTCACCTGTCAGATCCTACCAATTCATTGCTCCGGTTTCAATTTCCACAATCTCGTTACTCAGGTTACAATCGCGGCTTCCTCAGCTGCCGTCAATAGGCGGCTACGTCATCTTCCCCACCAACAACAAATGGCTGCCAGACTGCCCAAAGTTCGACCACGCAATGCACTTTTCGAAGAACTCCCTCTTGAACTCCGCGAACTGATATATCGATATGTCGTCACACTTCCCTCCAGCGATATCTTCTTCATGCCTCGTCTTAGCATTTCGGCCGCTGACATCATCGCGGGCTCTGATCCAAACTTTCCGGCCTGGCTTTCCCCCATCGCTCGAGTGAGCTCGAGAACCAGAGCCGACATCGCTCTCTATGTCCTGCGACAGGTCGAAGTCTACGTACCATATCCTTTGACGATACAGCGCTTGCGTCGATTCCTAAGCACCCTCCCAGCAGCGCAAGCTCAGAATGCAATTCGACGACTCAATTTCCCCTCATTTGGCGCAAATCGGTTCGTAAAGGAATCGGAAACAGGCTATATCGATTTTTTGAAAAGTTGCCACCAGCTCGCGAGTCTACAAATTGGCATCAATGCCCCGGACCTGAGAAGACGTTGCAAGCCTGCATCGTCCACGGAAGAGTCCTACGGCACCATCATGACGGCCGCGGAGTCCATCGTGGACAACGTAGATCTCGTTGTAGATGACGCAGACTTCATTATGGACGATGCAGAGTCTATCATGGATAGCTACCGATTAAGAGAGCTGCTAAACCTGCCAAGACTAGCCAGTATCTCCTTTGAGCTTTGTCCGCTGCTCAATGTCAAGCCGGTCAGCAGAGTTGTCGCAGAGGTGAAGAAGGTTGCGGTGCTTCTGACAAAGATGTTCGCGGCGCGGGACAGACGGGTTGAAGTGCTTGTCATTGACTTTCGTGGCAAACAGTGGAAGTGAACTCTAGGAGCCCACAACGGGCAGAGATGAAGCTCGACACAAGGGGTCATGGCTTGAATGCTTTTCATTTGTAAAATCCTATTTGTAGGTGAAGATTGGTACGGCGGAAGCCTGTGCACCTGTTGGACATTAGACAATGACCACACCACCTTGAACAAGCTCTTGACCTGACTGGATGAGCACTGTCTCAGCGGCGAGGTCATCACCCAGGTCCCGAGCAAGGAAGTTGCTGTTGTCGAAAGACCAAACGCCGTCGTGATGCGCCGAGGGCGGTCCTTGTCACCCCTGACCACGACATCGCCGTCAGAACGGAGCATCGGTTGCTCGGTAGAGCTAGTCTAAAGTGTGATAATTACCGTCGTGCAGACGTCGTGCGGTCTTATCGACACCAGGCGCCAGCTCTGTGGTGCAGGTGCTTCACGATTGGGCGACGCCAGACAAAAGCGTAGCTGGGACGCAGGATCAGTAAGATGACAGAAGATGGATTTCGGCATAGATTGGGCTTACCTCGTGAGCCTGTGTGTATGGCTTTAGATGCCTTGCAATGCAGCTTGCCAAAGGCTGGCCGACTCCAATTTTGGCCGACTCCAATCTGGACAAGCGCAAGATCGATACCCAGGAAGACCACAGAGATCGCTAAAGCTAGCACGCATATGAGTCCGACAAAGTCGTACAAAGCGTCGGCAATCGCATCGGATCGAAGGGGCACTGACTCTGGCAGAGTTCCAAATTCGCCATCCATGGTGTTTTCGGGGTTCCAAATGCTACACTACGCCGCTTCATCGAACACCTTGCGTTTGATATCGCTCAATGATGGGAAAAGATGTAGGGCTTTTCTTGTGCCTCTAGCTGGGGCACAAATTGTAGGAGGCTGGTCGAGGCTTGAGCGAGGTTCGGTCTGCAGCTGTATCGCAATAGAGAGGAGACATTGTTGCAGATACGGCTTGTAGGATGTTGAACAGATTGATTTTGGTATTTGATGCGCTGCTAAAGACGATGTTCGATGCTAGGAGTAGCGAAGCTGTTGATGTGCGTGTGAAGCGGTGTCCACGCATGGAGATGCCATTGTTTTATCCGGTATCAAGGTGTCAAGCAAGAGCTAGTGGTCACGGTAGAAGCTGTACTGCAGCTTTGGTGTTCGTGCTCTCGCAGAGGCAATCGCTTGATCGGGATTGTACGAAGTACGGAAAGGGCCACCATGTAGTATGGCAAGATCCATTAGGTCCGCTCGATGTCCCTTGCGGCGATTTCATCTAGGCAAAGATATTGTTGCAGGCGCGAGACGCGGCTATGATTCGAGAGGTAATTTATGCAATATCATTCAGGACACAAACCTTTCATATGGTCATCTGGTAGGTTTTTCTTGCATATCGTTCGAGGACCGGTGTGAGTCGTTATGACAATTTGTACTTACACGAGCGCTGGAGATGTCCAATACAATATCAGCTAATACAAAAGTGTCGCAGCGAATCAGCCTATATATACTTTCTAGCCGCAGAGTAGGGTAGATTGATCTATTTTGCTCTGCGACAAAAAGCAATTCAACATGACCTGCGCAGTAAATGAGAGAGAGCTCAAGATCAAGTGGCAAGTGTCGCCTTTACCTACATGTCAAGCAGGCGTTTGATGCTCTTTCCTGAAGATCAGGCCGTGATGGGAAGCTCCGCGGACACTAGACCTCGACAAGACTTACCGTAGCTCTCCGGCACAGTACCCGCCAACGATGGTTCATGCCGAGAACACTGCAACTTCATGGTGCGGCAGAATCCGGCCTCGTTTCACTCCAGGACAGCTTTCGATACGATCCTTCGCGTTCAACATTCAGCTTCACAGTCGTTTGCGACTGCATGCGACTGAGCTGAGCCCGAGTGCCGGATTCCACAGCAGCGCGGAAATTTATCAAAGTGCACCGGTCAGTGCAGAGGCTGCCCTTCGCTATGTCATTTCAGCGACCATACATCATTTCGATGTAATCTCGCGCGTCGACGAATAATGGAACTACAGACGATCCATAATACCAGGCCTTTGCTCCCTGCAGACGGACGATCACGACTTCCTCCAACTGAAGGCTCACAGAAGCGTTAGCGAGCCCCAGTAACGTGCGAACCATGTCGCATTAAACAAACTAGGGTATGTATCCCTCGTAAGAGTCAACACTGCAGAAGATGTGTTACTTGCAGTGCCTTCCGCATCGCTGTTGCTCCGATTTGCGACGTTGCGTTGAATATGATATGCTCACCAAGCTTTCCATACCCGAAGTGAGTTCGAGTACGGCTGACGCTGAAGAGAAGAAAGGGCACTGTATGGCTGGGTGGGTTGCTTACTGTCACGAAAGGTGGATCTTCTAGCCAACAGAGACGATCAGACTAACCCCAGGAGTATCATCGTAGCGCTAAAATATAAGACGCCTACTCTTCGGACACCAACAGTGCCTCGGCTGATCCACGAGGAGATCAGCTCATATACGATGATCAAGAACGTAGACCTTTTTGGAGACCCTTTCACAAGCGCTTCATTCCGGCTGTCTTTCGCGCCCGGGGTTCTGAACGCTACGTGCGATTCGACCATCCTACAAAACGAGATCACAGTGTACAACGAAGAGATGCTTCACAGATACTAGAAGGTCGACTTACCTGCACGGAAATCACTCCATAACAAGGTTTTTGTCCTATCGAAAATCATAACCGGACCATTTGTTGAGCGAGATCAACTACACTCCTGGCACCAGCCAGCTACGCGTACATTACGAGGATGTGGCTATCCTTGCGCTACGAATTTTGCATCCGAGGACATACATCGTTGGTCACACGTCAACCAACGAGCTCAGCATCATAAATTACCAGCGCATCGTGGAAACAGTCGAGCATCACTTTAGTACCCATCTCCCAGGCGAGTACTCGGCGATGTCTCTGAACGCTCTCTACCACGCGTGCTTAACACCCATACCCTCGATGGGGGAGCCAATCAGACAAGAACTCTTCACAAGAGCTGCTATTGGATTGCTGCAGGAGCCTTTGGACCTCCCGGGCCTTGTGTTTCCCATTAGTGGCATCGAGGCTGTAGCACGAAGCGTGAAGAAGATTCGCCCTATCGTCGAGGCTGCGTTCCATGCGGTGAAAGTACCGGACAACACAGGGGACGTACTGATCAAGTATGAATTTCCGTAAGGGCTTGATTACAACCAAAGATAGGGCGACGAAGTATCCGGTCACACAGTTGCTTCGATGGGAAAATTGCCTACATCGCTTGCTTTGACGCTGTAATGAAATCGACAGTCAAACATATCTCGTCCTGTTGACCTTCCAGTAATCCATGCTTCTCACTAGCCGCTATGCTAACAGTCACACGTAATGGTTGCATCCTCGTTAAGGGAGAGGGTGGGAACTATATCCGTGAAGGTCCCAGGTCTTGTGGTGGTCCGGTCGCATGCGAGCGCATCGATTGATACGGACAAAAATGCCGTTGCCAATCAAGACGGAGCGAGTTTTCTCGCGACGTCCCAACTCCCTGCACTGTTAAATAAGTCCGTGACGCTGGTGTCTTCCATCTACACATCCCATCAAGATTGACCTACGCCACATTATGGCTTCCTGATGCAGTGGCACTCCAACCTGAATGCTTGAAAGCGCCATGGTGATTGCGTTCTCGCTGCAGGCGAACGGCAGCACCACGACCGCGACCGCGCCCGTTTCAATGGTACCATGGTAGGTTGCTCCGAACTTCTTTCCCCGTGCTCAACGCGTGTTGCCTTTAGCAGCTCCATGGAAATAGCCGACGACATCCGTATGCGCTGCTGTGGACAGCGAGCTGGAGCGCCCTGAGAGCAGATCTCGACTCAAATTCGCGCAGACACAAGCACCTCGCCTCGTACCATCCCACATTGACGCCAATCAATACCAGTTCCGAACTAGTCCACGACTGCACGCCCCAAGTCCTGCTCAATGTTCGACTTTGTTCGCTTCGAATCCTCTAAAGTGTCGCTGAGGCCCTATCTGCGCTCCACTCCGACTACCTACACTTGAAGGCCACCGCAGACACAACAGACACGCGCTATAATATTCGCAATCATTCTCGCCACTGCAGTCGTTGGCCATGGAGGATTCGACGCACTTGCACGTATAGGGTGTGCCTTTGTCGGAGTAAAGGCGCTGCACAACACCAACTACAACACCGCTTTATCGCCACACTATATGCTGATATGGCCAACACCCGGATCAGAGGCACTATGCTTATGAGCGCTGATGTTGCCTTGACAAAAGCGAAGCCAGCAACGAATGTGGAAGATCAAAAGGTGGGTTATCACGGCTGTACCTTTCTGCAGAGTCGAACCTCCGAGCCGAATGCACGAAGCATGCGTCATCCGCGCACATCGAATTCGGCCTCTGCCGTGTACAGCACTCATACCGAACGCACCTGTACAAAATGTCGCCGCTTTGGATCGATGTGGTTGCGACAGCGACTGTCAGCATTGTGACAGGGCATTTTGATGGAGATAAAAGCTAGTCCAGACTCCTCCTAATCTGGGTCTGGAAGGGTCCGAGAAGGCAATGGTGCACGCTGTGTTGGACAAAACCGTTGCGCCGCGAGATCGTTTGATCGTGGAGGTGCGAAGGTACCACTGATCGCCTTTGACGTCCAGGACTCGTGCGAGACGTACACGTGCGTTCCTGTGGCTTGTCAGAGAAGCAACCATATTCCTCGCGGGGAAGGTAGAGAATACTCAAGTGGGTCTGATCTCATCACTGCAGGATCCTCGGAGCCACTGAACATCGCCTATACGTCTCAAGAACCCAAGTCATGCCCGAACGGTCTATCATGTGAGCCAGAAAACGTCCTCATGTCCTGGTATAGAGAGCCCATGATCCGGGCTTGATTGATTCCAAGCATCACTTACCCAAGTGTTGGCAACAGCTCCGGGAAGCACACATATCTCTAGCCATGTGACCATGTTATCAAAACACGGTACCTTCTGATACCGAAATGAACACATGAAGCTGCCGGCATGACTCAGCAGTCAATTTCGGTGACAGCATAATGACCGCGGGACGCTAAAATCCAGGTCCAATCACGTCAAGCTTAACATTTACATCAGAGCGCACGACCACTTCTCGCTCTAAAAGAGGTACTTCGTTACGAGAAAAACTCGATTAGAGGTGCTATCAGAGGCATAAGATCTTCAGGACATCAGTCTGTTGATGGTGCATTAAGAGAGTAACAGCGAGTGATGGGGCCGCCTGCCCCATACGATTGGCAGGAGGCAGCGGCAACCTTTCCTCCAATCGGTACTATGCAGTACTTGGCTCCATTATGCTTCAAACGAGCATTTCTGGTCTGAAGTATTGACCTCCCACAGCTCTTGCCAAGTCTGGATCCATTTCGCAATTCGTTTTTGAACGTCTAAGCTCAAATGTCCTTACCACGACTGCTCCCTAAAGCATCGGGGGACCGACCGCCGCCAGAACCGCAACAGCCCTTCAATCGCCGGCGAAGGCGCCACCACACAGCCTGCAACCGTGCGTCACATACGTTGCTTATCGCAATAGCAAGCTAATTGTTCGTGAACAGATTGCAGAGCCAAGAGGGAGAAGGTTTGTGAATCCTGCTGTGCAGACCTCATCAATTGTTCTCTGATTGCCTCCAGTGCTCCGGCGAGCGGCCGACTTGCACTGCCTGCCAGCGCCATCACCTAACGTGCGTGTACGAGGCCCCTCAGGGCGTCACGAGGCAACAAGCCCACAAGCAGAAGCTTGCAAACATCGAAAGATCTTCTACATACCTCTGCGAGGTAGTTGAGCTGCTGCGTAATGGCAGCGAGACTGACGCTGCAGCCGCGTTAAGCAGGATCAGACAAGCAGGTAACGTTGATGACGCTGTCAACGTTCTGGCGCTCGCCCGCGCTCAAGTGGCAACCAACCCCTCCACTTTCGAAGCGTCTGCAGGGTCACCTGTGCAGCTTCACAGAGACACAAGCACACCGTTGCCACGCACGTTGTCGCAGCGATCTCTGGATTCTCTGTATGTCGTCACGTTACTGCAAATGAAGATCAAGGCTCATGCAATTCAGAGCTGAAAGGGAGTTAACGAGCGAAGAGAAACATTCCCAGACTCGGGATCGGTACAACGAAGACGCTCCGGTCGACCTGCTCGACTTTACCCTGCCGGTCTCTCGATGGACCTCAGCCCACAAAGATACCCGTCTATTAAATCATCTTCTTACGCTCTTCTGGACATGGGACAACACCGTCGAGCCATGTCTCTACCGTCCTCTTTTCGAAGAGGACTTAGCAGATAGTGCCCCTCAGACCAGCGGTCCGAGCACAGACGCTTTCTGCTCTTCGTTTCTCGTCAATTCGCTACTCGCCTTGAGTTGTGTAGGTGATTACCCTCTGGAATTTTTCGACATTACCTTACATTACAGTTGTACCCCACAGATTATCGATCATCGACCGAATCAGAAGACCTCTCGGCTTTAGGCCGCCGATTTGCTGAAGAAGCAGAGGGACATCTCGCACGAGAGAAAGAAGCACCTTCCGTCACCTTGCTACAAGGACAATTTGCGATGTTTGCGTATGAAGGTAACGTGGGAACCGGGACAAAAGCGATCGATTACTTCCTGGACGCACTCAAGACGTACGAGGCGCTTAACTCCACCTCCCTTGTGGAGGCTCGAAGAGGGGGGAAGGGTGAAGCGCGCTTCTTGAGAGAGAAAGACGGCTGGTCATGGATCATGTGGGGTTTCTACTGCGCAGAATGGTGAGTCTGGCCGAGACACGCAACACAATCCGCTGACACACAATAGGCGTGTATCCCAGGCTTTCGGTTTCCAGAAGACCACAGAGAGGCCACATGCACCAAAACTCTGGCGCGCCAGCACCTTTTCGTTACGCCAGTCAAACTTGCGGTTGTACTGGTGGCACCCATACGCATTGTCGTTGAGCACGCAGCGATCCATGAAAATTGAGATCCGAGAAGCCGATTGTCAGCTGTCAGAGATGGCAGAGAGTACTCTTGACTATCTTCATCCATTACCGGATGGATCACCAGGTCCACCGGTCGCCAACGTTGCGCGTGCAATAGAACTTTACGATGCACTGGTGCAGTGGAAGTTCTCTTTGCCTGCACGACTTCGGCTGGAGGATGCAACCTTGCCAAGCGCCATCTTGCTACAGTAAGCGACGAATGCTTCCGAGTGAGTTCAGCAAAACTAAAACAATATTCAGTTCATACGTGGACCTGCTGCTAATGGCGGTCCTCCGTCCATTCTCGCATTTCACGAGATTGGAGTTCGGTCCTTTTCAGCCGAGAGACCGCTGCTACAGTCATTGCACTAGTCTTATGAATACCATTTGGACCTTTCGAGCACTCACAAGCCTGCATAGCGAGTATTGGCACATGCCCATGCTGGCGACTGTCGCCTTCGTCAGCTTTCGAGAAGCTGACGGCATTCCTGCCTTGAGAGAAACATTAGTCAAAGCATGCAAATGCTTGGATGAGATGAAATTGATGTATCCTCTAGCCAGAGATGCACTTAGCGCGATCCGAGGCGTGTTCGGAAGGACAGGTATGTCGGTCCCAGCATACCTTCAAGCCTTTCTCGTTCCTGCAGTCGGGCATAGGGCAGATGGTTTATTGCATCATGCGGTTGTAAGGGTGATGCCCGAACGCGATTCAAAAAACGAGGATACACAAGAGCTACGATACCAGGATCTGTTGAACGACTTGGAGGATGTAGAAATTGATGGTACATGAAATGGTCCGAATCAGATACTTCACAAATGTGCTTGACGAAATGCGTATACCGAGTTCTGGCGCTAATCTGGGCATGGACGTGTCGTGCTGCTGAGAAAACTTCCACAATAAGAGGACTGTTGGTTGCTAGTAGAACAGGCTGCCTTCGTTCTGGTATTCCCTATCTCAGTACGGTTCGGCTCACCAAGCTCCTACCTAAGTCACTCCTGCTTAAGTCACTCCTACATAAGTCACTCCTGCATAAGTCACTCCTGCCTGAGACGCTCCTACCTGAGACGCTCTTGCTCGTGAACCTATCGGAATCGAGTAGCTCTTGATCAGAGGTTGCGCATCCTGAGCTTCTGAGCAGCTGATCTCTGAAGCGCTCCTGCTTCGCAGAAGAAAGAAGGTTTGCTCTGATCCGTCTGAGTCCGGTCCTTTTCAACTCCATATGGCAGTCTTCAAAAGGTAAGACGTTCGACACTCACCGGCACTAGTCTGACCTTAAGCAGACGAAATGCATGCATGGTAATACCACGACGATCGAGGCGGTTTGAATCACAGACGGGGCATTTTCTCTTGTGCTTATACACAGACAGCTGCCAAACTCAGACGGTACACGACTCTTTGGCATGAATCTTGGATTTGGGTTCGACTATGAACAATATAACCTCTTCATTACTTCGTACTCATTCGCAGGTGACACGACGCACTCAGCAAATGCTTACTTGTACAGAGTCGTATTACCTGTGTAGTTGCCACTCTGAGTGGTGAAGTCATCAGTGTTGCTGAAGTTGTCGATCTTGCCAAGCAAAATCTCCAACATCCTGTAGGCGACACCAGGAGTGTAGCCAGGCAGCTCGTGGCCAGCGAGACGAGCAGTGTAGAAGGTCAGACCACGCTCAGAGGTCCAGACACCCTGGTAACCAGCGCCAGCAAGAGCACCGCCGTTGTACTCGGGGTGGTAAGGGGCGTACAGGTCAGTGCAGGGGTACTCAGAGAAACCCTGGACTCCGTTCCAGGTCATATTCTGGATGGCGAACAGTGTGCCGTTGGTGGAAAGAAGCATGTCCAAGTCACCGCTGCCAATGATGGTGTTGTTGGTGTGCTCGATGACACGCTGGAGAACACCGTTCGTGGCAGGAGGAGCCGAAGCATCCTGAGCGTAGCTGCTGGCATTGCCGTTGCCGAAGACGTTGATGTCAGTGCACTGCATCCAATTCGAGTCGAGGGGAGCGTGAAGCGCCTTCTTGACATCGGTACGGTTGAAGTAGATCTGAGCACCAGGAGGAGAGTAATCTCCAGTGTTGACTATGCCGAGTTGGCTGTAGGGGTGGGGGCATGTCTCCGTAATGTGGTAGATGTTGAAGCAGGGGTTAACCTCGAGGATGGCCGAGTAGAAGTTGTCAAACTGATCACAAGCGCCGGTCTCGGTGCTATAAGGATCGGTGAGAACCGGGAAAGGACCCTTAGGGGGAGGGAACTTGAAGTATGTGTCCATGTAGGAGGAGTAGTTGCAAGCGTCTTGGCGCTCACGGGCGGCTTCCAAGAAAGACTGGTTGAGGTACATAAGGTTCTCCCAGAACTCAACATAAGGCAAAATGACGACTTGCTGCTGGATTGTCTCATCACCGATGATTGGATCGTTGATCGAGATGCCCGCCAGGTTGAAATATTCGTCATCGTTCGCGGAGATGAAACCGTCGGCGATGTACGGGACATAGTAACCTCCGTAACTGCGATTGTCAGCTTCCGTTATCACTTGCTTTAATATGGGGCTTTTCTCACCTCTCGCCTGTGATGTATGTTTTCCAATTCTTGGTTTGAAACGTATCGACGAAGCTCTTGTAGAAGCCACGAAACTCGGTGGCCAACTCGACCTCATCTGTAATGTTAGGAGTGCCCTGGCTATAACCGACGCCGACAGGCTGTTCGACCCAGAGCATGTTGGTCAGATTGGTCCATGAGTAGGGATTCTGGACAGGAGCCAGTGTACCAGCTTCCCATGTGAAAGGACCATTCTCTGTCAAGAGGCCCGAGAGACTGGAGCATCCAGGACCTCCGTTCAACCAGATTGTAACCTCCTCTGGAGTATGCTCTGCTGTCGAAGGGAAGAACCAGAAGAAAAGCTTGCGAGTCTCATCGGGGCTGTCTGAGATGGGCAGCAATCCTGCGTAACTCTCGCCTATAAATGGCTGTTAGCATGGTTTCATTCGGTCTTGACGGCCAACTACTATGTAGTCGCTGCAGGGGAACGTACCGACGTCAAAGTTGACCTCGGGAATACCGGTACCATTGACAGCGAATGCCTTGGTCTTATCCGTCAGGAAACGAGATGCTCGCTTTTGGATTTCAGGATGCGAGAACTGGTTGCCAACGCTCCTCTCCACAACAGTCCTGGGAAGTGTGGGCTTCTTGAAGGCGACCGCAGTGGAGGCGCAGAGCAAGCCGCTGAAGAGGTTGAGGAGCTTCATCTTGAAAGAGATCTGTTGGAAGCTGCAGCCAAATGACCTGGTTTCAAAATGGAGGGCATGCTGCGGTATTTCAACCTTTTCGACTGTGACGGCATTACTGCACTCGGACCCTTGCGCTTGCCCATGACAAGAAGGAGACACGATTGAGCACCCGAGCAACGCAAGATGGCTTGACGGAGTGTTCGGTTGTAAGATTGCGGGCCTACATAGCCACTATCTATTGGCTGAGCATACGAAGTTCGGTCTTCGGCTGTTGAAAGTTGCAGCAAGTCGTGATATGACGCAGGCAGGTACATGCTCGCACCTTCCCCATGAGGCCTAATCTTGAGGCGAACGGTCCCGCAAACCGACAATCAGGCCCCAATGACCTCGATCCGCTTGCTGCTGATTCGACGACCACGAGTAGTGTATTTCTTTCCTCAAGGATGCTATTGATTAAGCCTCGGGGCGTCGATGGAACCGAAAGCTTGTCGAGCTTGTCGAGCTTGTTTGTTTGGTGTGCTGCGCGGAGCACGAAGCACAGACAAGCAGTGTTATCTTGTGAAGCGTTCGTACTCAGCAGACGTACGTAAAGCAGAACTTCTCATATGTATCACCTTCCTGCGTAGGACAAGAAGGGGCTCCGCACCCACGCATCCGGAGGAGGGCGCCACCACGAGGGATCGACGAAGTGACAGGTTTCATGCATGTCTTAGAGGAGGTAATTGAGGCGACAGGGCAGACGGTCATCTGTCATTGCGATTGTTCCTGATTCTGTTCATAAGCTTCAATAAACATCGAACGTGGGAAAGGGATGTTGTCGGGTAAGAACAAAGACTTGGTGTCGTGTGCGCCTTCCGCGCGCACAACGTAGGCGCCCGACAGCGGGTGGCGCCCGGGCGCCTCATCGTTAGAACGCTCCTGCCTGCCTGTGCCACCCTCAGCCCTCAGCCTCCCACCATTAGCACGTGTCGCTGGCGACCTCAAAGCACTTTCGATGCGCGACATAAGAACGTCGCAGCAACATGGCTTTCATGTTTGGAAGCAACCATCATATGACGAGCCCATGGCGCTCGCGCACATTCGCGCACCCTGAACATCTCGAGATCTCGAGTTGCACAGCCCCAAGACGGCAAGGCCGCAGCGGGCAACGCGATCTCTCTCACCAACCACCACGGCCATGCAACTGATTGTAGCAAATGGTTCGATTCTCTACGTACCAGGAGCGCGAGCGAACCAATACGATGAGGCAGCATTGTGGCTGTACGGCTGACACGGCACACTAAACATCATCAGGCATCCAGCTGACCAGTCGCCCAGAACCTCACCAGAGCATAGATAATAAGCGTCCATGGAGTGAGTAGAGCATTTGCAAATGTATCGCAACATCGTTGTCGCAGCCGCCTCAAACGCTACCATGGGCCATCCAACAACACAAGCACCACTGCCAGCCTATGATGACGTATTTCAGGAGCACCCTGTGAACTCACAGCCGCAGTCGGGGCCCGCATCTGCTTACAGAACTGTCCCCGGTGACGAGCCTGACATTGAGCTGGCACACAGTCACCCTGCGCCGGCAAATACGTTCACGCCTCATCAACACTGCGAGACTTGCGACACGCTCACAACAGCGCGCGAGGTCAGGACCAATGAACGACATTGCTGCTTATGGGTTGCAATTGTCTTCATAACCATCAGTGTGTCAATGCTGTGCTTGGGCATCGTCGCCATCGATGCCAAGTACAAGCATCACAATGACTGAGCTCCCACCACCTTGTCTTGAGACCAGCATCATTGGTTCTCTTCTTTTCAGCTGCACACGCCTTCCACACACAAGGCTTCGACCATTTCCTTCGGGAGAACATTTTACACCGACACACGTGTGGAATCGACGACCAGACTTTGTGAACGCGATTCGTCATTCGATGCTTTCATTTGGTATTGTTCAACACTCAGTTGGCGTCTTTGTACATGCTCGCGACTGTTGTATCCTCCTTCAGCGCGTCCTGGTGGTAGTGGGCACCTGCTGGGGTAACGCTTGTATCCATCTCCTCGAGTCTGCGGAGGTCCATGGGCGCATCGAGCAACGGAAGGACGTAAGGGTCGAAAGTCTTCCAGTAGGGGTTGTTCAGGTGGTATTGTTGGGACTACAATGTTCGTCAGCAAACCTTCTGTTGCGTGCTGGTACATAGATCGAGCAATGCCCAACGTACACTTTCCTGCAAGTAACGCTCTACGATGCTGAACTTCCTCGGGTCGACAGTGTCCTGCATGACGAACCAGCTTAGAGTCTCCTTATCCTGAGAGTAAACCTGGCTGGCCTCAACAAGCTTCGCCTTGAGCTTGGTGATGCTCTGCTCGTCCGCCTTAGCGTACAGGTGCACGATGATTGTGTAGACCATGATGTTCGATTCTGCTGAGCTTTGCGACGAGGTTGTAAAGGTTATGAGGTCAATTGGCCAGCAGAGCGTCCCGCAATTGAAGATTTCTTACACCTCCATGCGGAGCTTGTGACGTATCTGAAGCTGTGGACCCCGCAGCCCACTTCGCGGCTTCCGCAATCCCGCCGAGCGATCTTCCATCACCAAAACTCGGATGGCAGCCAGACAGGCGAGAAGGTTGTTCTTGTGCGGTTGGACGGCTGGCGCTCTTTTAATGTTGGACGATCGATTACGATGCATAGCAATGGATAGTGAAGGCGCACACGAGATGCAGAAGTTTCAGGTATTTAGGTACGTGCGCTCAATGTGAGTGACTGTCGAGGTATCGATAACAGCGTCATGGTCGTACTGTCCATTTTGCCTACGGCTTTAGATCGACATACACTTTCGCTATCCGTTGATGCGCAGGAGCAAAGCCCAGCTTTCCCTCCTCATCTTTCCACGTATCAGTGTGGAACTCGCTGACCATCGCGCCCTTGAAAGGCGGCTCAGCCGTGGCCCAGACATGGATGACTGCATCAGCTAGTGCCTCGATTTGAATGCCTCTGTAGCCTTTGAGTGCAGCTTCGCGCATCAACCAGCGCGCCAGAGCCGCCATGATGCCCTCACCTTCGTAGTCCTGGCGTGTCGATGTCGCGTTGCGAAACAATACTTCGTTCGGCCCCTTGGCTTTCCAGGTCTCAGGGTCTCTGCTGTCGCCGTCCTCGAGGTTGTGGTATGCAAGTCCGAAATGCGGCAGAGCCTCCATGAGCGGCTCCATCTTGCTCATGTCCAGGGCGTTGTGCGCATCGTACGAGAGCGCCACACTGACAAGAGGGAAGTCCATCTGCTCTAATAGCCTCTCAGCTTCACCCCTGAGACCCTGCTCTTTCATGACGCTTGGCTCCGACAGGTCCCAGTACAACTTTCCATCTGTTGGCTTGCTTTCCTCACGCTTGAAGACGTACTCGGTGTCAAATACACCATACGAAAGACCGCTGTCTATCTGGTGTCGAACAAGGTAGTCTGCATCGATGGCCAATTGGATCGCCTTCTTCCCGTCGTTCTCTGGGTAGAGGTATGGCCATACTGTAGAGCAGAAGCTGTTGCTATGGCTCACAATGGCAGCCGCCCATTCGATGTGCTTGGGTTTCAATTGACGTATCTCATATCGAGGCTTGAGCGATGACGGATTCGACGGATTTGGTGTTTTGGTGTTTGTGAGTTTTGTCTTCGACATGGCGTCTTGTGAGTGAATATTGTGTTGTCAATTGATTGGACTTATCGGCCTCACCAATGGTGCTACCTTTCAGTCAGGTCGAGAATATCTCAAACTTATGCACAGGTGAGCTGACCGTGCCGTTCGTCTCATGGCGTTAGCCTATATGCAGGTAAGATCAACTGCGCCCGCATGAGGAAGCTCAAATCTTGAGGGCTATCATCGGCTAATTTGCTACCACGTCGCAGCCGGTGGACGCAGTGAGCATGGCACGACTCTTCCACAACGTCAACCAGAAATTTTCAGGTCTTTGTGCAGTAAGGTCGTGGGGCATCTCCAGGAGTCCAGAGGATGGTGGACGCTCTGAGAAGATGTCCTAAAATAATAGTATGTCAGCACTAACAACGGGCAATGCCTGCTGCACCTCATTGGCAAGGTGCAGTCAGCCGTTGGTCTTCACTCTCCAGGGCTTCATCGGTGCTGTTGCTACGACTGACAGGACTTTCAGCGGAAGCCTCTGCAGTGTGTTGTTTGTATTTCGTTGAATTGACCAATCCGGAACAAGCGTCTTTTGCGGCTGCGACCAAAAATTTCAGTGGATATGGGGAAGCAGATGTCTCGACATTTTGTTTTCAATCGAAATTTGATGGAATAACGGTGGACCAAATCTCGGGGATGGTGCGACAGTGCTTCAAGTTCGACAGATAGCACCTGACTCATCGCTCCTGCAATCAGTGCCAACGCTGCATTTTCTTGTATTTTTCTAGAGAAAACTCTGTGTTTCTTCGCTGCACTCGTCAGCACTGTGTCACCAAGCTCAAGACTCTGCGCGAGTCGCAGGAGTACGGCCTTGGTGACGAGGCGGTCTGCTGCCCGTAGAGAGCGTTGCAAGAAAAGGTCAAAAAGTCATTGCAAAACGCTTGCTCAACGTCATCTCTGTAGAGCTCTTCCTTAGACAGGTTCCAGATTGAAGTGATGCTCGATGTTTAAACGCTTAGTGAATGTCGAGTTTCGATCGACCCGTCCGCATGTTGATCAACGACCCACAACCCGCGACACGGCTGCGGAGGCTCGTACGACAACCGACAGATAATGCCCGTTGCACGTTTATGAAGTTCCAGACTGCTGAGATTGTGCACGCGTTGCAAGACAAGCATTGAGTCTAAAACGCGGTACCGGCGGTTCTAAGCAACGGCGCTGCCGGAAGCTCCGGCAAGGCTAAATTCGGACGACTCTGACTGTTCGAGGGTTTAAACTTTGGAATTTCGGTGCTTACAAAAACCGAACGGACTTGCGGAAACAACTCAACTTAAGTGAGCTGCTGTCAATGGCCCGAAAATCGAGCTCGCACTTCGCGCTCGTGGGGATTGCAGCAGTGGGACCAGGTACGCGTACACGGAAAAATGATCACCGATAAGATCACCGATCTCCAGTCGTCGAAGACCGAGCACAGATCTCAATTTCGCTTGTGTGCTGTGGCTGAATGTTTGGGAGGTTTCATCGTCGAGATGCTGAGGGTCATCTCTGATTGGAGTTACTCTCGTGTAAGCCAGGCACTCTGCGCACGTAATCGTTTCTGCTGAGACGCGTCAGACGTAGCGCGGTCAACTCAACACCTGCAGCTTGTTTCGAGCGCCCTTCGGGCGACTCTTGGGCACGACCATGAGTCTTGGGCGCATGGCCTAAGGCACCACCCACGGTGGTCTGGGAAAGGCTGTTTGATGTACACACAACGGTCGCTTATCTCCTAGTGTTGACCTTGCAATTGTTCCACTATCATCCTGACTATGTGGAGCGCGAAGTGCTGCGTGTTGAGGTGAATTTAGACACCGAAAGACGTGTGCTGCATCTAGGGGTGGTCGGCGCCGGGGTAAATCGACCGCTGAGCCTCTATGAGGCGCCATGGAGACCGGAATATGCGGATGAATATGAGGTCTGTCTGCAGCAGCTTCGGCGCCAACGGGATTAAAGTGCGAAAGAGAGAACGGCCGGGTGAAGTGCATGCGTGCGTCCTGAGAGCGTGCACAGGTGCTGCCGTTGGACCCTGCAAAAGCCTCGAAGCGCTCGGGCCAAGGAGCGCATCTGCCTTGAGAGACTCCGGCCTCGACGAGGCCCCTTCATTTCAGAGCTTTTCGACCATCTCGACTAGATAAGAGACCACGGCCCTCGACAAGCTCGAGTACGGTACTCAGCTACATCAACATCTCATAGCATCTTCAACTTCGGCAGTTATTTCCATATTCAAGAGGCTCGTCATTCTTCCGCCGAGTTCTTGTCATTCATCGCGGTTTCGACGCTACTGCGCATTGATTGGCTAAGCGATCCACATTGCATACGCCCGAGGCACCCATACCAGTCGCGCTCTTCACTAGAGAGGTTTTGCCGACGTGAACACCTACGAGTCCCGCGGGCTACATCATTGAACATCCGGTATCACTCTGGCTTGGGCACATATATTCCACTGTCCCCTTCTAAGATCCAACTCCATTCAGACAGTCGAACAACACCGAATAAACGATCTACAAGTCACAACATCATCCTACAGACTCGACAACCACACCATCATCCTCACCATCCACACCATCCACCATCAACCATCCACCCATTAAAAAATGTTCTCCTGCGCCAACTACGAACGCGGATGCCGTGGCCGCTGCAACGCAAATGGCAGCCGATGCAGTGATTGCATCGCCCTGAATCTTCAAGCTCGCTCCAGCAGTACATCCTCGAACTCCTCCACAGACTCAAGACCAATGGCTCAGTACTCAGCGATGACGTCATCTTTTGCATCGCTTAAGCAACTCAACTCTGCCGCAACAAGAGCGTCGTGAATCGCCCAAACGACCGACTTGAGACGACTTGTATGAACAACCATTTGGATATTAGCGATAGTGTTTCGGACACTATACATCTTCTTCTGGACGACCTTCAGTCATTCGATAGGGCAGCATCTTGATTTGCATTTGGCACGGCGCACTTTTTTGGGACTGTATGATACACCACTTGCTCGAATAGACAGGGCTTGCGCAGGGCGCAGAGTAAGAGGAGGACTACCCTTCAAATCATTGAAGAGCACACAGATGCCACGATGTACAGACACAGCAGGTCCGCGGAGGATCGTATGGAGATTCACGTATGAACTACAATCAATCGAGAGGTCTTCGTAATACAATCATGCAAGCTTTTGTTATCCGTGTGACCAGACTGCCCAGCTTCCCTTATCGGCCGGTAATGCTTGTGCCTCATTGTGTGGTCGACTTGCATGTGCATCGGCCACATGGGTCCGGCAGACGAAGAAGGCATGCCCAGGTGCGGTCTCCTCGGAATGCAGCCCCACATGTCACAGAAGCCTACTCCAACACACCCATATCACCGTTGGCTCTCAAACGTCAGTTGTACTTCACTCTCAAACTCTGTGCGACCTGTTCAGCACTCATAGCTCGCAACATGCTACATTTCATTCATCCCCTTCATTTCTACGGTAACCCTGCCTCGTCTCTCTGCCTAGCCTCACGAGCGCGTCCAGCGCATCGTCAGAATACCAGACCGTACAACCGCGCATCTTTTCCCCATCCTCTTCCACTCCCCACAGAAAGAAATAAAACTTCCATCTCGACCACAAGGCTACCTCGCAAAGTGGGTCAGACGGTAATTTATTCGCTTCGAGACCTGTAACGACCCCAGGGTCTGGAAGGGCCTCTGGATCGATCATGGCATTTGCGGTGGATCGGGAGAGACAGAATCCTGCCAGAGACGCGGTAAAAACTGGGTCGCTTTGGTGTCCTGAAAAGCTATGACGTTGTGGCGCGGGCAGGGCCGAGCAGCCGGGCTTGAAGCGCGCCAAGGAAAGCAAGCGAGTGTTGCCCAGCAATTCCAGTGAGAGTCAGCCTTTAGTGTTGAGTCTCGTGAGATGGTTGAGGGAAACACTGCGTATAGAAGATGATGAAATTTTGATTTTATTTTGCAGCTGCTTGCCGTTGCTCCTCCCCGCAGAGTAGCCGCGACGGCATTGCATGTGCTCGAGGCTACCTAGGTACTTCGCCAACACACGAACACCACAACCAGTCATCTGAAGCGCAACCAGGGGTGCATGATCTTGCGCCATCAAATCCTTCGGGACTGAGAAGACCCTGACTCGGGAGGCCACCGGCAACGGGCAGCGGCCTTGCTCGTCGTAGTTATGGTGTGCGTTGTTCTAAGTTCGTCACACACCGAAGTAGAACGACTCGAGCTTCGTTTCCGCAAAGGGAAGTCGCCCTTGGAAACTGGGAATCTGCCCTGACCGAACGCCTAACTTCCCCAATCTTCAGGCACATGCATGCAGCCTTGTATCACCTTGCATAAGGTATCAATTACTTGCTGTGCGTAGGCTCAAGAAGGTTTCTTCTATTGATACCCAACATTTCTTATGCCGCATCCTTCACGTTTATAATGTCGATCAGTGTGCTCGTAATAGTACACGATACTGAGTGTGCTCCTTCGCGCAAGCTTCAATGCCCGATGCAGTCACCAATGCCTGCTGCACACATGCTGGACCCCGCAATGTGGACGCTGTTTCTATATGAGGATGTCTTAAGCACAAGCATCTGAAAACCTCTCTAATCGCCACACTGATCCAGAACTTCACGACTCAAGCTCCTTGCACGTTGGAAAGTACTCGACTAAACTTAGCGCTCCCGCATTGAAGATGCAGGGCAAAGTGTACCTTCTTGTGACGTCATTGTGCATTGGTCGGCATTTTCGGTGCTGTACACACCATTAGTAGCAGCCTTGGCTTGATGGAGAGGGATTGAGATGTGTAGGGTCACCCATTTTTTTTTTTGGCTAAGAGTGTCGAGCCCTGCACGACCAATGCCTTTGGCGCTGTCCAGGTAGAGGCCCTCGGATGGGCTGCACTGTACCTAGGTAACCTGCCAAAGGACTCTTTCCCTCACCGCTATATGTGAGGACCACGAACGACGATGAAAAGATAGGACCGTTTGAGAAATTTATACTTCGTAGCATCATGATAATCCGTGGCAGGAATACAAATAGAGGACAGGTGAAGGACACAATGGCGTTCCGAGATTACCTTTGCTGCGCTGACTCAATGACACTGCTCTGCAGCATTATTTCCACTCTCATGACCACGAATGAGATCACGTCATTCGTAAGCATGAGAAATGATGATTGACTCACCATATTTTGAACCGTTCATGACGGCTGTGCCACTGCCAGTTTGCACCAGTATCGTGAATCCGCTGTGCGTATGCCAGTGTGTAACATTCTCCACTAACAAGAGTGTATGGTTGATCTGACCGTGGGCGCAGGATCGCCAGCTTCACAGCTGACACCAGAGAACATATCAGATGTCCTACTGATACCTCTGCTGGAGCGATCCCCGTGTCTCCAAAATCGTCAAGATAAATTCGACAGCCATGCAGAGCTCTCACGTATGGCGGTACCATCGGTCGCCAGTCGCCAGCACTTAAGAGATGCTCGAAACTCGTTGTGGAACAGACTATGTATCTGTTAGTGACGAGGATGGTCTACAAGAGAATCCGGCAAGGCTTTACCTTTGCCTGTGAATCCTGCAGGGAGGTAGCGACTCCGTGACCTTGAGCCCCTCATCTTACGAAGCTGGATCTATGGCGTCCCAGAACTCCTTTGCATCCTGCTCGAAGTCGAAAATGTCCCCAAACGACTCAATGCGCCCAACGTAGCTACCCCTCACTGTTAATACCGGATGGGGAAGTGCGAACCTTCCCCGCGGCATGGTAAAATCTCATTGCTCAACGAGGATTTATACTCTACTGCCTCTTTTTTGTACCAGTTTGGGGTCTCTCGTAGATAGCATGGATCATTGACATGGGTCTGACCCCAATCAGGGATCCAACTTGCGAGGTCTGGAAGTGTTGCACGTGAATGTCGAGTCGCTTGTAGTATACGAAGGCCGTAGTGCTTCAAAAGGTATAATCCGATCTGAGTATAGACCTCAGTAACACTCTATCTGTATGACGCGAGGCTCCCTACGTCCTCATGTACTAATGGTAAGCTAGCGAAGAACTTGTCCCTCGGGTCGGTTGATATCGAAGGACGAGTCCAACTTAGGACTGGAAGTAGATCACCAGTCCTATAGCTCGAGCCAACTTGTAACATGTGAGGCGGTGCGCCCGGATCTTGAGATCTGGCTAGGTCGAGCTTGTATGTCTCCTTTATTGCTGTAGAGAGAACATCCCATCGAACGATAGCATCGCCGCACACGACTATGGTACTCGGCCGGTCCCTGGTCATACCATTGAATATCTCCTGGATAAATCAGACGCGAGTGAACCGTTTTAGCAGCGCGACCGTCAAGTCAACGACAGGCTTTGGCGACATACGAAAGGCGTCCACGCGTGATTCATACGGTTTTCCTGGCCAGGTCTCATTGATCAGACCTAGAAAGGCTCTGTTTAAGGCATCCGCCCTGCCAAGATACACAATAACTTGCTTTGCTTGTGCGTAGACCTCTCCCATACGTCGCACTTGCTTAGTTTTCTCTTCATTGTCTGACTGATTAATGCAAAGAGCGTCGATCCAGACCAGCCTCTCATCCATGGGATATCGTACTTGCCGGAGTGCACCATAGCAATTCTCTGTCACAACTTGCTCGGCTGAGTCGCGCCCAATCTTAATGGTCCTAGGTTTGGTTGCGTTCCCCCATACGTAGGAGATGGCTTCATAGATTGTCGCTAATGTCGCCCTGAAGCTCTGTAAAATTTTGCGGTAAACTCTGGTAGATCGTATAGGCATGGCTCGATGCGCACAAGGCGTATGTCTTCCGTTGCTTTTCGGGACCAGTAGCAGTAGGTACGCTCCGCCATCGCTGAAGCAGACTACGCGCGGGATATGTGGTTCAAATAAGATCATCTGCATACGGTGGTTCTGCTACACTAAGCTACAATTCGATGTTGACGATGAGCGTACTGGATATGTTGGGTCGTTGCATCCTCTGCGTGCAGTCCTCTGGGAGGTGGTCGAGTTGCATGCTGATTGGAGCTCCCCACCACTCGCCCCACTTGGAGGCACTGGCGGCGCTTTCCTCAGGTAAGCAGCTTCCGGAATCGCCCCACGTGCTGCAACCTCACCACTGCACGAACATCGACTTCCGCAACCTCGAAATCAAAACTTTAAGGAATGCATCCAATATTTTACGCCATCATTGGCGTGGTGATCATCCTTGTGCTTGGGCCCGTAAGTTGATTTGGCTTGTCACAATGCGTAGCACGAGGCGCTAGGGACAGTGCGCTATGTCTCTCTACCACTCCCTCCCGATACTAGATCATCGAGTCTTCATGAACAATGTACATCTCTCACTGACTTCCATAGGCTGTGTTCGCAGACCGCAGTCCCATCCCAGAAACATCCGGCAAGGTCACCAAAGTCCACGCGCCAGTAGACGTCGAGACAATCCTCAAGTCATCAAAATACGTCATCGTCGACTTCTACGCGGATTGGTGCCCACCATGTCGCGCTATCGCGCCCATCTTTTCCAAGCTAGCAGATGATCACGCCGTGCAAGGCCAGCTCGCCTTCGGCAAAGTCAATGTGGATCACGTCAAGGATGTCGCGCAGAAGTATGAGATCACGGCTATGCCAACATTCCTCTTCTTCGAGGATGGAAAGCCAACGCCGATCAAGATTGAGAGAAAAGGCGCAGAGGAGAGTGTTGAGCAGGTGAGGGGCGCGGATGTTGTGTTACTGAAGAACGTGGTTCAGACATTGGCGAAGAGAGTGGGAAGCTTGTAACTTAGTAGAAATATTTAGGAGAAAAGAGCCAGCGCAAGTCTTTGCGATGAGTGCGTGTGAATGGGCGATCCGTGCCAGTGTTTTGGGAATCTGGCCCAGGGCTTTCTATGCGCAGACGGAGCCACAATGCATGAATGATTCATGAGTTCACGGCACATCGCTCGACCATCTGCAAGGAGCACCAGAAAATACTAAGCCTCTCACGTCAGCCTTGCAGTTTGTTCCAGTCAGGTCAGTCCTGGACGCCTAAGTAGAGCCCCGCCGTTGAACGGGAAGCAACAGCTCATCAACAAGTATATTCCCGTTCAAATCATCTCAAAATCATCGAAATCGCCATCGCCATGACGGAATACGACTTCCCCGCACGCGCTGGCTTCCAGCTAGCCATTAAAAACGCGCTCCGCAAACCACCGCCAGAAGAAACAACACAATGCGCCGAAGCAACAGTAACCCCAGACTTCAACGGCAAGCGTCACTCGTAAGAAGAGTGGTTCGCGAGTCTTGAGAAATGGCGTGGGAAGATTACAGGCTACGAGCCCAAGGTGTAGGTTGGAGTACCCGAGGACGCACACGCTCTGACTTTCGATTAGAGAAGAATCCCTGCGCGATGGTTATGACCTTGCTGCACGTATGACTGGTATTCTTGATCTAGACGGAAAGGAGACATTCTATGAGTGATTTTCCTTCGCAAAAGTGGATGAGGCAAGTGGCAAGCTGGCATCGTTAAGAGCAGTTTGGGGTGAGGTAGGAGGACAGGAGTGCACGATGCTACGTGAATACAGCGTGGAACCCTCATAGAAAGTGTGGTACAGCGGGCTCTTTCGAAGATCAATGAGCTGATTCTTCTTCAAAACAGATAGCGCGAAGTAAGGCAACTAAGTGTCATAGTCATCTGCACGGGCTTGGAAGGCTTGGTCTGAAATCTCAAAGAAAGGTATTGTTAGGTGTTGTCATTACAAAGAATATGCGTCTGATCCGTACACTTGCGCTGCATACTTCCATGAGAATGTTCGAAGCGTCTGTTGGCGTGAAGCGTTCAGTCGAGAGGCTGCGACTATGACAGCAGCTACCGCGGGCAGCACTCGGAGCATAAGACGCAATAGCCATTGCTGGTGTCGTATTGATAAGCATTAGTATCATCGTCGACGTTGTTGTCGCAGCTGCTCTCGCTGGCTACAGCGCATCTTGAGTGGGCAGTGACGGTGTGTGTCACTTGAGTCTCAAGACAAGTGCAGACGGACTTGATGTACGGACTGGCTTGGGCGATAAGGCTCCTGAAGGGCGACTGCTGTGGACTCGGCTTTGTGGTAGTAGCGGGTTTTCCTCTTCGAACGTGATTCGCACTAAGTCTGCGCACTTCTCGCTTTTGTGGGACGGCAATGACCGTGCTGGTCGCCATCGACGTGATAGTAAATACAGTCGTTATGGCGCCTGTGACGAATGCATCGGTCGTTGCAGCTGAGCTTACGGTAACACTCTGAACTACTGTGGGTACCGAAATTACAGTGCTCGTGACAACAGTCGTATATGCAGGTGCGGTGAGTCTGGGAAGATATCAGTAAGGCTTCATCCATGTGAAATCGATTTCGGACACCTCACGTAACAGTTGCACCAGGTACATAAACCGTTGACTGCGCGGCAGCAGTAATTGTACTGGTAACAGACGAGAAGGTCTTGGTCATGGTGGCCGGGGCGACTGGGAACTTAGAGGTACAGTATGATTGTGCAGGTTGAAAGCTAGACAGCTGAGAAGCGATCAGAGCATAGATGCCGCCAGCACATCCAGAAGCAGCAGAAACGATGGAAGGCGAGGTTAACATAAGGTAAGCAAGGGTTTTCCTTGAAAGATACATGTTGTCCACTGGTCGGTGTAGAGCATCCGCTAAGAAGTAAAATGATGCACGAGTGAACGATCGATCGGTCTGCGCAGAATAAGGAGAATGACTGACCCTTCACATCCAGACCGATATGCTGGAGCTGAAGCCAAAGGTTGAGTTGAGCAAGTTCGAACTGCATTCAATGGACCTTCTGCAGTGCGTCAACCCGCGGAACAACTGAACTGGAAGTCACGACTCAGCTGGAAGAAATCCACATGGTGCAAGGCTAGACGCGAACAGCTGGTTCAGTATCTAGGTATGTTGCAGATCTTTTCAAGGCCGTCGAGCATGCCAACCGTATCGACGGGGCTGCAAGAAGCCTGCAATCGAAGTCTGGCGTTGTCACTTTCAACCTCAAGATTGTCAAAGACTCAAAAGGAAAGGAAAATCCCCCATGAGTGAAAGCGACCTTCCTAGAACAATGCCGCCCTAAAGACGAATCACCGCCGCCAAAAGAACGGCCTTTGTGGATGACTTCCCTCCCAGATCTAGCAAGCTAGTGCACCTCAGTTTGTATAACATACGGACCTAGGCTGAGGATTTGCGCGGTTACGACAGAGTACCGACCATGTGGCCAGGAAGCAAGCGTAAAAGACCGTCAGGACGACCTTTCGAGTCGTTGGCTCTGGTTTGCACCAAGTTGTGCCGTCAAGAAGTCGGATTGCGTAGCTATCTGTGCACTTCACGCCCTGATTGAGTTCAGAAAGAGTGAATGTCCGAATCCCAGTAGGCAGCTTGATTGGTTTCTGCTCAAGGTGAGTGTGTAATTGACGATGCCTCTGGGCCATGACCGTTCTGCCCAGCCTAGAAGGGCTGCTTGAGCCCGCACAGAGCCTAATCAGCCACGCTACCAGCTGATCTCCAACGAGCTGTGGAGTAAGGCTGAACTAACAAGTCCGGAAGGCTGGTAAGCTAGTGATAGGATCGTTTGAACGCTAGTTGTTGTAGTCATGCAAGGATCGGGGTACAGTGTTGACGACATAACTGTTCACAAGCCTTCGCCTTCCTGCAGCCATTTAATCCCTGATTCTCTAAGCTTGAACTTCTGGATTTTTCCGCTCGGCGTCTTTGGGTAATCTTGTACGAAGAAGACGTACCTCGGCACTCGGGAGGTCAGCAACGAGCAAGATTGAACTAAGCAATCAAGTGGACTTACCAAGATGGTGGCTCAACTTCTCCCTGACCCAGCTTCTCACCTCGTCAGCTGTAATTTGACCCTCGTCTCCTTCTTGTTTGACAACAAAAGCAGCCACAACCTCGCCATAGCGCTCATCCGGTAGACCTGCTACACTGACCTCGCGTATCGCAGGATGCGCAAACAGACAGTTCTCGACCTCGAGAGGATGGATGTTCTCGCCACCCTTGATGATGAGGTCCTTGATACGTCCGGTGATGCGAACGTACCCATCGGCGTCCATAGCTGCCTCATCGCCAGTGTGCATCCACATGACGCCGTCGTCATCAGCGACCATGACCTCTGAGGTCTTCTTCTCGTCGCCCCAGTACCCCTTCATGAGCAGGTATCCGCTCACAGCGAGCTCACCTCGCTCATCAATACCCAGTGTGCGCGACCAGTCGCTCGGATCGACAACCTTAGCTTGTACGTGTGGCAGCAGCCGTCCTACGCTGTCGATGCGCTTCTCGATTGGGTCGTCTGTTGTTGTCATGCAGCTCACTGGACTCGTCTCCGTCATGCCGTAGCATATGGTCAACTCAGTCAAGTTCAGCTGTTTGTGTAGTTTGCGCATCAGCTCTGCAGGTATCGAGGATCCGGCTGCGATGCCAGTACGTAGGTGCTCGAAGCCATCTCGGGGCACAGCGCCGTGGGCGAGGAGGTCGAGTTCTGCGACGAACATAGTAGGCACGCCATAGAGGGCTGTGGCTTTGTATTGGCGGACGGCTTCGAGGGTTGCGAGTGGGTTGAAGGCTTCGGCGGGCCAAATGATGGAGGAGCCGTGGGTTGCGGTCGCCATGTACCCAAGAATGCAACCAAAGCAACTACACATTATGTCAGTATTGAGTGAGAGCTGTGATGCTTCTGCACTTACTGGAAGAGAGGAGGTGGACTGCAGACGCGGTCATCTTCGGTCAAGAGCATCCTGTCACCGATGCTCTTGCCGTTGTTCAGGATGCTCCGGTGGCTCAGACAAGCTGCCTTGGGCATGCTGGTAGTCCCTGAAGTGAACTGGATGTTCACGATATCATTGGAATCTAGCCCTTGGTCTTCCAGGGCGCTGCCCTCTCCGCCGTCTTCGAAGACATGCTCGTATCTTGTTGTGCTCTTATATACCGCGCAGTCGATCCTCCCCTGTGCATTATCTACCATAATGACATTCTTGAGGGATGGCACGAGCTCCGACTGGAGATTCGACCCAGTCAGATCTGGTACGACATGTGTAAGGAGAGGTATATTCGATCGAGGGTCTTTGCGTGGGAGATTGGTCTCGGCGCCAATAATGAGGTGGCCGGCTTCGAGGTGATTGAGAGCGGAGAGGACCTGCGGAGCATTGAAGGCTGGGTTCAGGGGCACCAGTATCGCGCCCAGCTTGAAGAGCGCGTAGGTGGTCTACGCAGATGTTAGTCTACTGTTACGAATGTCTTATGCAGCTAGCTTACCGTAGCGAATTCGATATTATTGCCCAACGACACAGCAACTCTGTCTCCTTTCTTCACGCCTCTCTTCTGCAAGCCTCTAGCAAGGGCATTGGAGGCTCGGTCGAGCGCTTCATACGTGAGGATAGTGCGCTGGTGGTGTGAAACGACACTGTTGGCATTGGATCAGCGGGTGCTCCTCCCTGAAATGACAGAATAAGTGCTTACGCGTTGCGGTCGCCGAATTGCCTGACAATACCCGTGAAGTGTTCAGGTACGGTTTGTTCAAGAAGCGGAGGCTGCTGGCGTCAGTGTTGTCCAAGCTCAGGGTCTGAGCTCTCACGAACCTCGGTTGGTCCCTGGCGATACGCCTTGGTGAGGATACCCCGACGAGCTTCACCGTGTATCGAGAGCAGTCTCGAAGAACGAGCAACCACTGTCCGGAGCATTTTCACGCAACAGAGACATCAGACAAGAGAGGAGATAGCCGAGCATGTTGTATGTATGATTGAGGCTGGAGTTAGTGCCTTGCTGTCGGAACGTAGCCGCGCTGTGGGTTAGCTTACCCAGGTATGCGGGGTAAGCGAGTGAGGCTACAAGCGGCTGTAGCATGCATTCGACCAAAGCGGCAGCAAATGTGAGAAGTAGATGCGAGGACATGATATGGGCGGCGACAAACGTGAGGTTTGACTATTACGATGCGCGTTGCACCTGACAGCGCCCTTGATGCTGAACAACGTGATGACCCCAAACGCCAAGTTTCAACTGTTCGTATACGGTCATGCTTTGTCGTTTTCAAACTCCAAGACCTTTCTACTGGCGTCACTTGCTCTTCGGTCTTTGTTGCTCTTGATATGCTGGTCTGTAGTGGGCGAGAGCAGGTCGGTGAGGTTTTCCTCTTTGGTCGAGACCACGTCTGCCGTCTCTGCACCCTCGAGCAGATCTGTGTCTTTCTCCTCCTCATGATCCTCGTCATCATCTCTCGTATGTTGCGACTGAGCATCAAGCTCCTTCTGAGCTTCATCGTACCTACGCCTGACTTCTGCTGCAACGCGCATGCCGTCGTTGACGATGTTGTCGAGCATGCCGCGGATGCTCTTGCCAGGTGGGACAACGCCGACTCCTGCCCCGCCGACCACGCCCATGCCGCCTGCCAGATTTGACATCTGCCTTCCAGCGTTGGCAAATGTGGTCAGATTTGAAGATGTTGACGCTGATGATGGCAGCGGCTCATCAGCCAGACGGAAAGATGACGAGAAACCAACTTCGAAGAACTGTTCGAGTACTTCGTCTGCCAAGATAACCATACGGAAAGTGGGCAGCGTGATATGGAGCGGCTTGTTGGGATCGAGGGCGAGGTTGGCTGCTTTGGCTTTCTCGTGCCGCTCGCCTGTCTCAGATTCGGTTGTGTGTGTGGACTGTGTAGGCGACAGTGGGTTATTGTCAGATTCGCTGGGCAACAATGGGTTTGTGGTAAAGTTTTCGACTTTTGGTGTTGAGGTCTCATCATCAAGATCGATAAGGTCGTCTTCGTCTTCGTCGCCGATTGCGAAATTGTCCAGGTCCTGCTCTGCTCTCTCCACTGTAGCACCGTTCTGATTCGAGGCGTGGTCTGGATCAGCATACTCAAAACAGCGGCGAATGAAAGCAGAGACGCTGCTCAGGAACTGCTCGTCCCGTGACATTGGTGGCTCGGAGCCCACATCAAGGGATGATGCTGAGGGACTGACCGACTCGTGAAGACCTCTTCTCGACAAGAACAGCAAGGCTTCTGATATCCTCAAAATGCCCTCTCGATCCACTCTTCCATCACCATCATCGTCATACAGCTCGAAGAAGTAGCTAATGTTTGACATGATGTCTTTCGTTCCCTTGACAGCAGCGAATCCAGCCACGACGTTCTGTAGTGACAACGAGTCGGTCATGTCGGTGTCCCAGCGGCGGAAGATACGTTTGAGGAACTCGTGGTCCGCCGGTTCAGGCCCTGAACCCCATGGCGACATGAGTGGTCGGTTCCTCATACTACCTCCGAAGTAAGAGTGAGTTTGAGAAGGAGCGGGTTCTTTCGGTGATGTCGGTGAGTCCGTAACGGCCCATTTCGCGATGCCTACGAGTATGTTAGCTTTACTCTGAGTATGCCAAAATTTGACGTACCAGCGAGGAACTCCCTGAACGCATCATAGTCCATGTGCGTGGGACTTACGCCCAGTGCCACTCGTCCCTTCTCAGTGTTGCTGCCCGCGAACCCGCTTATGATTTCAGTGGCTTTTGCACGACTGGCCTTAGCCTTTCGCTCAGCCTCTTCCTGCATGATCTCGGCTCGTTGCTGTCGTTCGTACAAGACCGCATAGAACCTGTCATACAAGAAGCCGAGGTCATTGACGCTCAACTTCTTGCTTTCAGGGCCAAGGTTTCGAATGGATGTGCGCTTAGCAAAGTTCTCAATGTTCTCCAAGACGGCATCCTTGTGCTTCGCCCGTTGTTCGGAGATAGTATTCTGCGTGATACCAGCGAATTCCTTGAAAGCCACCACCATCAGCTCCTGAAAGCGTGTGACGGCTCGCAGTTTGGGATTTTCAGATTTTGGGTGAGCGGATTCGTCGAGTCTAGAGAAGTACGACTTCAAGACCGAGATGAAAGAGCCATCATCTGCAGCGTCTAGGAGTTGCTCTCCGTTAATACGCAGGATGGCGAGACCGATCTGGAAGAGCACCTTGGGTCCTTCCAAGAAGAAGACGTCCAGGACTCGGAATGCGAAGATGAGCGGCATGGAGTTGATGTAAAGCGAGAGAAACCAAGGGAGAGACACTACTGAAAGCTGGACGTCCGACTTGACGAGATGGTCCCAGAGAATAGGCATGGTCTTTTCAACCAGCGACTCGAAGACCTTCTGGTCTAAGAGCGTCCCGTACATGGTCTGCGAGTAGTATCCGGGCAAGAGACGGTCGCATAGTACAGAAAGCAGGAAGAAAGCCTGCGACTCGGAAACATAGCTTCTAATGTCAGCATTCTGACAGATTCAGTGAGAGGCGACACATACATCAACAATGCAGCCACGACAATGTTCATCGCCTGACAGTATCCCACTTCTTCGTTCGTCCAGCTATACGCTGTCAAGACACGCCGCAGCCTTCCAATGCCTGCCTCGTCCTGGAAGCCTGGGTATTCCGGCAGACTTCGGTTGAGGTCCTTCTCAATCTCGTCTATTGCCAGCGATTCTCGCCCCGAAAACTTCGCCAGTGTGTCTGTGTATAGGTTTGGATTCTGTAGGTGAAGAAAGAATGAGCCAGAGGTGAGCTCCCATATCTCTCCTCGTAGTCGGTTTGGCAACCCGACGCGTATCAGCTTGTGGAAGGTTGGCTGGCGGATGAGTGTCGCGCCTCGACCGTTCTCTGGGGGTTGTCAGCTCGTGTCAAAAGCAGATGGCTTGCGAGCCTACCTCGTAGATACTCTCGCCATAACCGGATCTTGGTGGCGTCTCTCAGTTTCCGCGCATTGCCAGGGTATTTGAACGTCAAACCAAGGCCTGTGTCTGGATGCTCTGTGCCTGTGTCTGCAGCTGACTTGTCGTCCGCGTCTGCAGTGAGCAGGTATTCCGAGTAGCTAGTGAGGGCCACTTTGCGTAGTGTGTCCACGCTTTTGACACCCTCCCTCAGACCCTTTTTCAGAGCATCGCAGAAGCGTTCGCACGCCTGCCGTGACCCAGCTAGCTGGATTGTAAGCTTCTGACCGGAAGGTGTCTTTGATTTCGAGTCAGGGATGCCGTTCCAAGTCGTGATGGCAAGCGCGAACATGTAGCTTTGGCTGTGCAGTCGCTCGACTCTCCTGATGCCGCAGAGTGGTAGTGTGAAGCCATTGCCTGCAGGGCCTGCGCCATGTGTCTGCCCTGTGAAGCTGCTGGAAGAGCTCGAGCTCGCAGTGTTCAGGAAGCTGGACCCTTGCGTCGAGAAACAGAGATACTGCTCACTCAGATGCAGCTTGCCCACGTAGTGATTGCCCTGTCCTCGTTCCCCGTCTGTCGCAGATTCGCCCGTAACCCTCGTCGAATGGTGGGGCTGTAGGGTAAGCTCGGCGGTGATCTCTTGCAGAGGATTCTGCGAGTCGGGCAGCCGGAACTGATAGCGGAATAAGGTCGCCTTGGACGGTCGGCGGTCGCTCGAGGCAGGAGCAGCGATATTGCTGAGGGTGGGCTCTATAAATTGCTGGGCCTTCTGCACCAGATTGCCGATGTTGAACATGATGGACGATCGAGGGCGGTAGGTCGAACGAGCATGAGCTATGTGGCAGGTACGATATAGGTTCGCTTCATCGCGCGCAGGAGGGGCACATTCTTCGCGAGGGTAGCTATGAATGTCGTGTTCTTGGCTGGGCTGAAAGCTGCGGGTGTCTCATCAAGGGTCACTGGACGCAAGCCGCTCGGCCCGTGAGGCGGCTCCACTTGCGCAAGCTCCGTTATTGAGGCTCAATTCATGCATGTGGTTTCATCGACTAACATTATCGCTGACGGCGCATTCTATAGTAGCTGATCATACAAAGATTTTTGAATATTCGCTGCCTCATCAAGTGCAGGTGTATGCACCATCGACGCGCAGGTCTGCGCCGTTCACGTACAGACTGGCATCACTGGACAGGAACGTGACGGCGCCCATGAGGTCCTCGGGGCGGCCCATTTTACCGACCGGAATGAGAGACGTCCACTGCTTCTGGAGCTCTGGGTTGTCATCGAGGATCTTCTTGGTGCTGCGCGACATGTAAGTAGTAGACCAGAGGCACATGTTAAGTAACTTACAGAGCAGTGAGCATATAGCCAGGAGAGATGCAGTTGACACGAATGCCATACTCTGCCCACTCAACGGCCAAACTGGCAGCCAAGTGCCTCACGGCGGCCTTTGCTGCATTGTATGGAGCCTGAGGCTGAGGAACGTTCACAATGGAGCCAGACATGCTGCCAATCATGACGACGCTACCAGGTGCCTTGCGATCCATCAGATGTTTGGCAACAGTGATCGCGTAGAGGTAAGTGCCATCCACGTTGACACCCCACAGTTTCTGGATGCGGTCGTGTGGGTATGAGATCGCATCGTAGTTCTCGGTGAATCCAGCAGAGGTGACGAGGTTGTCGACCTTGCCATGAGCCTTGATGATCTCGGCGAACGATTCGTTTACAGAGTCGGGACTTGAGACGTCGCAGTAGTGAGCGGTGACCTTGGGCAGCCTTCCATTGTCAGTATTGGATCAAAGCAGACTGTATGCGGACTCACTTGGTGTAACCGGATTCGTTTTCCTGCTTGAACAGGTCAATGAGTCCCTCTGCTGACCTCTGTGCCTCCTCCTTGTTCATGTCGACAATGGCAACATCGGCACCAGAGGTGACCAATGCTTGGGCCATGACCAGGCCGAGTCCTCGAGCCCCTCCGGTGACAATCGCAGTCTTGCCCTCCATGGAGAAGGCAGCAAGCGTGCGCTTGAAATGGAACCCTCCACGGCCCTGGACTGGTTGAGAAGGAGGGAGATCTTTCTCCTCTGGGTACTCGACCACGATGTCTTCTCTTGTGCGGGCGAATTGACCTTCGTGGTCACCACTCTCTCCAGCGGCTGCAGATGAGGACGCAGCATCGTGGTCCTCTTCGGCGCTCTTATCGAAGCGGCGCACAGTGGTTGTGAAAGGTCGGATGGCAGAGGCAGCTGGGCGGAATGCAGCTCTAGGGGCTTGCACTCTGGCTGCGCGGGCCACCTGGCGGGCAATTCGTGCTTTGAACATGCTGGAAGTTGGGTGAAGTGCGATTGAGGGCCGAAGTGGCGTTTTTGGGGGACAAGCGGCTGCTTTAAAGGTCATGCAGCTCGGGCTCAGGTATCGTCAGTTGCTGAAAAGCTTCTAGATCCCGTCCGTGGATGCACCTCGAGACGATCGGCTTGCCAAAGTCGGATGGGCTGCAAAAATAGGCAAATCGGTTGAATCGCAGCTGTAGCAAGATAGCCGGACTCGAAAACTGACAGTGCAATCAGACTCGGGCAGCTGTTCTTGAGCTCCTGGGAGCTTCACTTTGGAGCTTTACAAAGCTCCCCCACGCGCCAGTGTACCAGTGACGTAGTTGCAGCGACAATCGCTGCAGGGAGAACCACCATCCTCCCACAACACTCCTTCTTCCCCAACGGATTGCCATCTTTTCTCCACGCCGTCGCGCCTCCGTCTCCACACCCAAGACCCTTGTGGAACCTCTTGTGCTCGGCCTTCACGCCGCGAGGGCCGATTTCACGGCGGTGAGCTCAACCATCGTGACGCACATACGCGGTCCGTGTTCTCTGGGAAGCCCTACACTTTGCAGCAACTCCGCTCCTATCCAAGTATCCGCAAAGGCCTTCCCAGCAGCCGCGTAGAGCCCGATTCAGTATGCTTAACTACTCTTTCAACTTCCCACGTTCTTTGACGCACAAACTCCCGCCATCGTCCACCGCCGCACCGGGCCACGTGAATGCCCAAATGCCCAAAGAAGCTTTCACAATGCTGACCTATGCGCGTCCAGCAGCCCTAGACTGGCCAACATCCCACAATGTTTGAGCTCTACCTCCTGACGTTCAATTGCGCACGTACTCTCGTCGATCCTCAGGCCCTCGCGCCGTCCTTCTTCGATGCTCTGCCCAAAGGCGCCCCAGTACCAGATCTGATCGCCATCTCGTTACAAGAGGTAGCGCCTATTGCCTACTCGTTTCTAGGTGGTTCATACCTGAAGCCGTACTTTGACCGCCTTACCACGACCGTCCAACTTGCGGCAGATCTCCATAGCCATGGCAGCCAGCGCCTCGAGCATATTGCAACGCGCAGTCTGGGCATGACAGCTCTTATGATCTTCGCGAAACCCAGTCTTACACAGGACATACAATGGATACAGTCAGCGGGTGCAGGCGTTGGATTCTCGAACATGGGCAACAAGGGGGCCATCGCTATGCGTATTGCCATCACATCCCCAACATCAGCAACAGGCGAGACTGTGAACCTAAGCTTCGCCGCTGCTCACCTTGCGCCATCAGAGAAGAACGTGGATGCTAGAAACAAAGACTGGGAGAATCTCGTGCGCAATTTGGTCTTCGTCAATCACGACGACTCTGCGTATAGTTCTAGTGAGGACGCGCCACTGCTAAGCTCAGGCAAGGCACCGAGCGAGCACGACGGCCTTTTCGCCCCTGGAAGTCACATTTTCTTCTTTGGTGACCTGAATTACCGAACACACGATTCTACCCCTGACGAGAATGCCCACGAGTCATTCCCCTCGATGTCAGCAGCCGAGTCTTCACCAAAGCACTACTCTCAGCTGCTCAGCCGCGACCAGCTCACAAGAGAGAAGGAGGCCAACCGCACGCTCCATGGTCTCGAAGAGCTGCCCATCACCTTTCCTCCTACGTACAAGTACTCCACATCGCGCGGCAGCGACAATGAATGGCAATGGGCGAAGCACAGGTACCCTTCGTGGTGTGACAGGATACTCTACCTACCATCCCACACGGCAAAACTCGAGCCGCAAATCTACACCGCGCTCCCAGTGCAACAGATGTCTGATCACCGGCCAGTGGCGTTATCCCTGCGCGTAGAGCGAAGGCCACTGCCCACGACCGGCAGCCGGATCGACTCGCCGTTCTCTTTGAACCCCGAATGGAAAGCGAGACGAGACGCTGCTCGACGCTGGGAGGTCATGGTGGGCGCGTCTTCATACCTTGTTTTGACGAAAAAGGGCAACGCTATGCTTGTGGCGTTCTTCGCTGTGCTGCTTGGTGGCTGGTGGTTAACAGCTGTCTTCACCAGATGACATCAGAACATGAGAATAATCTTATTTGCATGAGCAATTGGCGCGTCTATTGTGAGACTCAGGCATGACGGAGCGCTGCGGTCAAGAACGTTGATTTTTTTTCACTATGATTGTGCTTCACTGCTAAGGTTAAACGCATGTCTCTGAAATGTGTCGTCGGATAATAACCACCTCTCGAGGTCGATGACGACGCGCCGGACCCAGCTGAGTTTTTGGAAGATTTGCCAGGGTTGAAACGACTGACTGAGGTGGTGATCGGGATCCATTGGACACCCAGAGAACATGAGTACCAGAGAGACTGAGCTACGCGAGGTACGCAGGCGAGGCCATTGACGACAGGTGCAGCGAGATTTTTGCACGGATGGAGCGCAACCGTTTCGCAGACTTTGTCAACGGAATTACCGCATATGTTGCCCGAGTCACAGACTGTTACAGTGTTGCTCTTTGCACCCAGTAGTGAAGCGTATGGTCCACCTGAGAGATCGAGGTCGTAAGGGATCAGAGCTGCATCTGGCTCTTCCCAGTCCAGATTTACACTATACTGTACTTTGACGTCAGACTCGGGCGCGGCCTTTGTAGAGTTGGAGTAGCCCGTCGATCCCTCGACACATGCAGACTTGTCATTGAAAGCGGCGGTGACTGTATCGCGCCAAAGACGGGACATGTTGTAGATATTGCTGACAGCGTAGAAGAAGCGGCAGTCGGTAACCTCGTACTTAAATTGTAGCGGAACACTGTCGTTGAATCGGACCTGGTCACGGAGATTGACCACGAGGGTAGCAGTGTACACTCCTAAACCACAGACGCCAGTCGCTGTGATCTCGGGAAGGCTTGCGTAAGTGACTGCATCGGTGATATCCTTAATGTTGAGAAGGCGGAAATTACCTGATCTGCAGAGTAGATTGCTGCACCTCGGTTGCCTGGTAACGAAACAGGCCAGCGAGAAGATCTTGTCGTGTCGAGAGCGATCAGGGCCTTCCTCCAACAGCTTGCATCGGTTCAGTAGTACGCCGTCCGCCAGCAACGACGGTGTTCACACCGACCTGCGTGAACATCTCGACAAGAAGGGCGCAGGCAGAAGAGCATGCAAAACCTGTCAACTTTTAGCCCGTTAGCGTTGATATATCTCAGTAATGCAGTCCTGATCACAATGATCATATCTTCTGTCTTGAGGGGCTGTTAGTAGTCCGATGGATACTCCGGTGTGTAACGCAAAGGGAACCCACCGTCGAAGAGAGCGATAGCATAACCGTAGCTGGAGAGGTTGTGACGTTCCTGGTTGTCTTAGTCTACATCCATTATGCTCACAAAAAGATTCTTAACGTGAGAGATAAGGTGTCTCCATTGTACTCTTCCTTACGACTCCCTCACTGTCAGCAACCCCTCCTGCATCTTAGCCTGCGACTGCTGAAATGAGCTTGCCAGAGCTTCATACAATCCAACAGGCGACGTTCACGGACTTTCAGTCTTCAACGACAGCGTCCGATTCCGATATAAGTTCCCCTTCATCAGCGTGGGCCAGTTCCCGTGGTACGTGTGTCATGTTCGCTTGCTCCAATTGTCGAGAGGCGATGAAAAAGTGTCATGGCCCAGGAAAAAGTCGGTTTGCATTATCTTCACTCTGCTTGAGATGGCAAGCTGAGGTTAGCTTCCCTTTGAGGGGATATCAGGCCCAAAGGAAGGTGTTCCCAGACGGCCGTCACCTCTGATGGAATCAGCGAAGGGCCACCACGACGACCGCTTCGATACGAATGGCAGTTTTGCAGTCCTTCGAACTCATGGACCGACGAGATCCTGCTCAGAGATGCGAATGGAGACTTTGCGCCAGTATTGGGATGTTACAGTTGCGGCGCGTAGGCCGCCATCGAAGCCGCACCGTTTGCCAGCGGACTCCTGCAAACCTGCACAGTCTCTTTCAAGTTAAGACCCTCGTCAGCTGCGTTCTGATGGGCAGATTGAAACAGGAGTCGCTGCCCACCCTTGTCGCCATTTGATCAATCCTTTCCGCTCCTCCCGCAACAGTCGTTTCATCCACAATATCCATCAAAATAGCTCTGAGCAACACTTTAGCTGCATATGTAACTGCACTCATCTCGAGTGACGACGCCCTGGACATCAAGTGTCGTTTCCAGGGGCGCCGCCTGGTAAGTCTCGATTTCTCGTCATTGCAGCGACGACATGCATCACTAGCACCTTCTTCCAATGTCGCATTTTGTCTGCAGGGGCCGCATCACCATAAAGAACGTCCATGCAAACTTTGGTCCCGCTGCCTTGCTTCTTAATCGAGTTACATCCACATGTGCGCAAATCAAGTGGTCCCAATCCAGATTATTCGGGTTCCAGGGTTGTTTGGGCTTAAACCCTCGATAATTTCGAGGTTTTCAACGACACTGGCGTCGTACTCAACATAACCACATCTGACAGCATTACAGGTCGTACATGGGTGCAGACATTGACTGCCAATATTGACCTACGCAAAATTAGCAATTTAGCACGCGTGGCAGAATGCGCCGGCTTCCTACTTGATCGAGCGTCCATGCGCGAATTCTACAGTGACATGACCGCCCTCCACAGCCACGTCCATGATCTTGTCTACGATCTGAACGACTGTCATGGTAGACTAAAGACTACACGCAAAGAGCACGAGGTCAAAAGAGGATCAGGCGGGTGACAGGGTGAGATGGATACAGAATATTTGTCTTTAATTGGCAAAGTAGGGGTTGACAATGAGTACAGGCGTCAGGGCCTTGGCTTCGACCTAGTACACCAGATCATCAGACATGCTGGTCAAGAGGCCGACGGTCCGTTGTTTGCGATCGTCGAACCGCGGCCATTCCATTCTGAGGTTCGCTCACAGTGTGATGGCCCGCCTTATGATACAGCTGCGTGTAGCGTTCTGGATTTCCGTCGAGACATCGCAGTCAAAGTCTTTCAATCAATAGGCCTTCGTCAAACCGGTACCTTGAAGTACCTCGCTCTCTCCACTGGTTCAGCCCAAGCCTGCCATACAATTTCCGAGGAAGATGAGTCTGCCTCAGATTGCTCAGCGCTGCCTCCTCCAAAGGACTTCGGCTGCGGTGTCATGGCTGACATTCTAAAATTCTCTGGAGAGTCAGAATTTCTCAGCTTCCCACAAGCCGAGTTTTCGCACCAGTCACCGACTAACACCATGTGGAGTCGTCCTTCTCCCATTGGAGACACCATTCTGCACATGGTAGCCATTGTGCAGAAGCCACGATGTGTGGCCTGGATGATGGGAAAACGTTCTGATTTCCTCGAACAGCGCAATGCGCTTGGCGACACTCCGATCCGAGCGCTGGAGCTCACGCTCGAGGAAGAACGAGTGGGACGTGACAGCTTCACTGGATATGGTGAGCAAGCTGTGACCACTCTCGCACTGCTCAAGAGTATTAGTCACTTGTCTAAGAAACAATAGCAGCAACTCAAGTACGGTTGCACTTGCTCTCGGTGTCTCATTGGTTTCCTGAGCCCTCGAATGCGGCTGTCTCTTCTGACCGTGGCGGGAACTGCCATGGCACGCTCTCCACTTTCATCGCCCAGTCTCCCAGCCCTGCTTCGTTCCTTAGCTATGCAAAGGAGTACTTCAAGTTTGCTGATTGGGCTATTAAAGAGAGGGTGCGAGAAGACCCACAGCTGCTCACGGGTTTCGTGCACTCCTTCGCCTCGTTTGTGCTATGCTTGAGTCGCAATACGCTACCAAATCCAGCCAACGTAGCCACTTTCGCACCTGAGCATGTTCAACGCTATCTCAGAATCGAAATCAGAACTGCCGGCAAAGTATTCGCGGGCTCATACATCTTCGACACTGCCATGAACGCTGATTAGATAGCTGGCTATGGCGAGCGGCCAAGTAGACCTGACTTCCAAGCTGCGCTTGCTGCTCTACCACAATGTCGAAACGACCTTGAGTACGGCTTTGTCAGTGGCATGTGTGGGTACTGGCGGGTCTCGTGGGGTTGACTGAGTGTTGGACAATGTCGGACTTGTAGTCTGAGGCTAGATTGGATCGTCGTTATATTACTGCTCGTTGTGCTTATATGTGCCAAGCATTGCATTACAATATAGTAGCCGCACAGCTTGCGACACATACAGAGTATAAGCCAGGCCCTATATATCTTCATGACACACGCCTTTGCCGCGGCCTCGCCCACTGTTATGGCATTGTTCATAGCAGCCTCTCAACGTGGCGGTACGTGTGCTTCCAGGTCTGCTTCGTTCCGCAAGACGCGCTCGATAAGCTCCGTTGTCACATACTGTGATGTGCTACGAGAAGCGTAGGTATAGTAGAACTGTGGGAGGTCCTCTCGAACGTTTTATCGTCTTACTCAGGCTTTCCGGCGATGTGCTGCTTCTGGTCCTTGGTGGTCATCGTTGACCAGCCAGAGGTTCTCAAACGCCGGCTTGCTGGCTAGCAAACTTCGCGTCCTGTTCCGCTTTGGCCTCGTGCCTGTCCAGCGCGTTCTGTTCGTGTTCTTGTCGCAGCTTCCTCCAGTCAAGCTTCTCAAACGTGAAGCTCCAGATCTTCTCCGCGACGCTCCTGCCCCACTTGCTCTGTGGCCCATAATCGTCGATCTTGCTGCTCTTCTTGCCAATATGTTGCATGACGCTCGGGGTCATGGCGTATCGAAGCTCGCCGCGCTCGTTCGCGTAGTCCTCAGTGAGTACGTCTACGAAGCCAAGCCGGCGGTCTTTGTAGTAGTCGACGAGTGCAAGTGCCTTCAAATGCGGAAAGACGAAGCCTTGGGCGCAGCAGCCAAACTCAGACATCTCGGCGACACCTGTAGGTATAGGCATGACGGTATTGCGACCCATACCGAAAAAGATAAGGATGCTAGTCGCGAGCAGGGTGTAGATCGCAATGACCGAGCGGGGCGTTGTGAGCGTGAGCGACAGCTTTGTCGTCGGTCGGGCGCAGCGTATGAAGAGCAGGATTCCGGTAGGAATTCCCGCGGCCCACAGCGAATAGTACAGGTAGCTCCTCCAGTCTTCCGCGTTCCAGCCGAAGAACTCCTCTGTGTAGAACAAGCGCAAGTAGAGGAAGTCGGCCCTCGCGCGACGCTCTGCAGCCTGTTGCTCAGCCTGGTTGATTGCGTCCATCGTACGGTGGTACCATCCGTCCATGGCGACAATGTCGTCTTCAACCATAGCGATGTAAGGCGTGTACTGCTCAACGCAAGCAGACAGAAGGTATCTGTAATCGAATAGTGCCTTCTCGACGTACAAGCCTCCTTTTCGTTCCATATTGCGGATGTGCTGCATCTGGTCGTCGCCGAACTGGTAAGTCAGGACTTGGTCTGCCAGCCCAGGTAGCCATGCTTCGTGGTACTCTGGGTGTACATTCGGGTTCGAATGTGGTATGAAGATAATCAGGTAAATCTCCTGTCGCTCTTCTGGTGTCAAGCCTTCCAACAGCGAGCCGACCGTGTCTCGCAGATAGTGGACGCCTTCGCGCTTGAAGGAAGGTATGCCGACACACAGTTTCCTGTCCCTCTCAGGCCCAGCTTTGACTATCTCGTGGCTCGGCGCATCGTGGTAGGCTTGCAGGAAATCTTCGGCCTGCTGGCGTCGAATAGCAGAGTATCTGGCGGCGTAGCCCTTGGAAGGGTTGAAGAAGAACGAGGTTGGGTCGCGGGCGGATACAGCGTTGATCGTGTAAAGAATCGTAAACGTGACGAGCAGAGCGATGCCGGTAATCGTACGCGCTGAGAAATGCATCGTTGCTAATCGTAAGCGAGTGCCTGAGTGCGATTATATGGCTCGATGAAGCTACAAGAGCATGGCCAACACTGCGGAGGGTATGGGACAGAGGAGGCGGACGCAAATAGGAGGGCTATGGCATGGTGTAAGTGAATTGAGAGAGAGATTGCGGACCGGCGAAAAAAGAACAAGAAACAACATCCGTGACGGCCCACGAGCCAACCTTCACGGCAGTGATGCACTCGCTGATCCTTCCCGCATGAAAGCTCCGTCGGGGGAAAGTGGTAGGCTGAGTTTAATTTTAGTGATGTGCAGGGGTTGATTTGCTTGCGTGGCTTCAGCTCGGACCCATCAGCGTCCTCGTGTAACGGCTCTCCATTCCTTGAGATCTGGGTGGGACCACTTATTGGCAAGCTCAAGTCCCAGATCACACTGCAGACTAGCTGTTGCTGTGGACGGTTCCTTTGAGGATGTCGAGGTCTCTCGTGTTGCCGTCGCACGTGAAAATCACCTCTTTGACAGCGGGCCGTTTGAAACCTGGTCTATCGACTATAGCTTGAAACGCCACAACGGGGTTGCTGCTGCGTCGAGGAATGGCACTCGATCTCTGATGGAATGAGTCTGGAAACATTCGAGGCCAGTGCGAACACGGCGGTGGCGAGACGAAGATGCGTACCTACCTTAGGCACATAAACAAACAAAACTCGGCGTTGCCATCGCTCTAGCGACTTTGGTTGCACGGCACCGGCACCAGTAGCCGAGACGGAACGAGATTCAAGCGACAAAAGAGATGCATACGCATATGATTGCGCATTGTTGAGCTGCAGAACCAAGGCTGGGTGACTTCATCACGATAAGCATGCGTGTATTCAGGAGTGACTGAGAGGCCCAAGCGTCGCCAAGCATGTGTCTTCTCAATCAGTCAAGCAATACAGCGCGTCCATCAGTTCCCTCAGCACACTGTTTATATTATTGCACTAATCCACACCTCCCATATGTTGATACTTCATGCCGCAGGAGTGTATCACGTGTCAGGTACGCAAATGTAGAAGTTGCGGATCTTCAAAGACCGAAGGCAGCTTTGCAGTGGCGTCATGCCGAACATCGATATCAGAGATGACCTCTCTATCCTTCTTCTTCAACAACACATCGTGTAGTCCACGTGCCTCGTACCATTTGCATCTCGTATTGGCTTCACGAGTACACGAGCCTGGGCCTGTTGCTTGACCATCTTGTTCGAGCTACTGACTCATAGACGCCGATTCTTGCTTGCCACAAGCATTACTCATATACCGATAGCCACTTCCTCCTGCACTCACTTAGCGGCATCTGGTACACTGTCATGCCCAGGAAGTACGCCCCGACGTATACGAAAGCCAAGCCAACCTACGTCCATCCTTCCCTGCAAAGCTCACGAGCTGCCTCGTCCTCAGCGTCATCAGAACCCCAGACAGTCAATCAGCGTATACAACAACTTCGCCGGGAGCAAGCGCCGCGTGCGACACAAGAACAGAGGGATGAGCTCACATCGGTAGTAAGCAGCCGCACTGTCCCGCCAGACTTGCGGCGCATCTTGCAAATACCTGAGGTTAACGCACCAAAACCAAAGGCCGGCCTGCGTTCTCGGCGAGCAATCGGAGCCGCAAGGCCGCCACCAGGTCCAGCAGCGCCTACCAGCTGGCTCCTGTCCAGTCGCCATGCACCTGATTATGTGCGAAGGATGAGGAGACAACAGGCGGCCGGAGAAGGTGGTGCACCAAAGTTCTGCCTACTTGCAAGAGAGACGGACATCGAATACAAGGTAGATTCTGCTCCACCAGCGTCTTTAAAGAGAGGTGTTCACCAGCGATACAGCGCCTTCCGCCGAACCAAAGTCTTGCCCATTGCTGCCTGAGGACCTTCGCTCTGCACTGGGAAGAGCTCGCCGAATTTGAACAACACTACCTGCCTACCATACCAATATCGCTGAGAGAAGCGCTGTTAAGCTATTTGGCTGCTTTCGGAGCCAAGAGATGTCTGGACTCCAGATCATTTAAAATCCTGTTCCAGAATGAAGAGGGAACTGGCACTTCTGGTTGGGACGAGGTCCGTCTCCTGGATTTCACTGGGATGCTGAATGAAGCATTCAACCTCGCAGACTTGGAGAAATGTCTCAAGCGGCATAAGACCCAATTGCCCAACGTCGAGACATTGCAAATCGATGAGACAAAGGCGAAAGGCAAAGAGAAAGAGAAGGAGAAAGAGGCAGAGGTCGCTGAATCTTGGGAAGAGGAGGCCGAGGATACATTAGGCGCCCAGCCTGTTTTGACAGCAACGCTCGCAACACCATATTTCGCTAATCTCAGCAGATTGTCACTTGCGCGGCCTGGCGCATGGGCATCGTGGCCAGAGCTGTTGAAGGTTTCTCCAAATCTGAACAAGATCACTCATCTTTCGCTCGCCTACTGGCCACGACCGTCCACGACTCCTAATGCTGCAACGACGTCCATGGTATCGAACATCACCATAGTGTCACTAGGCGGTTCCGACTTTTGCTCTGATCTCGACAACGACTGGCACGAGGCCTCGAACATCCTACGCCGTTTCTCGGTGAACACGTACTCGCTGCAATGGCTTGACCTGGAGGGATGTTCCTGGCTGAAGGCATTGACTTGGCGATCAGACGCGCTTCTGTCAGTATCAAGGTCTGACCATGACCCGGAGGAATGGAAGTACCACACGGCTTCACCTGGGCCGGACTGGAACGATGCTTGGCGGCGCATAAAATATCTGTACTTCTTCCAGGGCTGGATACCCGCCGACATCCAATCGCTGCAGAACATACCTGCAGGTATGGTACCGGTGCAATTGATGCGTTGGCTGCGCGAGAATAAGGATGATGACGATGTGAGCTGGAAGCTGAACGCACACGAGACTGGACATGCCGTCGGTGAGTGGATCAGCCGGGAGAAGATGGCCCGGAGTGTAAGACAGGAGATCATTGGTGCTCGACGTGCTGGGGAAGGGGCATGGTGCCGCGTTGACCATGGATGGGGCACACCGAGTGAATCCAAAGCTTCGTAGCAATCTCGATCATTGGACTTTCAAGGACTCGTGAACCGCGATAAATGTGTGTCAGGGGCTACATTCAAGATATACAGCCGTTCTTCGCGGGAGTGCTCAGCTTCAGAGAAATGCGCCCAACAACGACAGACCCATATGTTTGTCGACGACAACTCTTTCACTGGAAGTGCGGCGAACGGCATTGTCAATCCCGGAAACCACGCATGACACACTCTACCTCGATTACGCAGAGAGCAGGGGTATATAGGATACCAACGCCGAAATTGTCGGAAGAAGCATGCTAAAACAAACCAGGCCTCTGCTTGTATGTCCAGCATGATGCCGTGCGCGCAGGCGAACATCGCTACTGTAACCTGGACAGGGCCTTAATACGCTTGGACCAACGCACTGCCACAGTTAGAGGATTTCTCCAAGAGTATCCTGTTTCCACGCGACTCACATCCACACGAATTGCATAAAGTTTTCGGTCCGTCTGGTCCCTTCCTCCATTCCGGCGATTCTACAGCGCCACAAAGCCTGCATATGTATTGCTTTGGCTCTTTGAGCTCTTTTTTCTTTTTTCTCGAAGCACTTCCTTGGATTGTGTTGCCGTTAGGAATGGGGATACCAAGGTCGCCGACAGGTATTGCACTATCAGCTCTGGCAATCTCCACGTCAAGTTCTATCAAGTACTAGAGTCACAGCAAAATCAGTCAAACCTGAGTATGTGTCGTTGACCACTGACCTTGGACGCTTCCGTTGTTTGCGCTCCGGGCGTAAATGCGGCGGTTTCGATCTGTATGTGCGACTCCACCCGCTCCTTTCCTTCTGGTTGCACGAATGCGACACACACTCCATCAACGGTCCAAGTCGGCGCATCGTCTTGCTGATCAACTGCTACCTCTTCTGCTTCCGCCAGCTGTCTTTTGTGCCGTATGAGCACATGATATGCAAACTTGTGCTCGAGAAAAGAGTCAAGCAAAACACTGCTCTTATTAATGTAGGGTCGAGCCATAATGATCAATTCGCGACATCCTGGCGTCTTGTGACTCTCCCCGTCCGAATAGGCATTACACTGAGACTCAAGGATAGTCCAGTCATTCATCGAGTTCCAGAATCGATAAATAAAGCGAACAGAATTGCCATGTACGAAGACTCCAGTCAACTCTCGGACAAAACATCCAAGGTTGTCAGGGTGAACGAAGTCGTTCATTCGGCGGCCCGTGAGCCGATCAGGCTCATGACCGACAACTGTTCTGCAGGAGTCGGAGGCGTAGCGAATGCGGCCATCCTGTGACAGGACGTGCAAGAAGTCAGGTATACCACGTAAGGCGCGCTGAATGCAATACGAGTCTCGGCTAGGCTTAGGTTTTGGAAGAGTGGCGCATGCTTCGGTACACGCGTTTGCGGTCGAATTCGAGGGAAACTCGTGCCTGGCCTCCATGCTGGTCGGTCCTGAGATCATGAGCCACGCCTTCATTCTTACCACTGCGGACTTACCCTGACTGACGCTAGTCCCTACTAGCGGTGGCCCTCGTCAAAGTCGTGAAGCTTTCCAGGACATCGCAAACCTCAGTGTGTCTGGGGAACAATAAGACTCTTTCAGCTGTATCCTCATGTGCCACCTACCGCATGTGAGGGCAAAATGCAGGAGTGGCGGGATGGCAGGATATGCAGCTCTACCCACTAGGACGTTATGACTGTGGCAAACAGGGCGGTATTAGGAGTCTAGATTGTTGATCGCCCCATGCACAGGTGTAGGATAGGCTAGACTTGCAGCGGCAGTGGCGGCAACGTCTCCAGAACATCTTTCCGTTAAGGTATCTTCCGCGAATTCTGTTGTTTCGAGTTTCCGTAGCCGTCTCTGTGGCCCGAAGTGTTTTGCCATATGACGGCAGAATGACATTTGGCTCCCACTGTTGTTCGTTCTCCCTTTGCCGAAAATGTGGACCACGGCACTGACAGGCGGTACGTACCCTTCAACCTCACCATTTGCCCATCGAGGATGCGCCAACACCTAGGAGGTTATGTTTCCGCTCGGAGGGTGTTAAATTTTTTCCACACTTGTATGTGAATTGCATTTTCCTGATGCCCTTCTCGCTGATAGACCAAACTAAATTGCAACGACGACTTCCAGCATTCTTGATGTGCAGATACAACAAAAATAATATTCATTTCGACTTAGATATGCAATCACGCTGGGACTACAGTCTGCGCACTACATTTTACCGACCAGATGTGTGGTTCGTGGGATTATTTTGAGGTAGCGAGACAATTCGACACTGAATCGATGATTCAGCCATCTGCGCTATGCCATGGGCAAGTTCAGCTCCTGGTCTTTTATAAATGATTGACCACGCGTACTCCCTTGACTGACGGAGAATGCCTCAGCATAGTTTCGAGATCACTTGTCGATACTCTCTGAGCTCGTGATCCGCTCCTCGCAGCCCTGACATTTCGCACCAATGGTGTTCCTTGTGACGCTCTTGCCTTTTTCCATGTACACATCCAGTGCTCACTGCCTTGGTCCAGATTATCACAGACGCACGAAGATGAGTCTCGACCCAATTCTGTTGATCAAAGCGGTCAAGTTGCCGGTTATGGTGGCATTCTGGGATGGCGTGCAGCGAACTATCGCTGAAAGTGTAAAGATGAAGATCGATGATCGATGTTCATCGCAGCCTTGAAGCGATCCGTCTTTGCTGCAAGCATCGTGAGGATGGGGATGTTACCATGTCAGGTCTGTGGCCGTTTGTGGCGACCCATGGTTCATTGGCACCTAGCGAACAGGCCCTACACATAGCACACAACGACTCTGGGATTTAGCTGCTGCATGCCCAACTTTCCCTTTGTCCCATTCCTACACAGTAACGTGACGACACGTACACTGTGTTCTAGTCGGCACTGATGATGTAGAAGGTGGTCATTTCCCTCCAAGGATGCACGCGATTTTACTTTAAAAAGTCACCGCCACGCAGTATCCGGAATGCACGGTATGCTGAATGTAAGAAGGCAAGCGCGTAAGACTCGAAGAGCATACGATTCTGAGGTCACGCCATCAGTGTAAAGTTCTCATTTGGTGCAGTCACGGCCTCCGCCACCTAAATACTTGCATGAACGGCTCGATGCCAGGAAGAAGCGACAGGCCGCGTACTTTCAGGAGCAACCCATTCCAGATTGACGTGTACTGATAGCCGCTAGTATGCATTGAAAGCAACTCCAAGTTTGGCATCTGCCAATTACGTATCGTTGCCGCGAAGTAGAGTTTGATTGATACTAGTAGCTCAGCAGGGTCGGTGTGCCGCACACAAGGCAGCCGCATACTGGCAACATTCATTGCGCGCCTTGCGTCCCCCCTTATCTATCCTTTGTGTCTGCCGTTCCTAGATCTGTGCAGACGACGAGCAAAATCTGCGAAACCGTTGAGTTAAAGTGAACGATTTGACATACCAGAGTCCACGAGGTACTTCACTGGGCTCGTGGAGAGCTGCGCTGCTTGACTTTACCGCTGCTTCCCGCTTCTGAGGCGGAATTTGGCAAGGGGCGCAGCTAGGTGGTTTGCGGTAAGCGAAGTGTCTTTCGATCTGGAGGGACGCGTTAATACCTCCAAATCGTGGGAAGTCTGGGTCGTCAAGAAGTCCACAGTGGCGAAACATGCAATTGGATGGAACATGCTCCGGCGATTTTCACCAGCCAGTAATGTCTCACCTCTATGACCTCAACAACAACAACAACAACAACAACAACAACAGTCTACGCCTCCAGGAAAGTTCTCTCCAGCCTGAGACGTCCGCGTTATAGATTCGATTAATGTTCGTTCTACTTTCGTCTGACTTACCGTTGCCAGCAAAGGGGCGGTCATCCCCCGGGAGTGCAGTGCGACGCTGCGAGGGACGCAATTGTCGCCCGAGCCTCTCAAAGTTTCCACTATGCCATCTCCTGAGGCAGAAGCATCTTCAGATCTGTCCATCTCATATCGTGTGTTTCCAATAGAGGATATCTTCACACCAAGGCCAACCGGTCCGCCTCCCGCCGACGACAGACCACCTTCTCTGTTGGAAGCCCAGCGGTCCGACGATGTCAATACTTTCGAGGAAACCCTGAAGAGGCTGGAAGCTTCGACAAGGTCTAAACATGGTCGAGGTGAAGGCAAGTGGCGATCCCGTATTACATGAGATTTCACTTACAAGGGACATAGCTGACTGTATCGATGCAGTAAGCGATAGCAATGAAGGTCCGCTGGGGTCCTTCGAGGCCGGAAGCACGTCCAGTGACGAAACTTGTGTGCCATACCTGACCGCCGATGGTACCACACCAGTGCAGCGACATGGCCTCATGCTGGTCCTGGAAATGACAGGTGATCCGCGAGTTCTCCCAGTCCAGACAGTAAGCGAAAACTCCGGAGACATAATCGCAAGATCTCCAGACGAATTGTTTGCTTTGCGCAGCTTCACGGATATCCTTGAAGATGATCAGGCAGAGGTTCTGAGAGAACACATCCACCTGATCCAGAGCAGGAGTGATGATCCCACAGAGGGCGCGACCGACATCTTCACTCTGTATATCAAGAGTGAGCAGGAGCCTCGGCTACAGATACTCTGTGCGCTCCATCAACTTCGCGAACCGTCTCGTTTCGTACTTTGCGACATAGAGACCAGCCAGCAGAACTCGGGCAACACGATTACTACCTTCCCCCGAATCGCATCTGAGACCGGCCGGCTTGCACTGCGAGGTTCAAAGCGCACGAGCGACGAACAGTCTAGACCTACAAAGCTAGGACACCGGAAAAGCAGTCGCAGACTGGACTCGTTGGGAATCTTGCGGATCATGTCACAGGTGCAAAATCGCCTCGCAAGGACCTCGGACCTAGTACAACTTGTCGAAGCTCTCGCCGACATAGTGAAGGAAGTGACTAACTTCGATCGCGTCTTGGTCTGTCAGTACGACCGGCGCGGCTTCGGGCGAGTGATTGCTGAGGCTGCTGCGCCCACAGTCCCACCAACTCTGTACCACGGGTTAAGATTCCTTTCAAAAGAACGCACGCAGCGAAAGGGGACAGGCAAATTGGACGTGCTCTACGATCGGGAAGCCGCTATGTGCGCGCTTCTCTACCGGCCTAACAGTACTTCACAGGTTCCCATCGATCTATCCCCTTCGTTCTTACGGGAACCACCACCAATTCGACCGCTGCATATAAAAGATACTGCTGTTAGATCAGCTATCTCAATACCTATCTACGGATCGATCAAACTATGGGGAAACATAGAGTGTTATGCCACCGATCCCTGTGGCAACCGCATCTCGTTCTTGACACGTAGACTATGTGACGTCATCAGCGATGCTGCGTCAACCAACATCAAAAGATTGTCCTCTGAATCGAGACTGAGGGCCTGGAAAATGATACAGACAATGCGCCTGGAGAACGATCCTGCATTGTACAAGCTCGCTCCAACAACGGAGCTTTTAAGATCTTTCAGAGCGGACTCTGGGTTCCTTCTGGCAGGCGATCAGATAGAAACTCTGGGTCGACTTCAACATCCTCAAGAGGCACTAATGATACTGAAGTACCTTGCCGTACAGGACATCGTCTCCGTTATTGCATCCACCGACATCACAACAGACTTCCCGGACCTTAGATATCCTTCAGGTTTCAGTGGAATTTCAGGAGCATTGGTAGTGCCACTCTGCTTGGGAAGCAATGAGTTCATGGTGTTCTTCCGAGATGCGAAGCTTAAAGAAGTTGTATGGGGAGGGAACCCATACAGGTCTTCAACACAACCCGGCGTAAAAGATACGAGAAGAGGCTTCGAACCGTGGACTGAACTCACGACCGAGATGGTGGATGAATGGTCCGAAGAAGAGATTGAGACTGCAACATTGCTCTGTCTACTTTCAGAAAGGGCGAAGAAGGCCTTGAGGCTGGAGCAGACTCAGCTGCAGGGTGATGCAATCGCAGAACTGCTGTTGAAGAACTCGGCACATAGGCTTCGTACGCCGCTCAATGCTATCGTCACTTATCTTGAGATCGCTAGAGATGGACCGTTAATAGTGGAGCTCAGGGAGAATTTGGACAGATCTCACACCGCCTTTCAGTCGCTTACGAAGGCAATAGACGGTATGCTCAGCCTCGGCGACGATGATCCCAAAGAAGGATGAGGCGTGCATCCTCTATGTTTCAATACATCCCCTGCTCTCACATGTGTCCCACTCTTTCAGTAGCTGTTCTTACCGTGATTCTAGCCGCAATCTTGAGCCAAACACCTTCGATGAAGCGCACGAAGTCGCCTCAGTCAGCTAAAGGCAAGCACCAGAGCTCATGGAGACGCTGCCTTCGCACGACGAAGTGACCGCTCTGCTTGCGCCGTAAGTGGAGCGCATCAATCGCGCTTCATGGAAGACCTCATGTGTGACCAAGCTGTCACAAAGTCTTTAAGTTTGTTGTCCTCGAGTTTGATTTCTTGCCTACACGACCCACGAGTTCTATTCACAAGCGGGCGTATTTTGCATGCGCATTTTGTTATTGTTTCATACTCTAGTCAGTGTTGACTTACTTTGCCTGCGCATCAGCTCATGAGTGAATGGTTCGTGTGGTTGTAGAGACCATGGATATTCTGAAGTATGGCGCCGCTGCCAAGTATTTCTTTTAGTGAAATCTTGCTAGAAGCCTTGGATGTTGTGAAATAAAGATGTGGTTGATCCTGATACTGGGCGCCTACCGAGGTATGGATGAGAAGGGTGGTTGAGCGCTGACAATCCGCAGCGCGTGGAAGTCGCGATCGCGTTCGCTGTTGTTGAGCACCACCAAAGAAAGCTGGTATGGCAACTACTGCGCAACGCGTCATTTGCGATTCGCTCCTACGCTGAATACTTACAGTCCTACAGATCGACGAGACTGTCGTGACTTCCCCTTCGCTGAAAACACAACGCCCGTCCGTAATGCCCCTCCTGCGCCTATGCATGTCGTCCGCTTACACAACACCACCTACTTCCGCGATGGGTTCGGGCTGATCGTACCATCGGGGAACTTGCGGAAGAGATCGGCAATATGATCGAAGATAGCGACTGGCAGACCGCCGGGCCCCTCGATGTAAGGGTTCTCGCCTGCCGCTGGGTGAGATCTTGACGGAACGAACATCTTTGTGTTGGCGAAGGTCTTCGCTACACTCTCAGAGCTGCCCTTGTTCTCCTCTGAGGCCAGAGCCTTCTCGAGTGCGGGCAGATCGTCGGACTCCTCGTCCTTGATGTGATGCTCGAGATGTGCGTAAAGCTTCTTCAGCTGAGGGACATACTGAGGGTTGTCGACCTTCAAGTTCTGGAAGATCTTGAGGTCTTCTTTGAGCTGAGAGTGGTTTAGTCCGTTGCAGGAAACAAGAATTTGTGTACACAACTTACCTGGTGATGTTGCTTGCGGTCCTTCTCAGCATGATCCTTGCCTACCTCGCCCATGTACTTCTCCATAGCAGGGTACACGATCAGCTCCTCTGCGACTGAATGACGGGCCAGCTCCCACGTGAACTGGTTGCCGTAGCGCTCTTTTTCATCGGCATCTTTGGAGTTGACGATGATGTTGTAGTACTTCTCAAGATCCCTGTGGTCGCTGGTGATAGCCTCGGTCAACGCCGGTGCACGGAGGAGCTGTGAGGTTGCGAATGCTCTGCTAGCTGAGATTCCAGCAACTCTGGGCCTCAAGACAGCCCTGGCAATTGGTGAGGCATAATTGCGAGTGGAGAACATGGTGATGGTTGATAGCAGTCTGGGTTGGGGTCGACGAATGAGTCTGCTTATATTGGGTATTGGTAAGAAGGACGATACCTCCCATATGCTCACCTTTATCGGCAGGCATCGTTAATCGAGCTGTACGTCACGCACTCGCAATATGCACGACGTCGGCTCAGCACAGTCCCCATCTCCGTTCCTCACAAGCAACAAACATCCCAGCTTGGTGCACGCCCTTGTCAGAACCGACATTGCTGATTTTCTTCTTGTGTTCATTGGCTGGAATACGACAATGCTTATATTTCTGCTCAATCGCGATGCTCCAGTTCCAGGTCCCGGCCGTGGAGAGTTCCACGGAATGCAGCCTAATGGCCGACGTCATCCTTACACTGTATTAATCACGATCCACCAGAGCTTCGCAACACGCCAAACACCGAATCCCATCCCTCGGTAAGTATCCGTGGGCAATTTACACCGAGCCAATGAAGTTCATCGAGTTTTAATACGATCTCGACCATGTGCCAAGAGAGGAAGTCGACGCCCGTTGCCCACTTTGCAACCTCCCGAAGCAGACATACGGCAGTGGATACAGTAATTTGCCCTCCAGTCAGCTTGCAGCTATTGACACGCTAATTGGAGCTCTCGCGCGCATGCCACGTGAACGCGGAACACGGTGAGCTCAATGTTTGACCCCTCAACCCCACGCGTCAACAGTATGTCACTTTGACAGCTATGTACAGGCGATGGGCCTGTCATAAACGCAAAACGACTCTTAGCATGTTTCTCACGCCCTCTTTAAGCAGACTTCAGGCCCTCGATGGAAGTTCCGTCCAATTTGCCCCAGAAACTCAAAGCAGCCATGCCTTCCAGCACTTCCGCCAACACCAATCAGAATGACCCCCTGCAGCACCCGCTGCAGGCCACAGCCATGGCTATCCAGGGTGCCGTTCAGGGCGAAGGCCGTGCTCCTCGCATGAGCCACATGGCCAGCGCCAACGAGGGTCCTGCCGACATCATTGCTAAGGTATCCGGGGCTGTTCAGGGTGGCAAGCGCGAGGACGACGGAGCATACTTCACAAACAATGAAGGCATTCCCTTCCCTGACCCGTAAGTTGCTCAGCCAACATTGTCTACGGAGATGGAGTACTGACCTTTCGAAGAGCTCACAGCAAGACCGTTGGGGGTCTCCCCTTAGCCAGCGATGTGTTCTTGTTCCAGAAGCAGCAGCACTTTAACCGATCGAAGCAGCTTGAGCGCATGGTGCATCCTTGTGGATCCGGTGCTTTTGGCTACTTCGAGTGTACACAAGATGTCACACCTCTGACAGTCAGTGATCTTGTCAAGCTACGTACACAGACACTAACGAGTGCTTAGAAAGCCAACTTCTTGTCAAGTGTCGGCGAGAAGACTCCAATCTTCATTCGATTCTCAACAGTCACGCCTGGACGTGAGTTCCCTGATGAGGCGCGTAATCCCCGCGGTTTCGCGATCAAGTTCTACACTATGGAGGGAAACTACGACATCGTTGGCCTGAACTTCGTAAGTCTATCGGGGCAGTCTTCGTGACGCCTTGTGTTGACATCTTCAGCCCATCTTCTTCTGCCGAGACCCCATCCAAGGTCCAGATGTCATTCGATCACAGTACCGCAACCCCAAGAACTTCTTGTTCGACTACGACGGCATCTTCGATCTGCTTGCTTGCACTCCCGAGGGCAACCACGCCGGTCTCATGTTCTTCAGCGACCACGGTACCCCTAAGGGATGGCGTTTCAACCATGGGTACGGCTGCCATACCTTCAAGTGGGTCAACGCTGAGGGCAAGTTCGTCTACATCAAGTACCATTTTATTGCGAAGCACGGTCAGAAACAGTTCACACAGGAGCAAGCTACACAGATGTGTGGTGAGGACCCTGACTACTCCAAGCGCGACCTTTGGGAGACCATCGAGGGTGGCGAGGAGGTCGAGTGGACTGCTAAGGTGCAGGTCATGAACCCGGAGGAGGCCGACCCAGACAAGCTTGGCTTCGACCCCTTCGATGTCACTAAGGTCTGGCCCAGGTCGCAGTTCCCCATGCACGAGTTTGGTCGCCTTGTTCTCAACAAGAACCCTGAGAACTTCCAGCGTGATGTCGAGTCCGCCGCGTTCTCACCTGGCAGCATGGTCCCCGGTATTGAGGACTCACCCGACCCACTTCTGCAGTTCCGCATGTTCTTCTACCGCGATGCCCAGTACCACCGTATTGGTGTTAACCTGCACCAGGTCCCTGTCAACTGCCCATTTATGGCCAAGTCCTACGCGACCCTGAACTTCGACGGCACGATGCGCGTGGATGCAAACCACGCTGGCAACAAGCAATACGCGCCCAACAGCTTCGCTCACAAATTCAGGCCGGACGTTGCCGAGGCACCTTATCAGGTCTCTGACAATGTTGTGAGCCGCAAGAGCCACTACTGGCACGAGGGGAAGAAGAATGACTACGCACAAGCTACTGAGCTTTGGTCGCGTGTCATGACCGAGGAGCAGAGGAAGAACACTATCAAGAACACTGGCAACATGCTGAAATTTGTCTCCACTCCTGTCATTCAGGTTAGTCCTTCCAGATCCTTTTCCGCCAGATGCAAAGCTAACTTCCAAACAGAAGAAGTATCTCGCGCAAGTGTACAATATCGCGCCTGACTACGCTCAGGGCATCTATGACTTCTTGCCCAAGAAGGAGTTCGCTTTCTCTGAGGTCGAGGAGCTCGCTATTGACGCACACATCTGGTACAAGGAGAAGAAGTTCCGTCCCAGCAACGGCGAGAAGCTGGTCGGCTATGCCCCACCCATGCCCATCTACAACTAGACTCTGGAAGTCTGCTATGATACCTTATCAATTAATGAATGTCTTGAATGTAACGACGATGTATTGTCTCGATTGGTCTCATCTACTACTGCATGAAAAACGTTCGGTACCTACATTGCACTCCTGCCAGGCTTTGAAGTATGCTTGTGTTTAGTACCGCACTTGCCATGGACTCTGATGTCAGGCTTCTTCTCATCGAAAGCGAAAGCTACGGGAATGTACTCCTCCCTCTCTTGACCATTGCTTGGGATAACCACACTCGAGTTGCCAATAGATAGCTCAGTCCGATCGTCTTCAGCCAAAGTGTAGATGCCGAACATGCCGTGACAGTCATTAACAGCAAGGGTGTTGCTCAGCTCTGAGAGGAAGTCTCCATATGGGACAGGACTCGCATGTCTAGTCAACTTGTAAGTGTTTCTCCTGGTGCAAATTGATTAGAGAGTCAACTTACGACTTTGGAACAACAGTGAACTCCATCGGAAGCATGTCGCCCATCCAGGTGGTAGGAACGATGCTTTTGCCCATATAAAGGATGTCGTCCATCTCGTTTTTGTCCATCAAGTGAGCAATTCCGTCAACTTCCACGATGACCTTGCTATCACGAAGCTCATGATGGCGATGCTCAAGGCAGAGCGCGAGAGTCTTCTCAAGGCCGTACTTGAGCAAGACGTCGCGAAGGGATCCTTCCAGCAAATCGTTGACCTATTGAGTCTGAAAGTAGCCAGTCACTTGAGAACTGACAGCTGCACCGAAGGGATCTGACCTTGAACTTCGAGGATGCTTTATCCAGAGAAGGAAGGTTGTTGCACACGTCGGCGTTGGGAAAAGTCAGAGTGGTCTTGAGATTGCGTGTATACTTTTGATGGATCTGTACAGAAGGCTACTGATACATCTTTATACCGTTGAGCCATGCCTTCTGGTGTCATCAGTAGAGTTGTCGGTGAGCCTTGAAGGTCTCAAAGCATGATGACTCAGCTGCAATTTTCCTGTGCGCCACGCAAATGGATCTCACCTCTTCTTCATGACCGCGCGATTCTTCGTGGGCCGAAGAACTGTTCCTTACGCACCAGTTCATAATATGTCTTTCTCAGCAGTAACGCACCAATTGTGCATCCCTAGCAGTTTTCGGCTGGCACGATAAGTGACCAATGATAGCTGATAGCGAGCCCTACGACGGGAAGCGGCTCATGGACCTGGTCAAAATCGAGCGTAGTCCCTTCAAAGATGTTTGGGACGTGAAGGTACTCACACAAGAAATTGAGTAGAGGCTACATCTGAAGGTGGTCGACATACCAGTGATTGACAAGAGCTCTAACAAGTACGTGCACTGCATCCTTTTTCATCTTTGAGCCCCAAAGGCGACTCTCCGCTCGTGGTTCAGATGTCCAGTCTGCTTCCAACTTACGATGGGCTCCCCGGACTGACGGTGGCTAGGGGTTCCATCTGAATGTGCAGGATGGCTCGGACATCGTTGTTCGTCTGGCTCGAGGAAATGCCAATATTTCTGGATTTGACGGGGTTTCAATAGAGCGACAGTGCCCTGAAGCACAATTTGAGGCTGCTATCTACCAGCTTCTGCGAGACGAATCTGAGATCCGCGCTTCCCAGCTTCTGTATAATCGAATTCCGATTTATTGGCCTGGACCAAGGACCGTTGTACCCTCAGATCTTTCGGGACGGCGAATTTCGCGTTCACGAAAGCCCCTGGGATCAACAATGTCTGGAGACAGCTGAATGCAGATGAAAAAGTGAGTCAGGTGAGCAGAGGTCCTCACGCCCGCTGAGAGAGCTAGTTCTTCCTCCTCGACCGGCTCGCAAAGATGCGTGCTGCTCTGTTCAATTAAACGCCGCCCTATGACTTTGTCGTCGAGTATCTGCATAGCAGTATGTTCGACTTCAAACCAGAGCACTTCTCGCAAACGGTATCAGCAACTCGTGACTTTTGGATCCATGTTTTGAAGGCCAAGATCGAGGCCACTGTCAGAGAAGAAGGCGACATGATAGGGTGGGACGACGATGAAGAGACTGTCGGACCCAATGCGTTGCGTGCCAAGCAGACTCTCCTCGAAGCAGTCCCACGCTTACTACCCGAACATAATGCCAACGTGTTGTACAGGCTTGTGCTCGAGAATGGCGACTTTGGAATACACAACACGTCCGTCTCCAGAGACGATCAAGGAAAGCCTCTCGTCACCTCTTTGTATGACTGGGAGATCGCTTGCATCGTACCAGCCATTTTGGCAGAGTCACTTGTCGCAGCAGGGCCGATCGACTTAATCACGAATGAGTACGCGCAGCCAGCGATCACCAGAGTACTAGGCTCAGCCACTGTGGCAGACATAGAGGGTTTCGAAGCTTGGTCAGAATACTACTTTAAGGTCAGTCCTCTTGCTATGACCGTGTGCTCAAGCGCTGACATGGCATATGACAGCGATTGTACGAACACGCTCCAAACTTCGAAGTCGCTATTACAGATGGCAAAGATATACGACATCTGTGGTTCGCATTGCGCGATTGGCGTTGTGGTGACTCCGAGATAATCTTCGGCGACCTGGGCGCTTGGGCTTAGAGGCGGATGAGAGAGCTGAGCGTTGTATAGACACGATCACAACTTTTCAGACGGGCGTTGTCGGTGCGACCGGAAAGTTTGTACGTGTACAATGGTCAACAGGGACGATAGAGCACATGTAGGCTACCATCATTGAGATTCTTGCGAATGGCGCGCCGTGTCTTTGAGCATCGCCTCCCTAGCCACTTACACAGAAGCCATGTCAGCGTAATGCGCTCGATGGCACCTTTGCTCGCTACCACTCTTCGACCACCCTTTGATTACCTAAAGACGGGTATCGAGCACGAGATTAAGTGCGGAGATCGACAGATCTCCTAACCTGCCTCAAATAGCAAATCGCCAGTCTAAAGCCGTTTAACCAGCCCGAGATCAAAAATAAGCGGTGTGGCACCGTCGGCGCGCTGTCGTTACTCACGTCGCCGTTCTCATGTATCGCAATTCACCACGTGCCCACGCGGCCAATAGCGCGCTTGGACGCGTTTGCACCAATCAATGACGCGTACTTCTCTCCAACGCGATTGTTCCTCTTGCCAGGTCGCGATCCTGCAAAAGTAGTCTGGTGGTTCGACAAGTTCGAGGTGGCCGGAACGGGAAACTGCGTGGTGTTGAGTTGGTAAGGCTGCTTCTTCCCGTGGTGATGTTCAGGGTCTCCGGGAATGATCGATGTCCCACCCACAAGATTGGGGCTCACGGATCACAGCCTGCAAGTAAGCTGCATGTTGCGCGCATTTGCGACGGCAGTACCCAGACCAATTACCTGCAGAGCAAAGCCACGTCACGCTCTTGGCCAGGATCAAACCGGTATCTGCCCGCAATGCGGTTCTTTGTTTGCCTGCGAGGCTGCCGCTGCTGCTATTGCTGCACCAAAAACTGGCACATTGGTACACCTCGGCGGGTCTGTGGATAGGTATTCGATAACACCAAAGATCTTCCTATTGACTTATTGTGGACATAAGCTTAAGTGCGAGATGGTGATCACTTTCTGAAATCTCTCCTAATCTCCATCAATTTGCGGCACAACGACCGCGCTTGTGCGGTGCCTCGGACGAGGGGCGAAGACGATCAATGTAATTTGAGGCATGCCGTGTCACGGCGAGTGCTGCGGCGGGCAAATGTTATTCGCGCAGATGCAACACGGTGGTTACGATCTGGTCGTGTTCGTTATAGAGACCATAGGATTCTGGAGTAAAAAGGGCAAGTTGAGATGGCTGGAAATCGAAGTAACGACTCGTCCTCGGCCTGCTATGCGGTCTTCGTGTTGCCCAACCTAAAACCTTGGAAACTCTTCACCAATGAGATTTGCAGATCCAACGAATCAGGTTTGGCCCCGAAAGCGGGGACTACACCATCCATGGTTGCTATTGATTAGCGGCTTCTTTTCCTTACCATAGTCACCTGTGTGGTTGGTCATCGGCGAAGTTTGCCGTGCGTCGCAGTCGCAGCTGCCACGCGAACAGCACCAGACCGCGCCGCCCAGGCGTTACTGCACGACAGAGCAACGGTACAGAGTCCTACGGGTAAGCTACACAGACACCTAGCAAAAGCCCAATACAATGCAAGTGCCGATTCGCAGCCTTGCCCCGTGTGTGGTAAATGGTGGTGGCAATTCTCAGAATCCGAGTGTTCTGCGAGCGCGCACTTGGTGCTCGCCTTGATGGTAGTTCAACTGGCCTAGGACCGAATTCGTACCAAACAGTCGCAGGAACCGTTGATCTTACACAACGCTCTAGCGCCCGCCGGTTGCGTCTCGTCCACTGCGAGGTTGCGCCTGAGCACCGTGCTTCGCTTCTGTCAACTTGATGCAAAATAGCCTCCCCTGTCGGGATATCAGTCCCTATTGGACAATTGAGTATACGTCATCCTTACTCAACTGCCTTATTGGGAATTCGACTCTCGGTTGCATCGGCTCCAGAAACCCTGATCCAAGGTTCAGACCCCCCAATTACGAGGGCCAACTATCCTAGCCCTGAAGACCTCTAGCTACGAAGGCTTTGCAGTAGATCAATGCGCCGTCTAGCAAGACAATTGCGAAAATCACCGACTAGGCGAAACTTATGACGGTCATTGAGGATGGTCTCGAGGTCGCAGGAAGGGCCCTTGGCATTGTCGAACGGCGCACTTCTCCATGCGTGCTGTACTTTCATGCAGATCAAGTGGTCTGACGTACACCTCCCCACACTATCCATGGTAGGCCATGATGGCCGGTGAGGGTTCTGGTTGCGTAACTCGAGGAGGATTGCCGAGTGGACAAGGAGATTTGTGCCCGGCCCAGCTGTCATCAACATGGTGAGATTTTTACATCAAGATCAGTGCACGATAGGTGATCGCTGTGTTGGACTTTGTGAACGCGAGGGGTATAGACAGAAACGGTGAGAGCGTGAGTGACCGTGGACACGCGCGAAGTGAGTGAGACCATCGAAGTGGTCGTGTTATCCTTGCTCGTATTTCGTGTTGCTGCTATACCGTACTCTGCTTTAACCAAAACGCCAGTTCTTGCGAGTTCTTTGTATCTCAATAATAATGTAACGCTTCGTAGAACAGACAGAAAAAGTAAAGGTTGAAAGGCACATGAAGTCGTCAAGTACGACCAGGCCGGGGTATCATGAAGAGTTGCCGAAGATAGAACGCCGAGTGTCAAATGCGTCGAAAGATCGAGTATATGTGATCGATCATTGTCGAACATCCAGGTCATCATCGTAGTTCCTCAGCAGTTCAAGACCACCAAAGTCATCGGCATCCGGACTCGAGCTCATGCTCCCTATGCTAGGCATGGACTCATTGCTGTTCTCGCGCGGTCGCATTGACTGGTGCTGCATCGAGTTCGTACGTGATGGCTGGGGTACGTCCATACCCAGTAAGTCTCCAGCACATCGAGCAAGGTACTCATCGACTGCCCAGAAACCGCAGCCAGCATGCCGTAACACTTCGTTCTTGAGACTTAGGACCTCTTCTCGGAGAAGCGCAACGTTCTCTTTCAACGCCTTGTTCTTGGCCGAGAATTCCCTTGCTCGGCCTTCCAGGCTGCCAATGTACTCCTTCTTGCGTTGTCGGCACTTGTGTGCAGCCACGCGGTTCTTCTCGAGATGCGACTGGCGAGCAGATGAAACCTGGAAAGGATATCCTTCGGCGGTGAAGCCCTCGATCATCACAGGCTGCGACTTGGGTCGTCCACGCTTACGCTTGGGGGGCTGAGGGTTGACGTCTGCATCCTCGCCCTGTTTTGTTGGCGCAAGAGCTTGGTTCTGTGTAGAAGAAGCTTGCCTGGCAGTGCGTCGGCGCTTGAGGGATGGTTGCTCGTCCTCAGGGGGTGACTGTAGCTGTTGAGTGGATTGTGGTGGTGACTTCTGGTAATTCTGTCCCGAGGGGGAAGGCCACAAAGACTCGTTCATGAGGTCCTCAACGGGGATTGAGCCTGCTCTGGTATCGCGGGCCAAGTCTGTTGGTGAGCGCTCCTCAGGTGGAGTGATCTGGCCGAAACGTGCAGTCGAATGGTTCAAGAGTGCCGGAGGAATGGTGAAGGCTGTTGTGTTGTCCATTGGGCCTGAGCTGCTACTGAAAGCAGCCCATTTGTTTTGGTGTCTCGGTGCCTCATTGAAGGCAGCGAAGACATCATTGGCCCAGTCAAAGGCCTGCGGGTGCTGGACTTCCATCATGGTGAAGGTCCAATGCTTCGGAGCAAGCCGTGTCCGTTGGTGGATTCCTGCTACGATTGATTGTGGAAGGACCGCGACGATGAGGTTCGAAAACTGGTCCGATAGACAGGTCCTTGTTTGTGTAATAGCTATCTTGCAGCGACGTATGGTAGATAAAATCAGGAAATTTCAAGTAGCAATTTAACAGATGTACCGGAATTGCGCGAAAGGGAGATTGAGGATTGCACTGAGCGCGAGGAGGAGGGGTTAAGAAGGTGGAGGTGGTCAGGCGGCCAAAACATGGGAATCCAACAATGGGGACAGTGTCCGAGATCGAATTCCTCAGCTTTCGCATGCGACGCGCTATATCCGGTAAGTCACGCTAGCAGAGGCTGCCATTGGACATGCACGCGCGCTTGACGTCATCCGTCAGTCTGCGATCGGCGATCGAGTCGTTAGAATCGTATCTTGCTCACGAAGCGGCTTTTCAGTTTCTCGATCATCGACAGCATGGGAGACGCTTGCTGCTGCTCCCTGTCCTTCAATCCACCCGAACGGCACAATTTTTACTAGCCGCTAAAAGCTCTCATGGAAGCTTTCTCCCTCCAATCAATCGAACGTCGGTATTTTCTCCTCTCTGCTCTCGTGTGAAGTTGAACGAGGCGGCTGTCGATTGCTGGACAAATCCTCCGCTGTCCTCCGCGGAACGTGGCCCACCAGCTGCTCAGCCGTCGCTTCCAGAACTTACCGCGGTCCGCGTCCGTCGTACCTTTTCATGGTCCCCACTCTATTGAGCTGCTCTGGCGACACGCTCCTGAAAGCAGCATCAGGCAAAAGCCCTACCCAAGGCCGCCGTTCTTACGTAGGTCTCTATGGAGTCCTTTGATCGGCGACTTATGCCGACAAATTAACTACTGAACAGTGGGAGATCTTCCAGCTGCCATCCTGAGGAGTTCTGCATCTCGCCTCCGCGCGATGACTCGCAGAAGATCTCCTGTGTCATCTCCGATGGTGCTCCCACTGCTGCGCTGTGCAAGCAAGCAGCGCAAGTCCTAGATGATCTCTGAGATATCTACAAGCTCCTGGCACATCTAAGTAGGCCCAATGTACCAACACTCAATGCATGCAGACTTGAGGCGCTCAAGCAAGTCTAGATGTTCGAAAGGCGGCACAGTAGCTTGTTTTCGCACAGCATTATAACGCGCTAGTCCACCAAGAACAGCGGTTAAAGTCACTTCGGGCGAAAACCACTCTGCCAGGAACGCGATTGGATCCATGACGTCGTTTGCTTACCCCAGTTGGTGCGGCTAGGAGATCTCTGGGGCTTCAGCAACGATCCCCACAAGGACGCTCGAGGTCAGTCTGGTCGACCGTCAACCATGACCAGTAACAATTGGTCTATCAATCGACAGGTCTTGCGGGGAAGAACTATCGTTAAGGACCTTGATCTTCATTTGTGACATATGACTCAACGTCTCAATCCGCGTACCTTTCGGCAAGGATAACGGCATTTTGCGACTCAGGCCAACTACGCTTTCTTGACTGCAAACAGCACGGGATGCGTTGCTTTGGAGCAAGGGCCGTGCGACTGCAGCGGACCCGGTTATGCATGACCGCCGTCTCCTCGGGAATGCCGATTCGCATCCAACATTTCGATGAAGGCAACATCGGAATCTGCGCAAAATACCATAGGCCCGCTTTTAAGAATTGCATATGCACCCGTGCGTAGCCCTCACGCATCACACTCTGTCGGGAAAGAGCAACGATGAACATGCCCTGCTTCGCTTCATAAGCAGAGCTTGAATAACACCACCGCAGCCATTGAGCAGCACGAGCTGTGCGGTGACGATGCAACTGCAACTGCCCGAGTCTAGGAAGGCCCTTCCTGCGCGCGAGCGATACAGCTGGGGAAAAGGTGATTGCTTGGGCGGAAAGCAATCATCTCAACCAGCCCCAGGTCACCCTCACACGCGCACTGCATGATCAAAGTCGAAGTGACTTACTCTAGCACCTCAGGGTGAACCTGAGGCCACTGATGCAACTAGGATGACCGCCGCCCGGTAAGGCAATGTTTGGGCAAGGAATTATCTTGGCTGAAATGCCGAATGCCCAAACAAGCGCACAGTCCGGCTGACTGAAAACGTTGGCTCCACCACGTCCGATTCAGGGGCTCGTATCCCAGAGATTCGCCACGATTCAATCGATCTCCCGCCTCTCTGAGTGGGTCGGCGGTCAACGCTCGTCATAACGATCTTCCTGACACTGCACGATCACGAGACTTCTGTCACAACACCGTCTATGGCAGACAATCCATTCGGCCCCGTCCAAAGACGATCATGGTCTGATCCCTCGCATGTTCACAGCATAGTCGGAAGTCTTCACACGATATGCGCGCTGCCCTGTCCACACGTCGGATGCAAATTTTCCCGGCTGCCGCGCTGAAGCTCATTTGTAGTAAAGAGTCAGCACCGATGCTGGCGAGCATTGACAGCAAACCCATCCACAACAAAAGACACGAAGTAGCTGCATGTCTTATGGCAGATTCCGTTGAAATAGCTCACCAAGGTTCCTGATGTGTTTCACATTGCGTGCCGTGACGCAGATCCTGCACGTGTGCGACAGTGGTCAGTCCAAATGGCCAATTCAACCGACCACTGTTTGAGACAGCTGGTACAGTACCCGCTGTAGTTTAACACTGAAGGCCGGTCTTGTAAGATCATACTTGCGATACGTACGTCTACCATACCCGTCATGGTCAAGCACTGATTCATGTCTCAGCGAGTCCTGCCTACGGTATCTGCCTCAGGTGCGTTCAGATTAGGTAAACCTCAACACACAACACAACCAGCCTGAAAGCAGCCCATGGGGTTGGTTCACTGTACCATAACAGAATTTCCGTTCTCTATCTCCAGTCATTGGAACTCGTACCGCAGATCTGGAAGAACTCCCAGTAGCTGTCGTTCCCTTCTTTTGACATAGACTGCTAGCGAAAATTCGACGTCACTAAACAGGAAGCCACAGAGCACTCAGTATGCAAAGCTGTCGATTGGCATCGTTTGTAGATCATTGACTGGGGCGCATCTTGACATCAATGACCTGTACATCATCCTAACGAGAATGTGCATCGACGGAGCAGTCATCACAGCTGCCCAATCCTAACGGACTTGCTGCCATGGCGACGTGCGGAAGAGTTCTTCGAGCCTATCGGTAGGGTTTCTCGTTACAACTTACCATCAGCTCAAACGAGTGAGAACATGCCTCGTTATCTACGACGACATAAGCGAGCTCTATTCTGATCCTGACACATCGCGTCCCGCTGCGAAGCTCGTATCCAATAGATCAGACTGCGACGAAAACGGAAGTGCACACCCTAAGGGCTGATATGATACGAACAGTCCCGCGACGGAGCACTGAACAATCCGATGATTTACGTCGAAAGGATGTCACTCGGACTGACGTTCTTGGGACCTTCGAGATGCCCCGGATAGGAACGTGGCAGTAATGAAGTATCGCTGAGGGTGCGGCGGGCTCATCCGTCAGTCGAATTTCGTGCTTCTAACGAGCGAGGAAAGTCTCTCGAAGTGGAATGGTCCGCCTTTTGGCTGGCTGCCCGTGGGATGGTATGGGCTTTGCAAGTTGCCTGGGAGGGAAAGAAGTGGTGAGGTATTGATGTCTGCGGCAAAGGACGCCAGTTAACCTGAGGCTTGTGGTTGGCTACAGCAGTCTTATACGCGTTGAGAAACTCGATAGTGGATGAAATGGCACTCTGCGGGGCGCAGTAGTCGGCCAATGGTCTCTTCTGTCCCCGATCAGTTCCTGGACGTGAATTAGTCATGGCATTCGAGAAAGCCGTTTGATAGGCGGGTACACTACATGCTCATAACGTTCGCGTTGCTTCGAACAGCGCCATCAGCCAGGCGGACGATGAGGTAGTAGCTCATGCGAATGTTTTGACCAGCAAATGCAATTGGACGACTTAGAAAGCACTTGAAAATAAATCATGCACTGCACATATTTTGAGATTGTGAGAAAACTGGTATTCAAGAGAGCTTCAGGTCTTTGTTTACAATAAATGTCAGATGCATCAACGATCAACACTCGAGACCTCCCAAGCATGGCTGTTCCAAAGTTCCACTGAGACTCATCATCACTCTATCCCGCAACATCTGCATTCCATCCTTGCAGAACATGGGAAATCGAACGCTCGTTGAGCAATATTGCATGCGTAAAAACACGTTTTGAAACTTTATGGCAGGCAGCAACTTCCGAGGGTCAACCTAAGCCGGCGCATTCTCATTGGCTGGGGAACTTTCCCAGTGGAAGCTTGTTCGCTCGCTTCAACGTTTGACTGTCCAGCACGGGCTCCTATTACTCTATGCACGATCTCGGAAAGCCGTCTCCCTTTCTAGTGGCCTCCTCCGCAGCCTGTGGTGCAATGTGAGAGCCTTGAGCCTAGAGAAACTTGACCTGGCAACGCATATGGATAGCGCCATGAGAAAGATGAGCAGAGTGCCATTCTTCAAACGCATGTCCCGTGCGCTCCCGTTCTGGCGCCCGATAGATCGACCTGAGATGAGTGCCCAGGTTCAGGTACCTTGAGTGGCTGGAACCTTGGCTCATCCGTCTTGACAGCTAGGAGAGTCTGATCCCGCGTTCACAAATTCATCTTCTATAAAAAATCTGACGCCGAACGAGGTGCGCATAAACCGCACAGTACCAACGGTACGCCCCAAAGTAGCCAAGCAGCGCTGATGTGTAGCAGAGTATGTCGACCTTTTCGTTTGAGAGCGAAAGAGATTGGCGGGATGAACCTTCAGCCCAGCCATATCAAACGAAAGGCTGTAGACCTCACTCTATTTGAAAGCAGCAGTGTACTATGCTCCCTTACTTTCAACTCAAGAGCCTTGCAGATGGCTTCGGGCTGCTCAGGAGACACAGTAACGGAAGTCGCAAGGCAAAATACGTGGCATAAATATGCTCATCACTGAAAGAGAAGGCAAGAGAAGATTCAAACCCCAAACATACGGACGAAGGAACGAACATCGTATAACGCCACCAGTCGAAATTCTACGCGCACCAAGCTTATCTAAAGACACCACATCAGGCTGTGCCCGTCGTTGAGATCGTCATACTCTAGCCAACGTCAATTTCATAAGAGCACAAGAGATAGAACACCATCTTAAGGGCTCATCCGCAGACAATCCCACGTTTACCTGACGGATGGCTGTTGATTGGCATGCGGAACGCAATCCTGGCTTTGCCACCCAAGCCCTGCACCGCCCTGTTCCAGGCCCTCATCCTACTGTACAATATGCGACTGTCGCGTATCAGCACCCTAATTTGACGCACAAGTGGGGGCCTCGAATGCGAGGATACTACTCCAATAGGCAGGTTTGCAAACAGTGTTGGCGACGGAAGCTAATATCGAGATCCCTTATGTTGTAGGGCTGATGTGACAGGGGTGGAGAAGCGAGGCAAGCGGACCTTTGCAGGCATCAGCATGCGAAGAGGGGCCCTTGTGCGTAAAAGCAGTCTACCTGCAGCAGTACTCAGCGGTATACCCATAGAACCTGATTCGCGATTATATCAATGCGATTGAGCTCGATATTACGACTTTTTGTCGGAGCTGAGGATACTTGAACGTCTCCGCAGTCTATGCGCTAGGAGGGACTACACAAGCTTTTTGTGTCTTCAGCAGACCAAAGCGTTCACTAGTGCGACTTTGCAAAGCAGCCTCAGGGTAGACAGAGGTGATGTGCTGAAGATTCTCGGCGCCAAAGCTCCCCTGAAAGTAGAAAGCGAACGTCGACACATATTTGTATTCGGGTCGTTGAAAAGACCTGGCACAGCACTTATGCTAACTTGTGGTAGCATTGGATTCTCGTCTCGCAGGCTTGACGAGAGATATCTCTCCTCAGCTATGTCGTGAAATAACATGAGACGTCCACACGCAGTCTCATACCATGTCCCTCTCACCACGGCTCCTGCGCCGACGACAGTTGGACCCAACAGTGCGACGTTCAGAGCACTCCGCGGTTTTGTTGCAAGCCAACAGCATTGCGACACGTATGTGATCGGTCACATTGCCCGAATACAAAGGACAGAGCTGGGTAATTGGGCAGGGCTGATTCCTCCGATGAAAGTCCCACAGATGGAAGCCCCTACTCGCGTAACAAGCAGCACGTTTCTTCAACAGTAGGTCAAACTCTCCCCTCAATCTTCGCACACGCTGCCTCGATTTGTCTGTTCCTGACCAGGCAGTCGCGTCTGAGCAACCAAACCCTCACCTCGTAGCAATGCAACAGATCGCGCACGCGATGAGCTGACGCAACGACCTCAGGACATCTCAACAAGCGACGGCGATACTGAATCGTGTTTTGAGATTTGCGGGCAATCGAGAAACTCAGAGATTGGTGTCTCTGATGAGAAAGAATCGATCCATGCGCAACTGATGTACTTCCAGACTAGGATACCCCTCATCTACCGCAAAGCTCCTTGCGCGTGAAGAAAGAGGAGGACAGAACCTGCGTTACCTGAGCGATCGTAAAGTCATCGAGGACCAAATACGTATCAGGCTGTCTTCTTTTCACCAGTCCTGGGCTTTCCAACCTTTACTACTATGTCGCTGCTGCCTCCGCGACTGCACAGCAGCTGCTTTGTGGTCGGTTGTTGTGTGGCTGCGGTGTGGCTGCTCCGGTGTTGCCATGTGGCTAGCCCTACGTCCTACCTATCGCAGAAGTACACCTTACACAGGCAGGAGCAGCGTATGATTGTAAGTAACCTCCAAATCATCTAATGCCAAGGGGAGCTGCCCGGCAATAGACTATTTCCCACGTCACCGACCTCTTACACAATCCGCAACTTCCACTTCCTCCAGCAATCGGGCATTTACCATGGATACCATAGGTGCCCTCCGATTCGATAAGCAACCACGACGCAGCTTTGCGCTGATCAATCACGAATGAAACCTCTCTTGACCCATACTTCTAAACAACATTGCCTGGCAATCGTCGTCGTGCAATGTCTGCACTTCCTTCACGGCGCGTTGATCTTCGCCTTACTCAACTCCGAGGACAGCTCCAGTAGCGTGTTGCGTGAACCAACCAGTAACAGAATTCTGGCTGCCGACCCCTTCTATTCTCAGGAAAGTGCGTGCTACCGGACGACAAGCAGAAAGAATTGGCTGGCACAGTGGCCCGCAGCAATCGACAGAGAGTTGTCGCAGACCTCAGTTCTTTCTCGATTTGGAAAGCCCGCGGAGCTTGCTGTTGCTAAGAACCTTTGGGCCTGGCAACTAGCAAAGGAATTGGCTAGCATTTAAGACCGCAGGAATCGACGCTGAATTCATTCTGCTTGTTCTGGAAGCGGAGACTAGGCTACATCCAAAGAAAGAGTGAAATTGTAGACGCTGAGCTTTCATACAGGATCACGATGATGGTCTGACTGACGAAGTCAAAATGCAGCATCTCTGCCTTCTCCGGTTCTCAGCTCATCAACCGCAGTCGAGCGACGTCTGCAACAAAAGAGAGAAGCCCACGGGCGTGAGATCGTAATCGTCATTTTCGCGTTTCACTGCGAAGCCGGACTTTCAATTCGCCACCGAGGAGCCGCGATCCAGACCTTGCCGACAGCATCATGCAACACCGGCCCGCGCCGCAACGTCGTCGCCATGCCTCAGGGTCATGCGAGAGACGGCCTCGAACACAGCTCCTGCTACTAGAATAGGAAGGTTTTCGTATCGCGTTGACGACGGCAGAGACGACTGTGATCTCAGTCGTGTTGCACGGCTGCGTGCAGCAGGGGTGATGTGGCGTTATGGATGAAGCAAGGCAAGTAAGTGAGCGGAAGAAACGCACTGCTATTGTTTGAACGCCAGTTACTCTGATCGCAAGGAGGGGCTTGCGTGAAATTCGACTCCGAACCACAACTCCTTCATCTTACACTTACTTCTGCATGCCCTCGACAAAGCCCAGCGCATCCTCGCGATCCACCACGTCGATGCTACTGGTCTTGTTTGTGTATGTCACGCCGTAGCACCTGTCGGCCACAAGGACCATCTCTGGCCTGAACGTTGTGCAGATGAACTGTCCACCGCCCTTCCCATCCTGGCCACCCTGACCGCTGAGCTTCTGCAGCATGTTGGCAACAGATGTACGATATTGTGCGTCGAGGTTTGCATCGATTTCGTCGAAGAGATAAAAGGGTGCTGGATCGCACTGCTGAATAGCGAAGATGAGCGCAAGCGCGCAGAGTGACTTCTGACCACCGGACAGTTGACCAATTTTCTGCTGCTCGTCGTGCTTCGAGTTGAATGACACAGCAATGCTGACGCTGACGTATTCCTCAATCTTCGAGCCCTTCTTCCTGGCTGCCTGGGTGGGCGCTTCGTCCTCGCTGTCATCTTCGTCTTGCGCGCCGTCTGATCTGCGGTTTATGATGAGACGTCCTGTACCAATGGGAACCAGCTCTTGGAAGACGCTCTTGAAGGCAGCTGATACCTGCTTGAAGGTACGAGCGATGGCTTCGTCCTTCCGCTGATCGAGCACGCCGATGAGATTCTCGATGGATTTGCGTGACGAGTCAAGCTCAGCGCGTCGATCTGTAAGTGTTCTCCGCTGCTTTGTGAAGTTCTCGTACTGTTCGTAGGCCTTTTTGTTGACGTGAGCGAACTGCTTTTGGGCTTGTGTGGTTTTGGCAAGCTCTCTTGTGATCTAAAATAGTGTTAGCAATTGACAACAATATCAGTGGTTCATATCACCGACCTTCTCCATATTCCACTTGCTGTACTTGCGACCAACATCCTCCGGCAGTGTGCCGAGATCACGAATCTCTTTGCGTACTTTGGTAAGATGCGCAGTGTAGGTGCTGCGGTCTGCGTCCTTCCTCGATAAAGACTTCTCCTGCTTTTCCATGGCAGCAGCGAGAGTGCGATTACTCTGCTCCTTCTCGTTCCTCTCAGTCTCCAGCTGCTCGATCTGAGCCCGAATCTCGTCAATCTGGGTATCAGTCTCTTCGATCTGCTGATCGAGATTGGCGATGGTAATGTTGATTGTGTCCAGCGCACGCTTGGCCTCCCGCAAACCTGTCGATTGGGCCGCGGAACCTCCTGCACCTCCCTGTTGAGCAAGCAAGTCATCTAAGGCAGGTTGCAAGCTCTGGTTCAGCTCGAGCTCCGCCTCGATCTTCTGTGTCTCGAGCGCAGCTCGCTCTTGCTTAACTTGCGCATGCTGTTTCTTCAGGTCTTTGACTGTGCTCGTCAATCTCACTAGCATCTGCTCTTCGTCATTTGACAGTGCCTTCGTGAATTTTGAAGCTATTTCGGCCTCCCAGTCGCTCTGTTGCGCCCCAAGCAAATTGATGGCAGCCTCGAGATCTGCGGCTGTCCTTTGCTTCTTCGCCAGCGAATCTCGTGCATCCTGGAGCAGGCTCTGCTTCACTCGAACCTCCTCTCGCATAGGCGTATAGCTGGTTTCTCCACGTCGTTGGTCATTTTGCCTTCTCAGCAGCTCGCTCTGTGCTGCGGTAAGCTTGTGCTTGATGGAGTCCAGCTGTTCGTTGATCTCGCGATTCTTTTGCTGAAATTCCTCAAGCTGTGCACGCTTCTCAGCAACGATACTGAAGGCCATGATCTTTGACCGCGACGGATCGTGAAAACCACCCCTGTACTGACCCTTCCTTGTCGCGTTGTCTCCGTCTGGGTTGTAGGCTCGAACGTTGTATTGTTTGGCGACGCGTTTACACTCGTCGAGAGTTGGGCAGACCACGATCTTGCCGAAGACGTATCTGAAGGCGGCTTCGAAGCGGTCGTCGTACACGAGCTTTGGGAGCAGAGGCTGCATGTTTTCTGTCGCCCTCAAGTTACTGTCCGGCACGCTGATCCGGTTAAGAGGAATGAATGTGAGACGACCGCCTTTGTCTTTGGTAAGACGATCCATGATCTTGGATGCCACAGTATCGTCCTCGACCACAACATGGAAAAGAGCAGCTTCGGCAGCGCTCTCTGTTACCGATCGGTAGTTCTCGGGTACCTCCAGAAGCTCAGCGATCGTGCCGTGGACGCCTTGCAACCCATCCCTGCGATACCTTCGTAATGACTCCAGACCGCGGCTGGTACCATGGTCCAGAAGACGTGAAAATGTCTGTTCTGCCATCTGAAGTTCTTTCTGCACATTCCCGAGCTGACTGCTGAGCCTGTTCTGATCACGCCAGAGTTTGGTCTGTTCATCGACAATAGCCTTCTTCGCATCCTTAGCCTTCTCAACTTGCGCAGCGAGGTCCACAGCAGCATCACCCTCGTTGTCAATCGCCTGCCTCAGCTCAGCGATCTCGCCTTCGATGCGCTCGATGTCGCCCTGAAGCTCAGTGATCTCTTCGTTCGTCTGCATGAGGACAGCTTTGCGTCTGCTGAGGTCTCCGTTCGTCTCGTCGATCTGTGCTCGGAGGGCTGTGTCTCGTTCTCGCTTGTTGCTGTAGTGTGCTGTTCGACCTTGCTTGTCCTGAAGACGCTTGTACTGACCCTCCGCATCCAGCAGCTGCACGCGGACTGCCTCTTCTTCCTCCTTCTTTGCTTCGAATTGGGGCAAGAGCTGATCGAGCTCAGTCTGGCGAGCCCTCATCTGCTGCTGTAGCGTCTTGACTCGAGCGTCGCGTCTGCTCCTGGACTGTTGAGCAGACGAATGGCTGTCTTGCAGGGCTTTCAAATCCAGTTCGAGTCTGGCCTTCTCAAGTGTGGCTGCCTTTCGTTCGCCCTCGTATTGTATACGGTCCTGTCTGAGGATGTCGAGGTCGCCTCTTCGCTGGTTGACCTCAGATTCAAGGCGTGTGATAGCGTCTTCATTTCGCCTGAAAGTCTCCTCGTTATCTTCGCGCATCTCGCGGCCGTGGTGCTCGAGGGAGTCGATGTGCTCAATTTTGGCCTCGAGTTCACCCTCTTCTCGCGAGTGCATGGTGTACAGCAGCGATCGGCGCTCCCTGTCGTTCTTGCTCCAGGCTTCCAGCTCCTCCTTTTCGCCCTCCAATTCGCCCAGGCGCTCGTTGATCGACTCGACCACGCTGTCGATGTTGGTGCACTTGTTGTCCGTATCCGTCAACAGCTTCAGACTGTCGGCGCGGCGCGTCTCGTACACGTTCGAACCGGAGATCTCCTTGAGCATCTCGAGACGAGCCTTGTCCTTCATGTTCGTGAGCGCCGTCACACGACCTTGGGGAACAATGTAGTATGGGTTCGACCGTGAGAATCCGGCCGACTCTAGGATCTGGACGACTTCGTTCTTGGTGGCGTTCTTGCGGTTGACCGAGTATTCGTCCTTCTTCGCGCCAATCGTGCGGCGCAGGAAGAACTCAGGCTTGCCGGTCTGGAAGCGGTCCTCCGTATTGTCGAAGCAGATCTCGACGTACGCTGACATGACGGCCGAGCCGGAGCCCTCGTGAAGCAGCGCCTGGCGTTCTTGACGGTTCAAGAAATTGTAGTCGTCGCCAAGGACGAAACGCACGGCGGCGAAGAAGTTGCTCTTGCCTGAGCCATTGCGACCGACGATAACATTGCAATTGGGCGAGAAAGGCTCAATTTGCATCTGATCCTTATAACTAGAGTCATTTTAGCCTCGTTCACATTCTGCACGTCTCTTCTCTCACCTTTTGAAGCCCTGAATGGTGATCTGCTTGATGTAACCCATAGCGGCGACTGGGCGCGGTCACTGCACGCGAGTTCGTTGCGGATATTATCGATAGTCTCACAGTCTGTGTGGCAAGGCGATCAGAGCGGTCTCGCTCAGGACATGGCGGGGTGGGGTGAAGTTGAATGTTGACGTTGCGTGCTTGCGCTCATTGCTCGCGACGCGCCTGCCACTTCGCGACGCGCGCCGTCTCCGCCAAGCCAGTCCAGCTGCTAGCGTGATTCGATAGTGTCCGTCGAGCTCAGAGATCACGTGAGGACACCACCATTGATCACCCACCGAAATGCAGATCTCATTTGCGTCTGCCATCAAACTTCCTGATGAGGTAAGAAAGAAACCCTGTCGATGTGGTAGGACACTTTGGCCAAGTCGAACAGTGCGCTGATTTGCTCCGCCGTACGCAGAAGACTCAGCTTCGTTGGTGAAAAAGCCGTGATTGCCGATCAATCATGCAGGAGATCACGATAATTATGTCAACCTTCCTGATGAGATAGGAGATGGAAAGTGTCGATGTACTGGGTTTTCCTACTCGCGGTGTTGCAGCGCGGTGCTTGGCTTCGTTGCAACGCCCACATGTTACTTATAGCGACAACTCAGCACCGCACTCCGCAGGAAACTTACTGCACAAGTTCGATAACATACACCAACTGCGGCGCACCCTAGCGGGGTACTATTTGCCGGACGCTGCGCTGCAGCTCAGCTGCCCAAGGCTATGTACCGGCCATTGTGACTGCCCAGGTGCCCTTCTCACAACGCTCGTCACCGTCAAATTCACATGCTTCTACCTCTGTGCCTCCGAACAGCTAACTGAATCGCAGCGAGTCCATTATGTGTGTAGGCTTTTGGGCAAATGTAGACAGCATGTCCGCCTGCTCCAGCTACTTCTGCCGTTCCCAGCATGAAAAACCTCTACTCAGCATTCGAGCGTCTGCGTCGTCAAAAAATGGAGTGTGCTATATAAGCAGACGCATATGCATTGATCAAATGATCCCAAATGCCTCCGTCATGTTCGGGTCCAAGCTTTGGTGGTTGTCGTCTTCCCGAGCGGCAATCAGGAGGGAATCAAGGCTTCACTCAAAATGTTCGAAGTCACCCACACCAACCCTGATCTTTATTACGATTGTTAGCATGCATTTGATCTTGTCCTGTTTGGTACCAAGTCCTTGTCCCTACGTATGCATACCGCACCTTTTAACTTCGCTGGCCGTCCACGGTGGACACAGCGAGGGATCCGTCACGCAAGATCAGGTGCTTGTACGGCGAAGAGTTTGCAACGGTATGCTGAGGGGGCAATGGTGGCTTTGAAGGACACCCGGAGTCTGATCTTCTTGAGCTTTGTCTATGGCAACAGATACGTCGGACTCCTGAGTTGAAGGACTCTCTGGTTGGCAATACTAGTATGTCAGTGGCGTTGTCTCCGTCCCCACACCAACCTCGCAATGATTGGTAAATTGAGAAGCTTTCAGACGCTTCCTGCGCCGCCGCACTTCAGCTGTGATGAACGCAGGCTGCATCATCTTTGCACAATAAAAAGAATGCACGGTGGTGTTGCTGCAGTGCTGCTGGGCAGGACTATCAACTAGCAGACAAACCCCATTGATGAGTGAACATCCTCGATAGCAATTCATCGACAGCGCACACGTTCGGATGGTGATGCATGACGAGGCGTGGAATAAGGGAAGATTGGACACAATAGCGTTAGCTGCTCAACTCGGTGATGACCCCCAGTACAACGTTTCAGAAGAAGAGAAACGCCGTAGAGGAGCTCAGATCGATGCTGCACATAGAGATGCATCCCCTCCATCTGTGCTGGTACCCTCCCAGTATCGCAGCATCTTTGTAGACGATGCTGGTAAAGGAGTCTCCGTCTAACCACAGGAGTAGGTCAGACTTGGCTGTGCAGGAATGATCATTCTCTCGTAGCCTCACTCGTAATTGGACAGGGCTATATCTCCCTTACCCAATCGCGACCCTCGCCATCCGCTAGCGACATTGACTGAGATCTTCCCACTCAACCTACCGAACAAGGCAAGTTCATGAAAAGTATTCGACGCAGTAGACCGCTAACGGAGTGACTCTCCGCGAATTGGAGTGCAGAATCTAATAGATCCATACACGCCTGATCACTGCTGCACTGACCTCATTCACGTCGTGCACGCGTGGTCAAAATGACAGATTGCAATTCTGATCGACTTGCGTATACTTTGTATATGCGACGTGTTCGAAGAGACTGATGGTTCTCAGGCTCCACTGCGTGACGGTAAGGCTTTGCGCACAGCTTTCCTGGAAACAGCCTGAAAACGGCACAAGCCCCACAACATCGGGAAACAACACCGAGTAAATTCAGCTCCTTCTGATACTGCATGTTACGGAAGAATTCAACGGTGTCGAACGCTGGAGGTACAGCAATCGCTCCAAGGAGACGACTGCAATGCACACCTTTGCGTCTTAGTTCTTTGGGTGGCTGGATAAGCTTGCGCACTTCAGCGACTCGACTGGTGGTGAATCACTCTTTCATAGGCTCGGAATACCAGTGCATTAGTCACTGGCTCTTATGCTTTCTCCTGTCGACCCTGAAAGAGATCAGAATGAGCGCAGGACCTCCGTACATTCCTGGGAAAGAGTGTGCGGCCATCATTCTTTCTTCGAGGTGACAGCTTTGCAGACATCGAAATCCTCGCAATTGGCTTTGTCTTAGGAAACACTATGACAAGACTTGCCCGCTTGCTGATCACGGTGGTACGAACAGGTGTGGGGCTCCAGTTCACATGGCCAACCTGCCATGTTTGGCAGTTTTCAAAATCAGTGTGGAATGATGCTGCATGACATTCGCTTTTTACTCCGGTGGGTTGACACGTTTCACTGGTCTGCGAGGGTATCTCATGATAGCTGGGATCCTGGGAAGATGTGCTGGGCTGTATGAAGGAGTAATGAAGCGAACGGATCGCGATGCGGGTTCACCTCCGCGTACCGAACTTCTGTCAGAAGACAAAGAAAGCGCATTCGAGTCCAAGCTATCACTAGTTGCCCACTTGCAGCGAGTGTATTGGGATATCGCTGCCAAGGTGCGAGCTCAAGTGCAAGGATGACGCCTTCTCATCTAGTCGCACGCACTTTGACGTGCTGCAGTTCACAATCTCGCGCGTCCGCATTGCTTCTCTCACCTCTCATGTCATCGAATTCACGCGAAGAACGTGTACTGCGGTCTGTGTCTCTAGACTCCGCAGGAAATTGACCGCACATCATGGCTCTCTCCTCTGATTGGGGGGTTTCTGCCCCGGCCCAACAAGCGTTTCTCGTTGGCCGCAATTCGGCGCGCAGACTTACCACAAACGCGACTAAGCGCTCCGTGAACACTCATGAGCTGCTTGAGCTAGGTCTGATCCGTTCCGTCGTCCCCTACCACCATGAGTCAGGTTGGCTGCGATTTTGAGAGATAGTCGCCAGATGAACTCCTCTCCCTCGTTGTAATGGCAGTCCGTTGCGTACTTAGAGCTGACCACTGCAGAGCATGCCCAGAGACACTGCAGACCCTCTAACATCTGTATGGCCTTCGTTTTGGAATCATGCTAGTCGGACGGCCGCATGACGAGCCGCCCACGATCGAGCACACCGGTTCACCGACCTTGAGTCGGTGACCAGTCAATATATCGACTTGACCTGAAGCCCTCCTGGGTACCTCCTGGGTACCTTACAACGAGATGGCTCGTACACGGCTCATGACACCTGATCGGTCATGATTCTAGAACCCCGTCACCACACGCTCGACCGCATACCCCTCTCCGTCAGTGGGAGGCTGAACATCCGTCAGAGCGGGCGGAAGATTGATTCTGGCCGAGATGGCACCTGCCAGAAAGACCAGCGTCTTCGGGGGTGCTCAGATCTGCTCCATGCACGTCTCACACCCCTGATTAGGGTAAGATTTTGGCCCCACCGCTTTGCGAGCCGTTATACAATGCGAGGCTCGTGCTACTGCGTTGATATGACATTCCTTTGGATTTAAAAGTACGTATATGGTGTCGGCGGCAGGTATATACGAGCCTCATCATTAATGCAGTGCCCCTTACTGTCGAACGATCCTCTGTTAAACGAAGAGCCATGGACGTGTCTGCAAGCAGTCCAATAGTTTATGGTGCTCCTTGCCACTATCTGTTATTTGAGCGTCGGCCAGCATCATCGCCAGGGAGGAATCTGGAGGCAGAAGAGCCCCATACCGTGTCCGTGCACCGAACGCCCGGAGTCACCGGTCGCCCGCTTGGCCCCTGTATTGCAGCTGCAAAGATGAGGCTGCAACACCACCGACAGTAATTAATATGGTAAAACTTCTTAGTAGGGTACTCTATAGATTTATGCGACAAAGCTCTCTATACAAAGCTATTGATGCTTTGTGGTGGTGCGGCCGCTATGGGTGGTGACAGTTGGGCGTGGTGGAGGAGGCTTAGCAGCAATACTACAACTACAGGCACCTCTACCTCTACGCTTTTTGACTGTTTTTGGCTGCAATTAACCTAAGGCTTTGCGCTTTGCCTAATTAGGCAATTAGATACTTTTTCTAGCGTTGTAATTGCGTTTTTAGGCTTCTTTAGCTGCCTTGCGTTTAGCTACTTTTGTAACGACGCAGGATGATAGAGGGCTCCGAAACGTGTGGGAATCCGCTACGAGGTGTATGGGAGCACTGGGACTGGGACACAGGAGATTCCTCTATTCCTATAGGTCTTGTACGAAGGATACTGAAAAGCTACCAAACACTACTTGCTACCTACGTGCCTTTATATCCTGTCTGATAGTTAGGGGTAAGGATAGGGGCTTGTGAATAACTAGGATCTGGTTTAAGGCTAATTTGGAAGGGTGTCGGCTCCTGCTTGACTGTGTTCTGACCTGGTTTTCACATTACCCCCTTCCTTGGTAGGCAGGACGTCCTGGACTGCGCAGACAGAGCTTGCGGTGTTTGTGAGTCCTTGTCGCGTCTTATCGCTCTGTGCGGTGAAGGTCTGGTTTGCTAGTGTTGTGGATCTCTTGTTATCCTTGGTGACAGTTCCCAGTCGGACGCGGTTTGGTGGCTATTCGCGATGCAGCTTTTAAGTGAAGGCAGCACTAGGCAAGTCGCCTTTACCACGATTTTAGGCTTGGCAGCGCGTTAAAACAATCGCAAGACTGTCGTTATCCCGTTGTACTCTCCTCTAGTGACACACACACTTTTTCTGTAAGTCTCCTATGGTGTCTGTCTGGTCTTGCTAACCTATATAGCTACTTTACTATGCCGATTCCTGTGCCTCTGGGCGCTCTCCCCTAGGCCCGTCGGGTCATATGTATGAGGGCAGTACGTGCCATTGGGCGGCGCCAATGGTTGGGGCGGGAGGCGTTTGGTTTTGCGTCAGCGTTGTCTTTGAAGTGCAGCTACTGCACTGATAAGGCGGAGAGGTGTCGCTGTGTGCTGGTGTATGCTGGACCAGAGTACGATGCCTTTTGGGTCGCGTTCGTGGCGTGGGAAGAAGCCGAGGTGGAGGATGGCTTGGGTGATACTGAGCAGGCAGCGGCGGAGGCGGTGTTGGAGGCTGCTGAGGAGGAGTTGCGTCGCGCGGCGCGACAACTCTCTCTAGTTGTACAAATGGGCTCTGTACAGCTTTGAGGGTTTAGTGATGCTGACATGCTGCTCTATTAGCATCTCTCGCCACCTGACTATGGTACTTCGGCTGCCATTCGGTCCCTCCAGGAGGCCGTCGTTACCCTTATGGGCGAAGTGGTGGCTCTTAGGCAAGCGTTGCGGGGGCAAGGGATTCCTGGGGCTGCAGAAGGCAGCGGTGAGTTGAGGTGGTCTGCCCGGGGTCAGACTGCTTCTAGGAGAGGAGTCAAGGGAAAGGGCAAGGGTCGTGCTAACCTGGCGTTAGTGGAGGATCTGGGGCTGACTGGGGGTGGTTCGGATCCTGACTCGGAGCTGTCCTTGGTTGATGAGGACGCCCTTATGGCTGGCTTGGAGTGAGGGATGGTTCTTGTACTGTAGCTTTGTATTTGGCATTTGGGGTTTGTCCTGGTTGAAACTGGCTGCTAGGTACTATAGATTTCCTTTGTTTGGCAATAGACTTGTAACCCTAGCTACTGCTTTCCGTCTTCCCATGCTTGTATCCATTGAGTGAGCTCAGGCGGCGGTCCTGGACGCTTTGGGTGCTTGTTGTGATACGTCTGTAGTTTGTGCGGAGCTCCTTCAAAGTTGGCTGCGGGATACCAAGTGGGATCCGGGTCGTGTCCGACCCAGCTGGTGCGGTACATAAGCTTACCACGTACTAGCTTGCTTGAGAGAATGTCATCCACTTCCCACTCTTCAACACCGTCGATTGGGATGCCGACTGGCTTGGGGTTCTCCTGGCCAGGCAGCGGGTCGGCTGGGTCCTTGCACAGTACGTCTGGTGCGAAAACGTCATGGATTTGTGAGCCTGCAGGTAACCTCAGCCGATACGAGTGACCGACCTGCTCGAGGACTTCGAAGGGTCCTTCCCACAAGTCGGATAGCTTTCGGCTGGGCCTGTCGCTGGCGAGATTTTTCGTCGACAGGTAAACCTTGTCACCTACGGTCCAGTTCACAGGGGTACGATGCTTGTCAACGTTCGCTCGCATACGCTGTTGGGCTTTCTCCATGTTTTCTTTTGCAGTTAGCTATGCCTTGTGCATGCGGGTGGCAAGGGCGAGTGCATCCTGGTGGTTGAGGCGGACTAAAGGTCTTGGATCCTTTTTGGAGCCTGCCCAATGCCAACTCTGTCTTGGCTCACTGCCAAAGATCACCTGGTATGGGCTCATACCGATAGCAGCGTGGGGCAGAGTCATCTGCGCGCGGTCTATAATTGGCAGTAGTTCAGACCAATTGTCCTGGTAGTATGTGACAAATGGGCGGAGGCGCTGATCGATATACTTGTTCATGATCTCTGTCTGTCTATCAGTTTCCTTGTGGTATGCCGTAGACAGCTTAAGTTGTACGCCAATAATCCTACAGAATTCGGACCAGAAACTGGATACGAATTGAGGCCCTCGGTCGGAGACGATGGTCTCCGGGGTATGACCAAAACGGTATATCCACTGGATGAACAACTCGGCCATGCCTCGCGCTGTGATAGTCTTGTGGCACGGTATGGTGATTGCCTGTTTAGTCAACCGGTCGATAAAAACGAGGATCTGGTCGTAACCAGCTCGGTCCTTAGGAAAGTCCTTGAAATCCATACACAGGTGCTGCATCGGTCGCTGTGGGATAGGTAGCGGATGCAAATACCCCCGGATCCGGGTTTGTCGCGGATGGCCTCTGCGGCAAGGAATGCAGTTTCTCACGTACCGCTCGCAACTAGCTCCCATGCCTTTCCAGTGGTACTGTTGAGCTAACAGCTGGTAAGTCTTCTTGGCGCTTGGGTGGGCAGTGGATGGTTGGTCGTGAGCTTCCCGTATGAGGCGGGTACGCAGTAAGGAGTCCGGTGCTACGCATAGTCGATCCTTATACAACAACAGTCCGTTCTGGATCCGATAATCCGCGGGAAGGTTGGCACGCTCGTCTTCGAACGCGTGGCGATTTGCTTGCAATACCGCGTCAACGAGCTCCAGCGAGTCTAGCTGCATGGTTGGCTGGAGGGCGCGTATTGCAACTGGGGTTACTTCTTCCACGTAGGTCTGGGCCAGATCGGCATTGATCCGGCTGTGTAACTGGTGGGGGCCTAGTAGCACTCGCGAACGGTTGTCTACTTGGGCTGCCTTGAGATTGTCAAGATCTTGCTCTCGGCGACTGAGAATGTTAGCCTGCTCGTTGAGCTTGCCTGGGGTATACTTGATTTGGAAGTTGAACGGGGCCAGTTCCTCTGCCCAACGGGCTTGCCTGGCGTTCAATACCTTAGTGGTCATGAAGTACTCAAGGGAGCGGTGGTCGGAGTACACTCGGACCTGATTCTTAGCAGAGGTTAACTCAGCTCGCCACTTGTGGAACGCTTGCAAGATAGCGAATAGCTCCTTGTTGTGAATCTCCTAGTTCAGTTCCGCGCCTGATAGTACACGACTGTAGAACGCTACTGGGTGCCATCGCTTGTCAGGATGTTGTTGGGATAACACCCCAGCGACTACTCCATCAGAAGCGTCAGTCTCCAACTTGGTATCGTACTCGGGGTCGAAATGGCATAGACTCGGGATCCTCAGCAGGCTCTCCTTTAGTTGATTGAAACTGGCTTGGCATTCCTTGGTCCACTCAAACGGGTTGGCTGGGCTTTGCAGAGCGATCAACGGCTTCGCTACCCGAGAGAACTCAGGTACGAATTGGCGGTAGAATCCTGCAAAGCCTAGGAATGACTTGATACCGGTTACCGTGGTGGGAGGCAACCACTCGCGGAGTGCTGCGACCTTCTCGGGGTCGACTTCGATGCCTTTGTTCGTAAGTACGTAACCAAGGTACTTGGTACGGGTTACGTGGAACTCGCTTTTCTTGATGTCCACCTGGAGTTTTGCCATTCGGAGTCTCTCTAGTACCATCTTCACATGCTTCTCGTGAGAGGCTGCGTCCTCTGAATAGATTAGGATATCATCCAGATAAGCAATGCAGAAGTCGTCCAGGTACTCAATTAGCACATCGTTCATGTATCGCTGGTAAGTCGCAGGCCCATTGCATAACCCAAACGGTAGAACCTTGCACTTGTAGGTGCCGTATCGGGTGCGGAACGTAGTATATTCCTCAGAGGCAGGGTCCATGCGGATTCTGTTGAAGGCAGACCGGATGTCCAACTTCGTAAAGATCTTGGCCTTAGAAGGACGAGCCAGCAATTCGTCTATGCGGGGTATCGGATAGGAATCCTTGCGGGTGAGGTTGTTGAGCTTCCGATAATCTACACAGATGCGCAGGCTTCCATTTGGTTTGCGTACGCACAGAACGGGAGAGGCGAATGGGCTCCGGCTGTGTTCAATCCAGCCGTGGCGCAGCTGATCCTGCACGAACTTCTTGATGGCTTCTAGTTCTTCTAGGTTAGACTTGTACAAGGGAGAATACGAATTTGGCAAGGGTTCCTCTAGAATAATCTTGTGGTCGTATAGGCGGTGTTCTGGAAGGCTTTCGGACTCGCGCTTGCTGAAAACATCCGCATATGCGGCATACTTTGCAGGAAGCCGTGCTGTCAACAGCTGAGCATTCTTAGGATTATCGGCTGCTTGTACCTCCTCTAGGACCTGAGTGATCTCGTACAAGCTAGTAGTAAAGAATTCGTTCTGTGGTTTTTGTAAGGAAAAGTGAAACGCATTTGCCGATATAGCAGAAATAGTAGTGGTAGGTACGGTCGGAGTCGATTGGGAGGGTATTCGGATCTGGCGGGGTGGCAGGTGCATCCGGGGCTTCGGTAACCTCAAGCAACTTTGGAGGCGCTGGATGCGGGACTGTGGGCTGTGGCGCTGCTGATAGTCCTCCTTTTCCCATAATTGATCTCGTCGCTGAACGTCCATTATGATTTTGTCTTGTGGAGTCTTTTGGTGCAACGTCATTAGCAGTGGGGGAGCAGGGTCGTAGGAACGTGGGTACTTCTCTGGCCACACGAGCCGAGAGTGCTCCGTATCGAGTTTTAGCCTGAACCTCTTCAACCACTTGATGCCAATGATGCAGTCCTGGGAACCGAGATCGACGACGATAAAGGGGCAGTTCCGCACCTTCCGTCCGTCGATGATCATGTGCAGACGAATGTACTCAGTGACTGGGGACGTGATTTGATCCTGAAATCCTTTAACGTGGACCTTAAAGGGTAGCTTTCGGACAGGTGTCCGAAGAGCTTGAGAAAGTGAATAAGCAATAGTAGAGTTTAAGAATAAGAAGTCTTGGGCGCCGGTATCGACTAAGGAGTGGAGTCGGACTCCAAGCCCTTGGCTACAGAGAACGGTAGAAACTAGGAAATGGGGTCCGCCAAAGAGGCGAGACAACGACAAGTTAGACAAGTCGTACTGGTTTAAGCCCGGGTAGAAGCGTCCTCCCGGGCGCTTCCGTTTCCCGTATGAGTGTCATCCTCGAATTCCTCCATAGCATCTTCATACTCCTCATGCTGCACCTCGATTTCACGTACTCGCGGAGCGGTGCAGTCCTTCGCGAAATGACCTGGCTTGCCACAGTTGTAGCACGTAGGCGGGGGCGCTTCTTGTACAGGACTAGGAGTATTGGGAGTCTGACGAGGCAAGGTAGGAGGCCGAATGAAGGTACCGTGATTCGGTATTGAGTTCTCCCGTGAGTACGTCTGGGCAGGGATCCGTTTGGCATCCGAACTCATTCTCGCTGGTCGCGATGGAGGCGGGATAACTTGACTCTGTGGGAGGGGGTT